>JBBPCX010000011.1:14578073-14588919 GCA_037974365.1 Hydrocynus forskahlii | reverse complement strand
TACACAGAGCCTATCCCAGGGCTAATGGGCGCGAGGCAGGGACTCACCGCAGGGCACGCCAACCCACCGCAGGGCACACACACACCATTCACTCACACATTCACACCTACGGCCAATTTAGAATCCCCACTTTACCTGACAAGCATGTCTTTGGACTGTAGGAGAGAAAAGAGACCCTGTTCAGGCCTTCTATAAAACAAAACATTATTTTTACTTCTTAGTCTATGTTCATTGGTATTTATCATGTCACTGAGAGGGTGACTTTTACTGTACTGTGATATGTTGCATATTACCACATTTAATTACATAGTGAGTTACGCAAAGTTTGCCATTTACATTTGATTTTATATCACTAGGTTTGAATCTGTACTTCCAGCTTGTTGTGTTTCAATGTCAAGAAATGACTTATAATGAAACATATACATATAATTTCTGATTATGAATACAAATCAAGAATTTAGACTTCTCCACTTATTTCAATGATTAATGAGTAATAATTAATGGCAACATGCTTTTGTTATTGACCTAGTAACTGCAACTTTGAACACTCTCAGTCAAACTAAAACACCCTTAAATGGGTTAATACAAACTTAAATGACACATTATAAAAAAAAACCCAAATAGTCCACAATATTAAATTCAGGAAGCAAACAGCAGCTGTGCCTGCAATATTTAGAAGTGTGTTTTCTGCAGAGGATGTGTATTTATATTTTACTTAGAAAATCAACAAAACATGTCATTCGATCAGAGCACCCAAACTTTTGGATATGATTGAGGAATCGGTTGAATCCTGCTTGAAACTTTCCCCTTCCCAAAATGTAATGGGACACGCAGCTTTTTTCTACGTGGGTGTCGACCATGCAAGCTAATGATGCTAACAGTTTATTAGCCTTCACATCTGTGGATATGTACTTGTATCACATGCGGCAGTGAACCGTACCCAGATTGGGGGCTCAGCGGATAAATATGAGTGCCATAATTACAGAGGCATTGTGGAGCTGTCAGAACAGTAATTGCTGGAGGGACAGTGGGCGATCGAGAGCTATGTCTCTCTCACACGTGTTCCCTGCTGCAGCACGGGCAACTTTGATTAGATGGAAAAGGGTGAGAGGAGGAGGTTATCTGCATCCCCCCCCCTCTCTCTCCATCTCCTTCTCTCTCTTCCCCCTCTCTCTTTCTCTCCCTCTCTCTCTCTTTCTCTTTCTCTCTCTCCCCCCGTCTGGTTATGAGTCTGCCTGTTTAATCATAAGGATAACATGAGAACAAAGGAATCAGTAAATGGCAGATTCCAGATCATTTGTTTCTGTTAGCTTCAACGACACAGTGCAGCTTGGTAGTGTTTTAAACTAACCTGTGTAGGAGCCTGAGGCCTGTCCAGACCTGTTGCTGATGATGGGCTTTCAAGGGGTCGTGACAGCCCAACTGGCAGTCCTAAGATTTGGACCCATGATCCTTACGACCACAGGGGCATCTCTAGTCATTTTGAATTCAACACAGACTTTGTGATTTGAAGTGTTTGGAAACCTTTACCTTGAGTTTGGTAACATAACTGCATTATATTCTTATTATTTTGGTAGTATGAAATGTTCTTCATTTGCTGAAAAGTTCTATTCATCATGTCACTGACACCACAAATGGAATCAAAAATAGTAATGGAATAGTAATGGAATAGTGATTGGTCAGAATATCATCATATTTGGTCCAGAAGCTGTTTGTTATTCCAAAATCCTAAACATAACCTACCCTGGAAAAGGTCAGGCGAGAGGAATAAGTTGCCATCGTGTTATAAAAGTAACCATGAGACAGGAAATCAAGTGTTGGATCAAATTACTCTTAAAGTAAGCTGGCTAAGCAGGAAATCCTGCTTTGTGAGACAGGCCCCTGATGGGATTAATGTAGGTGTTCATATTAAGTTGAACAGGATTTTTTCTAACAGTCTGTACATTTGTCCAATTTAGCAACAGTTGCTATGAAAAAAAGTCATATGTGGCCAGTTTTGAGAGTCAGTGATTTATGGAAGCAAAAGTTCTTCTTTTAAGAACCCTTTGGGCTCATTTATTGTTAAGAGTATAGTTCATGGTCTTTTGAATCTTAATGATTTATTCTAATCTGTTCTTGGGACTAGTTGTAATTTCCGTTATTGTCATTTGTGAGATCTCAGCTGAGATCCAGAATGGACTCCCTAGCGCCAACCAGTCAACCCACTCCAGACAACCACTCCAGATTTTCAGAACGATCCCTGATTTCTAGATCAAGTTCACCTGAATACTGGCCTCACCCCAGATATATACACAATATGGACAAAAGTACTTGGACACACCTGTTATTCAGGGTTTGGGCTAGGCCCAAGTGAAGGACAATCTTAATGCTTCAGCATATCAAGACATTTTGGACAACGCCATGCTTCCAACTTTGTGAGTTTGGGGAAGGCCCTTTCCTATTCCAGTATGGCTGTGCCTCAGTGCACAAAGCAAGCTCTATAAAGACATGGTTGGATGAGTTTGGTGTGAAAGAACACAGAACCCTGTGGGCTTCCTGCCCAAACTCATAAATGCTCTACAGAATGAATGGGCACAAATTCCCACAGAAACTCCAAAATCTTTTGGAAAGCTTTCTGAGAAGAGTGGAAGCTGTTATAGCTGCAAAGGCTGACCAACTCCATATTAAAGTCTATGTATTTGAAAGCAATCTCCTGGTTGGTCTATTGGTCAGGCGTCCCAGTGCTTTTGTCCTTATAGTGTAGACCATTGTTTCTTGTGTAATTCTGTTTGAATACCCCCTGACTATTTTTACTGCTTCTGAACATGGAGCTTTGCATTTGGGTTCGTATTTGTAAATGTTACATCCTTAGTTTTAATCTGCCTTAATCTGCAATACATTAGGATTAGCCATGCATCTCCACTGCATTAGATACAGGGTGTGTAATATTTTGAGATAGAAGGTGCATTAGCTGAAAATATCCTGGACTTGCTCCACAGTCTGACAGGTTTCACCAGGTTACTGAAAGTACCAGGCCAATCATGACTTTAATTTCTGCGGGGAAGCCCCATTATACATACGTATGTGACTGCACACGGTAGTGCAAAATGGAGATTTGGAAATGTGATTTTAAATGAATATTCGTTTTAAGAAGGCAAGATTGAATGTGAAAATTGCCTCTCATAATGTCACCAGGAATTCATAGGGGAATATAAAGATAATCAGTGTTGCGTGGTGTGGTGTGATGGTTGAGGCTGAATTGCCATTCTGTTTGCTGATTTTTCCTCTCTACATAATTGCACTGGACAACTTAAATCAAATCCATTTATGCCTGAATGCTTAACATATAGCTGCCTTTGCTATATGTATCTAATTACATTGTGAAATAGTATAGTGCTGCAGCCTACTACAAATTAATAAGATAATGACAGTCACGCTACCTTAAAGCTTGATGATCAAACTGCTAATGTGACACGAGTCATCTCAATACTAAAAGGTTTTCTGTAATCTAGCCTGTAGTCACTGAAGGTTGAATAAAGATCTCTGTAATAAGCCATCAAAATATCTATGCAGTGCACTCTCCTGGAGAACATTGACCTTAATCAAAAGTGTCATACAATTGGCTAGTACTAACTTAGCATGAAACTTGCCCTTGTGTTAGTGAAACCCCATAAAGACTTCACTTTTTCCGTCTCAGTACAGCAGTAAAGTTTCCTAATGACTCATTTTACTGAACAGGTCTTGCTGATACATCTGCTGTTGAATATCTTAAGACCTCATGTTGAGAAGTTTTTCCCACTGTTATTTTTTTTTTGTTTTAATCTTTTGATGGATGCAATTTACACTTTTGAGCATAAGCTTAAGTATAAGTGCCTTACCAGGCATATTTTCACATTTCGACCGTATCTTGGAGATATAATACACCATTATCAACCGATTTAACTTTATCAACAGATTTAACACAATCTCAGTTTTTCAGTAATGACAGTTATTAGCATGCATTTGCGGTATATAAGGTGAAAAAAACACAATTAACATATTTGCTAATATACCACAATAACAGCACAATGAAACAATTTGAATGATCCATTTGAACAGTAAACCGCTTTATGACCTCATAAAAGTCACTTGAAGTCTCTGCTGTATTTATGAACTGCATTCGAAGAACGACTGTGCTTATCTGTAGCATGTCTCTCATCTCGATGATAAAGCTATTATGAACAACATAAAATATGAAAAAATGCACAATGTAAATAGTGCATGGGGAGCATTAGCTTTGCTGAAAAAGGGCACCATGCCTCAAGGGTTTGAGCACTTAAAGCCACCCCCCAGCGTACAAGCATGCTGTACACTTACAACCCAATATAATGCTGCACCTAGACACCCCTCATATATTTTTGTCAAAAATGAACAGGTTAGTTTTTTACCTCTTGTGTAGTCAGAGAGCGTACAAGTCACTATTTAGAACCCATTCCTAAACTAAACCGCAGTATTCCTTGTGTATGCCAAGCCAAATACAAAGCAAGGACTTTTCAAAGTGAGACTGTGAAAGCGGAGGTTCTGAAGTAGTTTAGACGACTGTGCACATTATTCCACAAGTCTCTGTCACTTTCTCTTGTGTTTCCCCATTGACAAGTTTTGCCAGGCTGTTCAAACAGTGGGATCCTTTTCTTCCCCTGCCAAACTTATTACCAGAGACACTGGTAGCAGCTTTCTGCAAACATAATATTTTCACACATGGGTGCCAATAATTGTGATCGCCACAAAGCATGGCTGCCTTGTCGGGTTTGCAGAACAGTGTCCTCCTTGTCTCCTGCCACGTGGAAGAAAGCCTCTGTTTGTGCAGCTAAAGATGAAGGCAGGCACGCTGTCACAGTAACCTAAACATTTCTGATTGCGTTTCTTCAAACGGAGCGCTTTTGATCGCCTTGTTTTGAACAGATGTGTTGTTTGGAACAGATAAGAGGCGAATTGCACCACGTGCAGACGTAATACCTTGCTTCTTAATAGCTTTGCCTTCTCTTTCTCTCTCTCATTTTCTCTTTTTTAGTCTGTCTCCACAGCCACAGAGCCATCGTGTGCTTCACAGCCTATTCTCGTGAAATGATTAACGGTGAAAAATATTACACAAGCCGACAAAACCTCACATATTTATACACTGCACTCAAATGAATGAAAGGAAAGTGATACAGTGCCCAGGTCACATTCTGTGCCATTACACATATCTCGAGGCAGATTCCCACCATTTTCTGCAGGTTTATATTAACCCATAGGTAATTTATGAGGAAAACTGAGGAGCGATGAATCTGGGAGGTGGATGGTCGAAGAAGCGGTCACGGAACACATAATGTGCAGCTTTAAAAAGGTCCATTAGATATTATTTTAGATCTAGGGCTCTCACTATTGATTGATTGAAACTGGTAACCTACTGATTGTTCTGATGATTAATCAAGTAATTGTTTTGTTTTGACCCCTTTGACTCATTAGATCCCAACAGAATTCTACAACACTCTTGTGGATCGCTGACAAATTACAGAGGCTTATTGATCACTGTTTTAAATTATCATAAAATGAGAGACAATGACAATTACAGGGTGGTTTCACTTATTGATCACTGCTTTAAACACAAGTTATCATAAGATGAGGGAAAATGACAAAAACAGAGGGATTCGACTTTAAAAGAGAGTGCTACTCTTTTAATCAGGGGAAAAAAGAGCCTGGAGCCCAGGGTTGAAAGGAAGATGGGCTTTGAAGTTGTACTAAGCATTGTAATCATAATACTGAAAATTCATAGTAGAAATAAAAATTAATAGATATAAAGAACAGGGATATGAAATTGATGGACTATAACAACTAACAATGTTCAGCATCTCCCAGTGGTTAACACTATGGCTTTATAAGATATAAAAATCACAAGTCATACACACATCTGAACCTGCATATGAGTTTCCCCACTACAACACAGCTCATGGTTTTAAGGACAAAAACAAAAACGGATATTAAGAGATAACTCGTGTTTCCACAGAGGGTTCATTGATTTGGCAGTAGCACAGCTTTACAATGACCTGTGAATCTCTTATCAGTCAGATTATGAAGTAATTACTAAGGTGACTCAGGAAGAATTTACGTTTTAATTGATCTATTTTAATTGAGCAATTGATTATAAGCTAGCATTTGTGACTGAATTTTTAAGTAATGTTCTCTTTTACTAAACACACTTAATTGGACTAAGAGGAACATTTAATAAACGAATGTCACAAAGTATGATAAATTAATGTCACAAAGCAATTGCTTCACATTACCTGGTTCTTTTCAGATGACTAATGTCTTAAATTTGTAACATTTTATTATTTGTATTACATACTATCATATGATTAGATGCCCGCAATCCAGCCTCTTTCTGCAGTGACTGTTGGTGGAATAGAAATTTAGTTTGATATATTTGATCACTACATACAAAACATTTTTCCCGTAACTCTGGTATCAGAGTCACTAGGACACTGTTGAGTCTTTGTGTGTAAAATGTTGTGACTCTGTAGCTGCCTTCTAAAAGCTGAGCCCTTGGTAGCACTGTCCTATGAAATGAAAATGAAAAATTCTGTGATGGCCAAGGGGTTGAATTTTGACTCAAAATACCATTGATGTAACTGATAGTAAGCTAACAAGTCAAACATTCATGTGAATGGTGTGATGTCACAGGGTAAATGTTTGTAGCGGAATGCTATCCTGCTAGTTAAAATCTGTTCATTGAAAGCAGAATCATTTCACACTATCCATTCAGTTTACGGCCTTTTACACTGATTCAAGCTTAACGTTTTCTGTCTGTTTTAAACCACTGTGTGGTGGCTTTTAGTGTTCTTAAAATGGCTAAATTGTAGACTGCATTTTAAAGCTGTATATAAAGGATCCTTCTGATTGGAATAAAACTACAGCTTTCTTACAATTGCAACAATAAAAGTGCATTTTAGCACAATAAAAATGGTTTCATTAGTGTGGACTTGTTCACCTTTTGAAGACGAGTTTGCTTCGGACATCAAGCCACATGTCCATCAAAATGCCTTCCATGCTGAAGCATGGGGTTGAGCAGGCATTTGGGTGGGCGAGCTGTCTTGTATCAGTGAGTAAAGCTGTGCATGCCCCACCAGAAGTTTTGTCCCACCAGTTTTAGAGGGATGGCCCCGCCTCTGATCAAAGATTCATACACAGATTAGTTGGGGGTGCCAGATTCAGCCAAAGAGGTGCCAGATCTGGATATTTGGAAATGACCTGGTAATGACCAACCATTTATATTAAATATAACACATTCAGCATAGTTGCTGTACTTTAGGAAAAATAATCTTTTCAAACTTATATTCTAGCAAAAATACAACCCAGCAGTCATAAAACATGGCAGCATCAGCTGAAAACATATGTTTGCGAGAAAGTATTGAGATTCATAGCGTCTCCTTGTTCTTATTTCCTCTTTTATCCCTGACTGCATTTAATGAGTGGGTGCAGTGCACCTGTGGCAAAAGAATGCTGTTAAAGATAAGGACTGAGCTTGGGCGTGATGCTTTCTCTATAATCTTGAGAAAAGAAGTGTATTTCGGTGTCCAGGCTGTGTGTGTGTCTTGGCTATTTTTTGCCATTTTTCCTCCCTATCAAGTCCTTTGAAACCATGCCGATGTTTTATTCATATGGATATGTTCCCTGTGTTGTTGAGTAAATTGTTCATCCCGCTGGAAACATCAGTAGAGCAGCAGACATCTTTTCCCACAACTAAACAACGAAAGCATTAAACCTGATTTATGGATATTCCAGACTACAAACCTAACCATTATGCCACACGCTGCAGAACCCTAGTGTTCCTGATAGATGGACAATAAATCCTGTTCTCCTGAAAATATTTTTAGACTTTGTTTGTTTAGTTTGGCACTGAAGCATGGAGGCAAATGTAGCTAACAAGTAATGGAAGCGTTTACCCGTCAGGTTAGCACTGTTACACACTTGTCACAAAGATGTCTCACGATCTAGTACTGTAATGCCTTAACTGGTAGGTCATCACTGTATTGTGAAAACTGATGCTATCTGATAAGTGTAAAAGTCTAAAAACTGGATAAATACATCATTTGCAAAATTCAAAACATCGCCAAGCTAAACAAAGTAGTAGCGGCCATCCATTTGTAGACACCATTGATAATGCATTAGTATGTCATACAGTGTCCAGAACCACTCAATGGGGAATTCAGTTGATTTTTTTTTAAACTTCTGTTTAAACGATTAAGATCAAAGTCATTCAGAGAGCTTTGATGTGAGTGTTCAGAACAGTGGTGGTGACAGGAACCAAAGCATTTACAGCCTCTAAAAGCTACCTTCTGAAAGTTATTATACGCTGTTGGTGCCTGAGTAGTGCAATAGTTCTAAGAGAAGATTTTGTCCTTTGGACGTTTTTTTTGAAGCAATTAAAGTCTGAAAGGTACATGTAGGGTGCTGTAAGCCAAAGTCGTACTTAATTACTATTTTACAATGATCAGTGTTACATACATACACATATATACTGGTCATTTTACTGTTTACTTTACACAGGCTAACTGGTCATTTTCCATAACAAATAAAATGGGTATATTTGCATTTTAGACATTATGTCCCCTAGTGCCAATAGTACCTTTGGCCACCGCTGTAAACAAATCCAGGTTGAGACATTGTCCCTCAGTGGTGGAAATATTGGTGGACTTTCCAGTTAAGGAAGTCTGGAGAGCAAGGAGAGTTGGCTTCAGAACTCAGTGTTTACGATGATTTAGGTATTTGAATTTTGGCCAAACCATCAGTTTAATGTGCTGCTGCATGGGATCTAAATTTTGAGTAATGTTCTAGCCCATCAGGAGTGAAGAGCTTTGAGTTGCATGACAGAATTTCTTTTCAAAAGCGGCGTCTGGTGATGCATATAGTGAGAGGGATAAAGGACGGTGTAGTTTGGCTTTGTTAAACCCCATTTATCCTCACTGAGTTAAAGGAGCTGCTCACCCCCAGGATTTATATGACAGTGGTCCTTCACAACATGCAGAGGAATGGCTGCTAGTTTGCTCCGGATATTGTCCTTTCCTCCTTGTTTATCTCCTCCTCGCCTCCACTTCTTCTTTCCCTCACGCTCCGTCATTCCCTCCAACATCTCTGTTTTGCAGTATCTTGTTCTCTATTCCTCTTATCCTTCTGCGTCCCCTCTTAGCTAAAATGGCGAACTGCATTTTGGTGTATGTTTGCTTCCTCCTCTCCTCTCCTCACAAGGCAGTCTCACATTTAGCCTGGAGAAAAGACTCTGGAGAAAACCTCCCCAGCTCATCTCCCACTCCCACCCCTTCCTTGCTCTCTGCTTCCTCTCCTTCTGACAGGAGAAGCCCTTCACTGGCAGGTAGCTCACTCCTCAGTCCCCGACTTTCTCCCTTAAGCAATCACTACAATTCGGCGAGGAAATAAAAACGCCCTGCACAGGGCAAACAGATGAATGTGGTTAGTGTTATTAGATAATGGCATCCTTAAAAATAAAGGTACAGGGCTCTTTATTGCAATGACTTAGAGGAACCATTTTATATGGTTCTCTGAAGTAGCATTTTGTAAATGAAATGTGTGAGGTTAAAGAACCTTCACCATTTTTGAATGAATTGGTGATTTGCAGCAACTCTGTGAATCATCTATATGATGTGCAAGCATGAATAACTTTTGCTTAAACCTCCAGACATTTTTAAGGTTGTGTGTCAGTCTGTTTGTAGGAGCATACATGTAGGCCAAGGACCATTTAGGAATCCTAATTTATAGTTTACATTAAAGCTGGAACCAAACTTTGCTGGTTGCGTAGATGTCCAGAAATTAGGTCGGGCACTCCTGAAATGAAGGTTCTGAATGAAAAGTGTTGTTCTAGAGTCCTGAATGCCCAAGAGCCATTTAGGAACCCTTTGTTTTTCTGAGTGTACTGCACAAAAAAGGAAAGAAAACAAAAACAAAAAACCCCTTTTAGTTTCAGTCTCCGAGTGAATGTTTCTGTGATATTTCAGCGACTTCCCTTCCCTTCTTTGCCATATAAATGAGGCAGAAGAGTGCATCAAAATGATAGCCAGTGCATGTGTGCATGAGGAACAGCAGCGCTCCGTAGGGTCAATCTATCCTGCCTCCAGAGATAGGTCAGGGCTGTATTTCATCTCCCCAAGGTGTTGGGCTGAAGATTGCACTGCAATGTATAAATAACTATCAGGGAAATACTCTTATCCGCCAAGCTTTCACAAAACCAGAAGAGTAGCTGAAAAATTACGACAATGAATCTGTTACCTCTCAGTCTGTCCACTGGAGAGCCACAAACAAACCTGTTCCCAGCAAGGTTTAGAAAAGGATGCCAAGTATTTCGAAAGGCAATCCTGCCTTCAGAGGACCTCATTTGAATTTAAGGCCAACTACACTTTGTCATCTTTCAAAAATGTGTTCATATATTTCTGGCATGAACTGGGATATTTTGAACCAATTTCCCAGTGTGCCAAATCTCCTCTGTGTGTAATGTCAATCAAGGCTGCTTATACATGAGAGCTGGTATTTTCTTCCCAATAAATGTAAATAAAAGCATTTCTAAAATTGTGAATAGCCCATTACTTTTTATTAAGATAGATAACACCAAGACAATTCACACCAAGACACACCAAGAGTCATGCCCCAGACTTGTATCAAACTCTTGTTGTTTCTCCAGCAAAAAATAGTGAGTTTTAATTTAGTATTAAGCACAAAACATCATTCAACATAATGCAGGAGATAATAATAAACTGTTGCTGCATAAATCAAGATGCACAGTCATGATGTTTTTGAAGACGTGGGGTCGGGGTCGGGGTCGGGGTCGGGGTCGGGGTCG
>JBBPCX010000011.1:14562727-14576222 GCA_037974365.1 Hydrocynus forskahlii | reverse complement strand
GGGGGCTTTCAACACCCCTACTTTTGCTGAAATGCGATTCCATCCCCCCACTTTTGTCAGATTAATTGGTCATGATTGTATTTTTAATTTGGCTTCCCCATCCCACAACACCCCCACTTGATACTTGATACATCCCTGCTTGAACATGGTTAGTATCATTAGATGAACAATTTAAATGTATTATTTGAATTTCATGAACTATAATAATTTACCCAAATGCATTTAAACATTACAAACTTTAAGCACAAATGTATATATTTTTATTGCTGTATCAACAGTATAATAGTTAAAGTTTCCTGATTTCCTACTGATTTAAAATCTGTGCATAGGAGGAGCGTATTAGAATCACTTACGCATTTTATTTCATCTGCAGCCAAACTGATTTTCTGTTACTGAGAACAGCAATTCTATGTTGTTGAACGGTGCTGTTTTTAAGATTTTCATTGTATTTTTCATGTAATATTGAGATCTTAGTAAAATGTTATCTACCTTTACATATGTGACAGTAGCCTGCTAATTGGGCTGTTAGCCACATTCTAAGAGTAAAAAGCTAGGCAACCATATACAGCAAAGCAAAATTATATAGCGTTAAGTTGACTTACTTGTCCATTTTCAGCTGTTCAGCAAAACCAGCTCTGTATTGCCCCCAAGTTGATGAAACAGTCTTTGGCGAAATGTTTGGCGCAGACATACAAATTTTTAGGAAAGTCATGTCGGCGCATTTCCAGAAAAAATAAAATTGACCCACTGGTTCTTCAGAGGCTTGCATGAAGGAACTAAAAAAAATACATTTGTGCTCATTTTTACATCTAAGCACCCAGCAACTGCCATGCTTCGCTCGTTTGCAAGCCATGACAGTCGGTGGAGCTAATTTTTTAGGGGAGGGGTGCGAAATTCTCTGGGCGGGCAAAGATGGAGAAAGGGGAGGTAACCTTTTCCCTCATGACGTCATACGGGGCCAAATTCCAGATCGGGCCATCTAAGCTGTCGCTCTCTGAACGGCGGAGCAGGATGAACAAAGCACTCTTTACACCTATCGCCATTTCTAGCCACTGCAGGATCATAGGCAGGCTAAGGGAACTCGTATTAATGTTAAAAAATCTCACAAAGTGACATTTTCATGTCATGGGACCTTTAAGTTTTATTCTCCTCGATCTAGTGCAGTTCTCAAGCTCTGCTATTGCTCAGTAAGGTTGTTTGGGGAAACCCATGAGAAAACTGTAAGTATAGCAGCAGATCAGTGAGAACTTCTGCATTTCTGGTTCATCTCAAATTTTTAGTTGCTCATCTTAGATCTATTCCCTTGCTCCTTTTTTTCCTAAAGGTGGTTTGGGAGAACAATTCGGTTTCAGTTCAGTAATCTTAAAATAAGAATGTACTTCTGAACAGAAAATAATGTTATAAACATTAGAATTCTTTCTATGACACAAGAAGCAAGTGCTTTCTAAAACTGACTTTGCAAATAACAATATTGACAATAAACGTTGAAACAAATAATTGGACAGACTTTCTTAGTCTGCTAAGGTAGAAATTTAGTTACACACCTGCTCCAGAAAACTTGTCAAACAGCAGAGGAAACTCCTAGTTCATTTTTTTCCTGAAAAGCTATAGCTTATAACTATAATAAATAGGTTGGAAAATAAATAAGCTTTTTATGTAAAAGCTTTTTACATAAAAAGCTTATTTATTTTCCAACCTATTTATTATAGTTCAAGATGACGATATCAAGAGCCGCAATTTCATTCATGCAGTTTTAATCATAGGTACCTACGTGACAAAGTAGTATCCTTTATTGCCACTTATTGAAAATTTCCCTCCCGGGTGAAATGCAGTACTAAGACTCATTCCGTGTCATTACATCGCACTCAGTTTACTTGTTAATATTACGGATGGGATGGTATAGCATTATTGTTATGGGTCTTCACTAAATTGTTTATCGCTTTGAAAATTGGTATTTAAATTAGTCACTGCGTCAAGTAAGTACCCCATAATGCTGAAGAATCGCTGGTATTCTTATGTCAAAGTCATAATGATCAGTTCAGGTAATGTGCCTGTTTTTTATTTGTAGAAATGTTTTACCAGCTCACACATCCTCCATCTAATTAATACAGTTACAACAAGCACAATTTTGTGTTTTTTCTCCACCTACATTAAAATCTCAGAAATACATACAACAATCAGCTACAACATAAAGACCACTGACAAGAGAGATAAATAACATTGATTATCTCATATCAGTGGCACCTGACATGGGAAGAAATATTTTAGGAACAGTCAGTCCTTAAAGCTGACGTGTTGGAAGCAGGAACAGTAGGCAAGCGAAGGGACCTGAGCGACTTTGACAATGGACCAATTGTGATGGCAACACTGGGTCAGAGCATCTCCGAAAAGCCTTGTGGGATGTTCCAGGTATGCAGTGGTTAGTACCAAAAATGATCCAAGGAAGGACAACTGGTGACCTTGCTGACTGTGATTGAAAAGTGTCGGAACATGCAAGCCTTGAGTCCCCTTTCTAACCCCAGTCCCCTGCTAAAAGTGCCTACAGAGAGCTCGAGAGCATGAGAATTAGACCATAGAGCACTGAAAGAAGATGGCCTGGTTCTATATATCACGTTTTCTTTTACACCATGTAGACGGTCGGGTGTGTGTGTGGCACCTACCTGGGGGAAACCGGCAGAGGAAGTTTGATCCTCTGGGCAATGTTCTGCTGGGAAACCTTGGATTCTGACATTCATGTAGATGTACCACCTGCCGAAACATTGTTGCATACCAAGTACATCCCTTCATGGCAATGTTATTCCCTAATGGCAGTGGTCTCGTTCAGCACGATAATGAACCCTGCCAAACTGCAGAAATTGTTCAGGAATTATTTGAGGTGCATGACAAGATTCCCCCGATCTCAGTTTTATCAAGCAGCTGTGGAATGTGCTGGGCAAACCTGTCTGATCCATGGAGGCCCCACCTTACAACTTACAGGACTTAAATGATTTGTTGCTGCAGTCCTGGTACCAGATAACACAGCACACCTTCAGAGGTTTTGTGAAGTCCATGGTTTGATGGGATTTTTTATGGCTTATTGGCCCATACAATAAACATCGACCAGCCATAATATTAAAACCACCTCCCTAATCCTGTGTAATTCCCCCTCATCATGTTCCTCAAACAATTTTTGCAGTGTGGCAGGGCACATTATCCTCCTGAAAGAAGCCACTGCCATCAGGGAATAGCATTGCAATGACATCCATCATTCTTCAGACCAAGCCACTTGCAAAAACTGGAATAATTGAGCATGTAGATGGACATGGATATTTTAGATATAGTATAGTGTTTTATGTTAAATGTGTTTTTACAGGGTGTGTGCACTATAGATTATTTGGATTATAAATTGCGAATAAAGCCCATTTCCTCCCATATTTTACAGTGTTTTGAAACTAGAATCAGTGAAAAGGTATTTTAGTTGGGATGAAATGAAAAGTGATAACAAGTCTGGCCTTGGATGAGTGACCAAGTTTATCTCTTCAGACCGCTCCCTTGATGCAGCATTTTCTTTTATCGTCATCTGTGGATGCCGTGTTCTGTGTCCTGTGTTGGTGATGCATGCCAAAGGGAATATTAATGCTGCATCTCCAAAAGGTGGCCATCGCATCATTAGAGATAACATGGTTAGGGCGCAGTGGCCAGACAAAAGTAATCGATTTTGTTCTTTGGAGGGTTTTTGACGGGCATTGCTGAGTTTGCGACTCCAGTGTCCCTCTTGTCTATCAGTGGTCCTGCAGGTAGGTTTATCTGCTGTTGACGGGAGTCTCCAAATGCAATCTGGACTCGTGTCTCCCTGTAATTTCCTCATGCACATGGGACGCCGGCGCTATTATCAGGCAGGAAAACATTTTGTTGTCGCTTGATTACGCTAATGGGAATGCACACGAATATGAAACACAATGTTATTGAAATTAGGCTTGATTGCTGATGGCACCTCAGGTTAATTTGTATTCCCTTGCCTAAATGTAGCACTTGTGTTTCCAGAATGTGGCTTAGAGTTTTTGTTAGCTAATACACGCTTTTATTTTCTTCTCTCAGGGTGGGGATAGTAGGGGTGGACAACGAGATGATAATATTGTCACAATAAATGATACCATTTTCTGGGCATACTGGGTGATGTCAGGATTTCTAGAACCCTGAACCACTGCATGTTTCATTAAAATGAGGTTTAGAAAGATCTTCCATGTGGCATAACTGTTTAAGGATTTGAGATCCCAACAGTTGGCTCTTGAATGATGTACAGAACACTCCTGGGGTACCTGAGTAGTGCAACCATCTGACCATCTAACCATTTAAACTCCCAGGAGGCTGGAAGTTTGATCTCTGGAGGTGTAATGCATGGAATGGGTGTCCAAGAGAGCATAATTGGGCTCCCTCTCACTGGGTGGGTAGGATGCCCCTCCCACCCTCCAATCACTCAGCTTGATATTAGCCAATACAGTCATCTGTTAGCTAAAATAATAGACTGATCCGTCATTGCTCTCCGAGGAGCATGTTGAACTGTCCAGTGATGTTGCAATGCAGTTTGAAAAGATGTGGAGGTGCCTCATGTGTTTGAACTAACCCTCACCCTTTCAGGTTTGTAGCATGATGTGTTTATGTGAGATTAAGCTAGCAGGTGGAACTGGGAAGAAAATTGGTAAAACACTTAGCCCCTGGTTTGCTGGTGCGTTGTATCACTGATCAAGCCTCAAACTGATAAAATATCTTCATCATATATAGTAGTTCATGTAGAATAGTGGGTAATACTTCCATCTACACTGCAATTTGGGGTTTGATTCCACTGTGGTACACCAGTAAGAGTCCATAGGCAAGGCTTCTAATGCTGCATTTGCCCACATCTGTAATAAAGTAAAACTGTTAGTCTAAATTACGTGTAAATTGTAAATGTACATGTATCATGAAGTATTGCTAAATTTTTTTATCATATTGTAACCCCCTTGTGGGCAGTAATTACAGAAATTAGACAAAAGCAGAGCTTACAGTACATAAGGATAGGTCTAGCATTTTTACAGTGCTGTCTCAGTGGCCTCATCAAAAGCTGTCGAGCTCTGCTTGTATAGACGTAAGGTCAGTGAGTGTTACGCCTGTGTGAAGAGGCTGCTCTAGATTTTTTGACAGGGCAAAACACACGGGGAGGGCACTTCAGGATCGATCCTGTAATTGTCGCCGACGTTTTTCTTCGATAAGCGTCAAAGAGCAGGAAAATGTGGCATAATTTCTTGTTTCTGTGGTTGTTTGTTGTTGTTTTTCCGCTTAATAATTGATGTGGATTGTTTCTTATTCCTACTAAGTTCCCATCAAAGAATAGGGCCTAATTACAGGGGAGGAAAAAAAAAGTCTCTTTGATTTCTGTAGAGAGGCGTCTTGAGTCCCTGCCTTTCAGATGCAATTTCTGTGCAGAAAGTATAGGCTAGAGAGAAAAAAGCCTCTACAGAGATCGCAACATATCAGTCACATGCACAAGCAATGCCAGCGTCTACAAGGTTTGCGTGGAATCTACGGTCTATTGTTATGAAGGCTAGTTAGCATAACCCAGTTGCAACAACCCTACCCATATAACCTAAATGATGTATATTTATGATTGTGTGCATTATGTATATTTATGATTTCTGTGGCAAGTTCAAAGAAAAGGAAGGCGCCGTCATTTTTTGATGCATGTTGTGATGTTTGTAGTTGTGTTCGGCAGTAAGAAACATGAACTCAAGCTGTGCCTTAGCGCTGCACTGAACACTTAGAATAACTTCAAAGCACGTGTACACATGAAGTCAATTACTGACTGCAAATGAGCTTTTTTTTTTTTTTAGAAAATTTTAATCTTTTAGAAATTTCACCTCATCTCTCTCTGGAGAAATGTTTGTAGCTATTGTCATGTTTAGGATTGGACCTAGGAACGATGCTTATATCCACTGTACAGTAGATTAAAGTGTAACAGATACAGCTGGATGCTCTTGACTGGTTCATCAAATCCAGGAGAAAAAATTGATGAGTTATGTCTTTTTATAAAAGCACATTTTTGATCTCCCTATTGGAAAGCGTGGTTGAAATGTTTGTTTCATCACACCTCCCTATGCTCATCTCTGTTAGAATGGGAAAACCTTGAAAGGACTGCATCAGGCATGCCAAAGACTTTCATATGTTGTCTTTTATTCCATGTTTTTTTTTTTTTTTAGCATCATAAGGCATTCACTGTGTTGTGTCAGTTTCTCTGAGCCTCTATTGCTCACTCCCAGGTGGAGACCTCCTTCGTCTCTAGAGAGAAAACCAGGAGTAATGTTTATACACAGACGCGGAACAATGTTTTTCCAATACTTTCAACAAATGCATTTTTGTCCCTTTTCCCTGCCTTTACTGAGCTGACAGATCACATGGTCAGTGACCTGGCAGCGAATCCTCTTCTCAGAAGAGGCCGGACTTCACTCGACTGAAAGAGGATGAGGTGGCCACTCGGTTCAGGCTTTAATTCTAAAAGGGCTTTGCTTGCACACAGGGTGGCTTTGAGAAGGGACTGCAGAGAAAAAAGGGCGAGGAAGAAGCAATGTGGAACTTGGTGTTATTGCTGTTTGAGCGGACAGGCTTGAGTGTTAATACATTTATTAACTTTTATAGACTCTCTGTTCACCTCATTAGAATTCCTTTCCAATTCCCATGATTGGAAACCTGCTTTTTCATATTTTGCAGGCTAAATGTACGCTGTTGGGTACCAGGGAGTTATCTAAAATGATTTGTTAGCAATGATGAATCTAATGCGAATATATTACCCGACCTTACTTTACATATCTGTTTAAATTTTGTGGGAAAATACAGGGATATTATACATACAGAAAACAGTGTGTGTATGTATGTGTTTATACATTTTTAACATGAAGAATTTTTGCACAGAACATCAAACATTTTGCTTAAAGATACGAAAATTGTTTTTTCCATGACGTGAGCCCCTGAAAGCCCAACAGTGAATTGCGTCTTAGACATTATTTAGCATTATTTGACCAAATGTTTCTTATTGGTTAGATCATAGTGCTTCCTTGATCCAAACACCAACAGAAACTCACTGGGAACTCTGATAGGTCAAGATGCCCACAGCTACTAACTATCTCAAGACAAAACATAAAATGAAAATTCTGTGACAAAGAAATGATAACTGAACCGAATTGACAACTAATGTTCTTTTCTACCGAAACATTTTACAAGGGTGTGATTTTATTCAAGCTTTGAAAAAATAACGGTTAGGGAACAACACATCAAACATTTTGGACCGCACATTGTGCACAGGGGTATGGGAAAGAGCCTTCTTGAAGTGATTGTCACAAATTGTCTAAAATTGTATGTTGTAGGATTCACATTATGCTTTACTGGAACCTAAACAAAATCTAAAAACAGCCCAAGACCATTATCCCACCTCCACCAGACTTTACTGTTAGCACCATGCATACACTATACCCAGATTCATCTGTCAGACTGCAAGTGATTCAGACAACACGCTTATAGTGACAGTGAGCTTTACACCACTCCAGATGATGCTTAGACTTTTGTGCAGCTGCTTGGCCATGGAAACCCATTTCATGAAGTTCCTGACACACAGCTCTTGTTCTGATGTTACTTCCAAAGGATTTTATACACCTGTTAGCAACGGGTGTGGCTGAAATGCCTAAATTCAATTAGAGGAGGTGTCCATATACTTTTGACTGTATGTGGACATCTTAACTCCTTTTTGTGTGATCTTTTAAGGTTTGCTTTGCGCTCCCACAAATATGTGTGGACGAGAGATGTGTGAGGCACAGGGCCAATAAACTGTGCTTGGGCTCCACGCAGTTCTTCTGATTTGTGCTTGAAACTGGTGCAAAAGGCTCGGTTCATTAGGCCCTCACTGATTTGTTAGAGGCTCATTTGCATATTGCAACCTTTTGCTATATCAGTATTTTAATAAGCCACCATCACCATTATTTATTATGGTTATTTTTATTATGGTTAGTCTGGCGGAAAACACCATAGTCCACACGCATCTCGTGTTATTAAATGCCCAGTAATGTATGGCACTCACAGTCTTCTAATGCGCGCATGCAGGAAGGAAGCCTCTTTAGGGTGATAAATGCTGTCTTCACACGTGTCATTTCTCTGTTTTACTCAAATTTCTCTGTTGCTGGGGTTAGGCTCGAGGCCCATTTGGAAAAGATTCCTTCTCTAATAAGAAAGACCTGGAATTGCTTTCTGTTCTGGGGTGCAAGCTGGGGAGAGAAGTTGCAGTGCAATTTCAGTAGCATTTGCATTGAATTGTAGCTGTGTAATGACCCAAGCCCCATTCTCTGTAATGATAAAAAAACGCCACGGCAGACAAATATAGCACATAGGTAAGTTCAGAAAAGAGACGGCGCAGGGAGGGAAAGAATGAGGCAGAAGAAGAGAAAAGCCTCTACAATAACACACAATCTGCAACCACAACACTTTTTCTGCCTCACAGGGGCAGCAGCTGCTCTAGCTAAGCTATTCCCAGGAGAGTTTGATGGATTCTCCCTCTCAGGAGGAAGCAGCCACTCCTGGGCTTAAACACAGTGTGAGCCGTGCTACATTTACACAGAAATGAGCCGCACACAGACACCAAGTCGTACGGCAGGACCCCGCCTAGTAAGATTTATTTTTGCCCGCCGCAATCTGAGCTTTCTCTTAATTGTCCTGGATGGCTGTGGTGGGTGTTGTCAACGAACGTGAGCGCTTTGCACATTTTCTGATTCCACACCCTGTTCCTCAGACTGATGCCAAGTGCTGCACCATATTTTTTCATCTTCTTTTCAATCCCCTCTCCTGCAGGTTGTGCAGTTTGTTGTAAGGCCTGACCTCTATGAATCCCTGTGTATCAGTTTTCTTGTGGTACCCCATTTGTTATCCGGGTGAATAAGGTGTTCCCGTTTTGATACCTGTGCTTAAGTGCTTAGGGGGGCATGCTATGGGATTGCTAAGTTGTGTCACTTCATTTACCTTGCTCACCCCATTTAGGCACGCTGTCACACCAGGGTGGTCACTGTAAATCGAAATACTCAAAAAATACAGCAAGAGTGGGGAAAAAAGTCATCTGAAAAGCATTGAGAGCTGAAGTACTTTTACATCCTGCATAATTTGTGAGTTAATGCACTGGCATATGCTTGTTTAAACCCACTTAATGAATAATCAATTAAAATATACCTTCTCAATGAAAGAGCAATGATTAGATGGCAGTTTATGTGATGATGATGCATACTTGCCTACAGCTCTGTCTCAAGAAACCGAGCCCGATGGACAGGTTTTTGGGCATGCCGTGTTAAATATATTTTAGAAGCTTCCTAGTTTATCTTGCAGTATATTGAAATCTTTGAAAGCCTAGATGGAGTTTATTATTGCTGAAATTGTACATCTGTGCTGTTCTCAATTGTCAGTGTTCTGAAAGCATGTGCATTATTTAAATGTGCTTCAGTGTTCAGACTGAATGTGTGTAATTCCATGAAAAACAAAAACAAAGCAAGGTTTGGCGTACGGAGGAGCAGTTTGTAGCAGGCGCTCAATAATGCATGTGACAGTCAAAGACAGAGCGACAGCTGACACTTATGGCTGTCTCTGTTCCTGAGATTACAGTGGACCCACTGACCCCAAATCATGAAATATTTACAGAGCTGATATTGAGCAGACTTTATGCTTTATTTAGACTTTATTCAAATCGCTTCGCAGAAAGCGTTCTGCAGAAAAGTCTCCACCTTAATATATCTTCCTATCCGTGTGACTTCTACCTTTAGGTTCACATCATGCAGAACTACACAGAAACTTCAAGCCTGTCCTTTTTGTATGGATATTTAGTCTAAAAATTAAATAGCTGTAAATTAATGATCTGTAATGTAGGAACGGCAGAATATTACCATAACATCCTACTATCAGTAGGAAACCCTCAGGTCTTTCTAGGCCTTCAGAGAAGGCTTAATAAATTCTGTAACTAAAAAAAAGAAATACACATCTTTCTAGTTCATTTTCTGACACAGCCAAAAAATGTTAATGTGCACTAGGATTAGCTTAGCATTAACATACTACTAGAAATCCCACTGGGGCACTGGCAGAAATTAACATTATCTTAGAGATTTTGAGTTTTGAATTCCAGTCCGTAACTGAATCCCTAGCTCTTGGTTTACCATGGCCTGCTTGGCACTGTTTTTCATCTTCACACAAGAGAAGACCTTTAGTTTGTTAAATATATTACAATTACTGTCCACTATAAGGAGCTTGTTTTAGACCCTAGATGCTGCATTTGTTTGATTTGGTTTTCATTTGTTAAATAATCATTATTGTTACTGAGTCCGACATCAGTTCGTCAACTTCTTGTCCAGATTCCTCCGTTTGTTTCAGTTCAGAGGAACATTCCACTGGCTTGCTGAATTCATTAGCACAGCTGAACTGGGATACACAAAGAACTGTGGCTACGCTTTTATTTATTAAAATTCATACTGAGATACCTGTCCACATTTGTACCGTGAAAAGGAAAACTGGCACAGTCTCTTTGGTTTCCACGTAAGTCGCAGATGAAAAATACCACATTAAGCGATGATGCTGTCAAGCTGTCACTGTCGTAATGAAGTTGGTCCACACCATTTGTCTTATTTTGTCATGGATTTCCCCCATTAGTCATACTAGCTTGCCATGAACTCCACAGGAGCCCCCTTCAGCCAAGGACACTTAGACTCACTTTCAGAATCAGACTCTCTCTCTGTCACCTGTGTCACTCGATCAGACGGGGAAATGGTGGGTGGTAATAAAGACACAGCTACACAAAGAAGAGATCAAACAAAACAGGCCAGAAAGATTTAGGCAGGAGAAGAAAGAATCAAGCGTGTGATTAACTAAGTGACACTAAATGTCTTTATTGAATTGAATGTCTTTGTCTGAGTACCTGTACTAATTATTTCCAGAACACCGCAGCGCCCTTACAATTTGTTTTGTATTAAGTCAATTATTTTAGACTTTCGTTTTGTATTTTTTTTTTCTTGAGGTCCTCTAAGGACATTTCATGTCTTATTTTTTTTTATATAGATTTACAAGGCCAGCATCCATATAAGTGAATTAAAGTCACTTATGGCAGCACTTTCTTTAGGAAAGCCGGCAAACCTTTAGACTCACTCTACCACCCCTGAAATATCGTTGCCCCCCCAGTGCCTTTGGGCTAGTCAGTCAGACAATGTGGAACACCACGGGATCAAACGCTGCCAAGTGCTACCTGTAAAGTTGACAATGCTCAATGGATCAGAGTGCTGTCAATAGCTGTGGGGTTTGTGTTTTCAAGAAGAAGAAACACAACTCGACCAGTAGTGATTCCTCCTCTCCCGCACCACTGGTCAACAAAATCTTACGTTGCTGCTCTCTAGTCAAAAAAAAAGTGTCTGGACTGAAGCTGGGGATGCCTAGGGCAACAAAATGTCATGTTCCAGCACTGGTTTTATGTACCATTTTTACACAACTGTTTTCCAAACTTTTTCAATCCTTATAGGACTGAGATTTCATAGGACTGTTTTATTATAATCTGTTACACGTGGCGGAGGTGTTTCAGTATGAGGATTACCAAACTGTGTTAAACAACCCTGAACAAAACAGGCTTTTTTTGTTACTTTTTGTGGTGCCTGTTGTTCTGTTTGACCTATATTGTGCTTCTTTCAAAAAGTAGCCTGAGCTGAAACTCCTTCTGGCTTCACTATGAAAGGACAAAGCTAATCTACAGTAAGATGGAAACGTATTCAGAATCTTAGTTCAGTATGGTTCGTTAAAAAAAAAAAAAAAAGAATGGTACATTTTGAAGGTTCAACAAATATTACATGATACATAAGACACTTTTATTTAAAAATAAGTGAGAAAAATTGGTATTTTTATGTTTGTTTTTAATCAGGAAATATCAAGTTGAGTAATACTTACATTACTTCCTATTTAAATGGAAATGAGACTCGTAAATGGTCATAAAGTAGTCTATACATAGACCGCTTGTTATATTGCTTTCCTTTAAGTAGCTCAGATTAGTTAATCGCTTCTGAATGAATCAGCACTGAGCCGAAGTGCAGCCAATGGAAGTCGAGTTGATTAACCTGGCATTAATGTGCTCTAAATGGACCAATATGTTAGTTTAAGTGTCTGTGTGGGTGTGTTTGTGCATTACTGACGCCAGTGTGTGCGCGTGCGGTTAAATAAAGCATAATGAATCTTATTGATGTGTGTCCCTGAGTGTTGGACGCAGGCCACCCTGGTGCAGCGGCTCTGCCGCACTCACAGATGCCAGGGGCCAGGCACCTGGGAGGGGATTAATTAGCAGACAGCTGCCCAGCAGCTCTCCCCTCACCCCTGGGAAGACCAGCCCACCTCCAGCCCTCCTACAAAAAAACACCTCCGTGGATGGCCCTCAACCCCCCACCAAAAACAACACGTCAGATTTGCTGCTTCTCGTCTTTTTTTGTTCCAACAAAAGGGCACCTGACTTGCAAAGCTACTGAAACACTGTTTAGGGGCCAGCTGAAACGCATTTCGTTGGCACTACTGAGTGCGTTTTTTCAGTAATTACTCTGGGTTGGATTTGCTATGTGCATGTGTCCAGTTTTACTTGGAGATATTAGGCTTATTATTGAGTAACTACTCAGAAATAGTTCTCCAGCTGCTATATTTTGAATATAAACTATGGTGATAATACTTTCATTATATTATTTTGTTTGAAAGTAAAAGGGTTAAATTCTTCAAATGCCTAACAGAAGATTGTCCAGTCTGAATTGTTTCTCTCTGTGATATCCAGGTAGATATAGTTGAGTGTGCTCTCGTTGTTTAGGCCTCCCAAGCACTGGTTTGAAATCACCTGCATGATTAGGAACTGACAGAGGAATTAACCAGCCATGGTTTGAGTTTGGGTTTGAAATTTCATGAGGGAAGACATCACTCAAGGCCTTCTGGAAGTTATATGTCACTGACTGCAAAAATGAGTAACTGCCTAACATCAAATGGTAAATATCAAGCTATGTGCCAGGCCTCTTTACTGAAGAAGTCACTCTAGTAATGCTACATACAAGCTCAAATATATATATTAAATCTGTTAGAAGCTTTAAGGCCTCACAAATTTACTAAAAAAAGTTATACAGCATTAACATGCTGCAAGTGTGTTTTGGCATTTTTGTATTTTTTTTTTGTATTTTTGGCCAAACATTTCCATAATAGTCAATATTTTACAGTCACTACTGAGAAAGCTATTGAGGATAAGCTTGAACACATATAGTTAGGGAGTATGTTAAGTTCTAAAAAAAAAACAATTTTGGTTGGACTTGCAATAGATCAGGGGTGCCCAAACCTGTCCAGAAAGGGCTGCTGTGGGTGCAGGTTTTCATTCCAACCAAAAAGAAGAACCACACCTGAGTAACTGAAAACCAAGACCAACTGATTACAGAGGTGGAATCAGGTGTGCCTCCTGCTCGGTTGGAAC
>JBBPCX010000011.1:14546469-14561060 GCA_037974365.1 Hydrocynus forskahlii | reverse complement strand
AGGTGTGCCTCCTGCTCGGTTGGAACGAAAACCTGCACCCACAGCGGCCCTTTCTGGACAGGTTTGGGCACCCCTGCAATAGAGCATCAATCCGATCTCACGACTTTTTGTGCAGCCATCACAACATACAATTTAATCAAAATACGTGCTGCGATCACAATTTAGGGCTTTTTTTGTGCTACAAAAATGCTTCACTTTTTCGTGCTAGGACAACACTTCACTAACCTATGTATTTTAGGGTTAGGGTTAGACTTTCCCCGTTTCACGGCATTTCGACCTGTTTTAACTGCTTTGCAAACAAATACGATAAGGAATCAACTCATTATTTCTCTCCTACTGTCCCTCAGTCACCAGTTACTGCTGATTCTGCCGGTGTTATGCACTCTGCATTAAAATACATAGGGTAGTGAAGCGTTGTCCTAGCACGAAAAAGTGAAACATTCTCCTAGCCCTAAATCGTGATTGCAGCACGTATTTTGATTAAATTGTATTTTGTGTTGGCTGCACGAAAACTCGTGAGACCGGGCTGAGAGGATACATTTAGCTCCATAGGTTTTATTTAAACATTGTAGTAGTGGAGAAAACATTCTGTCACCTTTGCATGTGAATGTTGGCATACTTTACAGTCCTTTGTCAAGGCTGTAATAGTTCAGCATAGATTCATAGATAATGAATTATTCAGTAACTATAAGTAGTTTAAAAGGTGAAGAATTGATGTCTGGACTTGCTGATGGGCTCTTGAATTCTTTAGAGGTTAATACATAACACCAACTCTAATAGAGCCAGCTCTAAATGTAAATTGTGCAAATGTGCATAATTTCTAAATCTTATAGAGTCCAAAGTTAGTATTTTTGTCCTTCATTCACTTGGGTGGGCATGAGGGGAGTTGAGTATGGAAGAAAATTGAGGTCAGCTTCGGGAGGGAAGGCAGGCAATGGCTCAAAATATATGTAGGGAATTTAGCTTTTAGGGTTCAGAATGTATTCGGCAGAATTTGTAGACCTTTGAGACTCTGTGTCTCTTGCTATGGGCAAAACAGGGAACTAAAGGTTGAAATTATGCGCCTGTAAAACATTTGGCCCTGGCAAAGGCGCGGGCAACAATAATTAAGCGCCACAATAAAAATGATTAGAACTGCTTTTGACATTCTCATTGCGAGTAACTTCCCCTTAATTGCAATCACAAATTTTAATGCCAGTTTTATGTGCCATGGCAATAAGCTGTTTAAAGTTCAATCGCTATACTCTTTAAATCTGTCCCATTCCTGCAGATGAGCAGGGGAAGACGGAAGGAGCAGTGCTTATGGGTCTCCCTGACCATTAGCGGGCTGGACGCTCAGTGGCTAAGGCCGGGAGGAGGGCTCAGACCCACTCCGCTCCAGGCTACTTAGCTATTCAGCTGCAGCATCTGTTGAGGACTAATGAATGTTATAACCTCATAAACGTCATGAAATTGGACATTATCCCTTAATTAAAAGAACAGAGATGCATTACAATGATTATGGTGGCACCGCAGCGCATTGCTGCTCGACTGCGACTGCACGAGAGAACTTGTATCCGAGCTAATGGTCCTTTCCTGTGTAGGGCTGGGATATTTGGGAGGGCTCTGTCCAAAAAAGAGTGGTGAGCAGCTGTAATGAAGAGGCCCCGTTGCTCCATCTACAAAGAAAATCTCATTTTGATCTTTCCAAACTTTCTGTGTCCCAACTTTGAGGACCCATCATTTCCTGGGTACTGATCAAATAAAGCATTCATCCTTCTTTTAGCGTTCTTGAGAGAACTCAAACCCCTTTTCTAAATGTTTTGGACAATAAAAACACTTGTCGATGTTATCATGAACTTTTTACAAACTTTTTTTTTAAGTTTACGGAAGACATATTTTAGAGGTTCTATGCCATTTTAAATTCAGTTCTGGAACTGTTATGTCCAGTGAACCTTTATTTTTAAGAGTGGACTGACTGCTGTGGTATGCCGTGCTGTATGGGGGTTTATGTCCATCTCTGGCTTTGTGCTCTGTATTTCTGGAGGCCGTGATGATTATAGTAGCTGCACTCACTTGGTGGATGATTATACCGCAGTGTCAGCCTGTGAAACAGCTGTGCAATAAAGGCCATATAAAAACAAAAGCGAGGTGCTTGGCTTTCACAGCACCTGCACCAGGCATGGCTAGAAATACTGAGCCCCTACGGGTCTGCCTAGGAAGGAAAGTGAGCTTGTGGGCCTCTCAAGGTACATGCAGAACTTCGGATGTGAGCATTATTAGAGGACACTTGAATTGAGCGAGTGCTGATGTTTCTGCCAGCCCTGTGTTTCTCTGGGCCCAGCACGAAAGCCACATACTACTAAAGGTACAAGTTCAACCAGAAATAGATAAAGGGAGGTGTTTTTTTATGCTTTTCAGCATCAAGGCCTGGTGTCACATAGCAGCTGGTGCTGAAAAATATGGGTGGTTTTGCATAATTTTGATTGGAACAAACCTGCTTGCATAGTTCAGTGCTGCAAAATGCGTGATGGCAGCTGTATGCAAATTAACATTGTGAAGAATGCTTATTTGTAACATCCATGTTTCAAGCTCAACTCAGTAAATCAGTCGAACTAGGGAAGCAGCAAATCAAAATCCCAGATGCTTTCTACGTTGCTGTTGTTTACTGGTGGCCCTACATATGCATACATGTTTGCTTCAGAATTTTACAAGTGTGTGGGGGGCACTGATCGCCCCAGTGCCTCTGTAGCTATTGCTAGCCGACCATCCCTTTAGTTGTGACACCTACTGCACTTTGGTTAAATAAGTAGCCCATCCCACTTTTTTTCGGTCCTTTTCATCTGGTCATTGACAGTGACCTTGCATACTAATGCAAAGTCCCCACCCGGCTAAAAATTCCGACTGGAGATCAGATGGATCAAAGGTGTAGAATCACACAGTAGCCAAGCCATGTATATGGATTCTTCTTAGCTAATGTATTTTGCATTAAAAAGACGATTTTTTGGTGACGCGTGTGACACACATGGCTGATTGAAGAGATGAGCAGAAAACAGTGGTGGACTGGAAAATACAAAAATGGCCTTTGTTATTTGCAAATCTCCCATCCTAAGAACAAAATGAATGAAGAGTGCAGCTCACTGACAATGTATCAACATAAAATATTAATATATACCCGTCAGGGGCCACAAGCATGTAATTTAAACGCGGAGACAGCCGAAATGAGACTCGGTGTCCCCTCCTTTTACTTTTGGCAGAAGGTCTTTCAAAAGACATTTGTTTCAGGTTTCCTCTGCCGGTTAATTGCCTTTTTTTGTCACAAATTTGCGATGGCAGGGTTTGGTTTCTGCTGCCGTATTATTTATAACCCTTTTTTTTTGACAGGAAGTTCCACCCCCCTCACCTCCCTCCTCCTTTCTCACTCTCCCTTTGCCCCATGGAGGATGATTGATTTATTCCGTTTAACCTTGATAAGGGAGGCAATAGAAAAACAAATTGCCATATTGACACAGACGTGATGGGCCGCTCGGCTCCGGTGACTGGGGAGGTGAGGCGGAGGTCGCTGCGCTCCGAGAGGAAGAGAGGAAGAGAGTTGCGCTTCACAAAATCAGCGCCTCTGCCTCTGCCAATCTTCCAGTGTACACACTGCAGCTACAGATACTACGCTATCTCTTCTGAGGCAAGAAAGTCACTTATTATGCCAGTGTTTCTATTAAAGTGGGAATGGTATTGGTGTGCACTTTTTGCATTTTGTAGTGTAGCTGTTTTGTCTGACTGTGCATATACGCTTTTAAAAATAAAAAAGGATTCTTTGGATTGATGCCATCATGACTTAAAGTGATGCAAAGGGATGCCATCCTCTCAAGAGTACAAAAAAGGAAAAAATAATGTAAAATCACCCAAATGATTTCCCTCCCAGAAAAGTCCCAGGCCTTATATTTTCTCCTGCATTCATTTTTGTATTTGAGGACACTTTGCTTAAAACCTGCTACATAACATTGAGTCTTGAGTTATCCACTAGCATAATGGGGTCATGTTTGTGTAACTGACAGTTATCATCACAAATTCAATAATGTTTGATGTCATGACCTTAAATTAGCATGTGATATAAACTGTGACATTAAACGTAGTACGATCATGACAATTACCGGTAATGGCAAAACGACTCTGTTATATTTACGGACATAATCTGTCATGACAGCATAAGACGTCTGATATCCATTTAGTGTCAAGTAAAGTGTTAGCTGGTATTCTAATCACAGTTCGATTCAATATCTAATAAGTACCACACTAAAAAGTGATAAATAAAGGAACTATAAAACAGTATAGTGTAGCCCCTCCCTACCAACCCACCTGAAAAATTTGAACATTTCACTCAAGGGATGCCATAGAAGGACCACTTCTGGCTGTTCAAAGAACATTTCAATAAATGGTTCATCTCATAAATGAGATGAACTTTTTAAGTTTAAGGAGTCTTTATGTATGTAAAGGTTCTATACCATATGCAGGTTTTTTGTAGATCTCCAAGGACAATTTATATTTGAGTGTAGCACTGCACAATTTGATGTTTCACTAGTGACTGAAGGTTCGTTGGTTCGTTTGTTCATTCGTTGGTTCGATCATTCATTCATTTATTCATTCATTCAGGTCGCCTGTCCTAATCAGGGTCGCGGTGGGTTGCTGGAGCCTCATACAGCATAAAGCGGAGAAACACCCTGGACAGGTCATCTTTTTTTTAAGACGTTTAAAATTGAATCATTTTTAATCAGTCCAGTAAAATTCAACAATGCCTTATCATGTGGTACCCTATTATACACTCTTGTTTGTTATATGAAGGTTCCACATCAATTAAACTTTTGTCCATCTGTTCAAGCAAAGAACAATTTGTGTGCTTCTATTATTTTGCTAATATACAAAACAAATTTTTAAGGGTGATTTGTCTTAACCAGGCGTTTTCCTTAGTTTGTAAAATACCTCTGAATTTCATGCAGCATCAGTGTGTTTATCTTGCATCCATCAATTAACAGAATTATATGGTTTGAGTATGACTGATGAAGACCACCCTCATTATAAATTGTATGTTATGACCAACTTAAGCTCCTAATTTCAAAGCAGCGAAGATCATTATTCATTCATCCCTCATCAACACAATCACCGCAGTACTCCATCAACCAACAAGAAATAATAGATTAGCAAAGCTTTTTGCTAGCTCATTCGTACAAGGCCATTGGGTGGTATGGTGCAGTCCACCACACTTTGCTGTGCATGTGAATGTGCTGCACCCATTAGCTTTCCTGTGTGGTGTGTGTGCATGCACACGCACGGGTCACCCCTTCGTCATTCCATCTGGCTGCACTATTAATCTCCCTCAGCGGGCCTGCCCTCCATGTCACTCTGCCTCTCTCTTTTCTCCATCTTTTCAAGGGTTCCTCTGTCATTTTTTTGTCATTATCTTCCTCCGGCATATGCTGATTTCACTTATCACACTTGACCTGTGCTTCAGATGTCCTGGCTGCTCCGTCAACATTTGCCTTTTTTCTACCATACTGCATGACTTCTTCATGAGTGTTAAGGCTTGAGAAGAAACAGCTTCCTCCTTTGAATGTCGCAGTGTTTAAAGACATCTCATCATCAATGACTGACAGTACTAGGGATGTAAAGAGTAGGGCCTGATGGACATAAAATGTTCTGGTATCAGATTGAGGTGATCATTCTACTATATATCATTCAGAATGTTTGGCTTTGTCCCCTTTAAACTATTAAAATCTAAAGTTTAAGGAAACGTCATGCTGCCCTTATTGTTAGATGTGCTGGAATAGGTTCTGAGCAAGACAATTAGTGCTGGGCGGTTTACAGGTTCATTCTGAAAAATGTTTTTTTTTTATTATTGTTATGACATGAATTTTTTTAGCCTAAAGGATGTTTGGAATGTGGTGGAGCTGGAAACTATTTCAGGGGGGACATTTTTCACTGCTGCACTGCTAGGGAAAGGGAACAGTTCATTTGAGTGAGCCCTGAAGCTTCGTGTGAGAGTCGTGACATGTCAGATAAACAGCGTGCGGATTATAGGGCGTAAAATATTACTTTTAGGGAGTGCTTTTTTGTGCAGTTTCTTACTTTCAGCTTTTTAGTGCAGGCAATTTACCAGAAATACGTTCATTTACAGTAATATTAATATACAGCAACAGGTCCTGAGTTAACAGTCGAAACTAACGGCTAAATAATCCCAAAACTACATTTTTATCTCAGCATTGCGAAGAAACATGTTTGTATTTTGCCCCTAGCGTTTAGCTCTTCATGTCAGGACGTGGACATACATAGCATTTAGTCCGACAGTGTGGATACATTAGCAAAACATATTTTACACAAGTAATAGAAACACCAACTTTATTTATACAGCAGATATCACGGATCAGAGTGCAGCTCTGCAGCTCAGAGTACTTCACATGGACCAAATTCCAATATAGAACACAGCAAACCATACAAAGAAAGTTAAACAGAAAAAAAATGTGTGTGTAAACCGAGTGTAAACATTCTAACACACACTCCCTGGTTCAGCTCCCGGCAGATACTCATTCTGGGTTTTAGACTCATTTTCGCTGAGTTATATTTGATTGTAGGACTAAAAACAGTACTAAACAAGCCTGTATCGCACAACTCCACTCCTGTGAGCTACAAGTTATCCACCACCTCCTCCCTCTCTCCCTCTACACAGGAACACTCCTAAAAGTACCCCCAGATTTACATTACTTTAATTTTGTTTATATTCTGGCACGAAGTGCCACTGGGGTTCTACAAGTTTTAAAAAATACCGCTGTATATCGTGAAACCAGTATAATTTTGAAAAATACCGTGATAATATTTTTGGTCATACTGCCCAGCTCTACAATCAATACGATAGTACGGGCAATACAATAGTAGGGGCAAAAATGTGAAAATAATCAAATTTTTTACTTTGTTTAATCATGTTCTGTACACATCTAGGTAAATGTCAAATAGAAGTGATCAGATATGATCAGATAATAGAATCTCTTAGTATGACAATATTAATGTGGGGGCAAAAATCATTGCAGTTTTGTTGGTTTCTCTTCAGTAGCTCTTATTCTTGTTTCATTAATTCTCATGTTGGAAAGAAAATCTGCTAGCATTAGCATGATATCATTACGGTGAAGGTTAGGTTTGGATTGTTTTTACCTGTTCTTGTTATATTAACAATAATTAAATTCTTAACCGGTTCAGTCTGTATTGCTTTAATAGAAACCGCTTAGCAATCTCTATAAACCGTACAGTTGTTTTGCCTGTGATAAGAAATGGCACTGAATTTCACTGCTTTATTTTTTTCAGTCCTGGTAAATCCACAGGACCTCAATATCAGCTGATTATCAGTTAGCAAATATATTGGTTGGACCTGAGAATGGGGTATTTGGACAGGAGCTTTGGGTGCGTCCTATTGTGCTGCTGCTGCTGCAGGGAAGTGCTTGTTCTGTGTGATCCAGCTAAAGTTCTGGAAGAAGGGACTGCTAGACATCCTGGCCAGGTCTGGAATTGCAAACAAAACTATTAAATGCCAGGTGATTCTTTATTCTACACCATGTCCTGCATTAGGGAAGACTTCCATTAGGCTACAAGAGCAAGTAGAGTCTAAATGATTTTTCCTTTTGCAGCATAGATGCTTTCCATTGTGCTAGATGGTATAGTGGCCCAACCATTTCCCTATTACCTAGGAGATGCCATGCTTTTAAATAACTTGGCTTACTAAGAGCTTTTCCCCTCTCTCTTTTGGCATCATATCAGGCACAGTATTTCTTTTGTGGATCTGCTTTAACAAAGCATGTTCATCTTTTGTTCAACCTAGAATAAAATTTCTTCAAAACTATGCCTTCATGCTTGCCTTTTAAGCAAAACCCGACTGAAAACCATACATAATAGTCGATGCAATATGTGCCTTTGCAAACCTGCCATTGGCAAATGGGCCTCTAACAGTAACTAATAGCTAGTTTGACAAAAATGGATTACTCTTAGTTGTGAAGTAAACTGTGGGGTCAATGGTACATCACCACAGGAAATTTTGGACTAATGGTTAGGGAGTTGCCCCTGTGATCAAAAGGTTTGAATCCCAGGACTGCTAGTGGCACCACTGAGGTATCCTTGAGCAAGGTACCGTCCCCACACACTGCTCCCTGGTGGCTGCCCACTGCTTCACTTGGTGAATGGGTCAAATGCGGAGGAAGAATTTCACACTTCACACTGTGTGCTGTGCTGTGGTCTGTTGACGTATGACTGTAAAGGGTCACCTTATTTTACTTTAAATTCTGTTTAATCTAGGGTTAATCTTGGCCAACATCATATAATTCAGAAGAATCTCTATGGGTGTCTGGGTGAATCAAAGCATTCTTAGGATGCCTAAACCACATAGTGCATGATATTGTAAGATGTAGCACAATCGTAAAATCTAGCATTATAGTCAGTACTTTCTATTTTGTCCGTTTGGTTCATACCGAACCTCGATCCATTCCTGGTTTGTTGGCCTGGTGAAGGTGTCTCAGCCCTCATGGTGGCAGCAGGTCTTTAGGAATGCTGTGGAAGTGAGAGAGCCTCAGAAAGGTCAACAGGGGAAGGGGCAGGCTGAAGAATTACGAGGAGGGAGAGAGCTGGGTGGGAACGGGGAGGGGGCTCCATGGTGGGAAGCTGAGCTCATGGGTACTAAATTAGACATCTCCTTTGGCTGTTCGTTTGATGTCCATTAATCTGTCGTCGGGCAGACTCTATATTAACTGCTAATTAACTGCTGACACAAGGACCAAGAGATGTGGGTAAATCTTGACAAGGGCTGCAAACAGTTTGATGGGATCTACTTTGGAAATGATTAAAACCGATGGGAAAAAATTAAGCACCATTCACTGCGGTAATTAGTAACATTTTTACTGTCTGTTTCATTTTGCCTACCTCCCCTGGTTTCCTCTCTTTTCACATCCTCTCTTATTTCATGTACACGATGTGTGCATTAACATTCATGGACAGGTTTAAGCTGAATAGCTGGAAACAGCTTCCTCTGATTTGTCAGTCAGTAAGCTTTGTCCTGCGCCACAGTCAGAAAGCGGTAAGTCTCTGAAATAGCCAGAAGTCTGCTCTAAGCCTATGGATTTGAGCCTTCTTTGTGCCTGTGAAATACATACCTTCCTTTGTGAAATACATACCGCAGTCTTTGACCACTCAATACCAGCCTGTCCAGAATACATGTTCCAATAACAACAATAACAACATTCCCAGCTCTGATGGAGAAATTCCTGTCGGAGGGGCCATTGTGTGTGCTCATAGATTTCCATTCCAGATTTATAGCAGGGCCTCAATTCAGCGTGAAATCCACAGGGATACAAAGGGATCATGTAGAATCAATGGACAAAGGTTATGTGCCAGCCCACCTTCTGGCCTTTAGCTCATGCTCTCATATGTTAGCCCCTGTGTTGGTTGCGGGGCACGGTTGCTTAATTAAAAACTGTGGGCCACATTCCCGAAAGCATTAATGTGGAATAATGCTGCAGTAAGTCATGTTTACTGAGGCTCAGTGCGATTTAGGATCCAAAGCCTGGCAAGAATCTGGAACGGGCCGTTGGATAAGAGGTTAAATGGTACTTACAAAATGGTCTTACATAATTGGGGTCAATATGACTTTGTCTACCTCAGTGTTTGATAAAGCTTTGACAGTTGACAGTTTTAGTTTTTTATTCATTTATGTTTGCTTTATTTTCCTTCTTTCCTTTGACATTTTTTGCGGTGCATTGTACCTTCTGCCTTTAAGAGGCTGCTGTATCATTATTTAGGCTTTGTCAGTTTGAAGTGCTTTAACCTACTAATGGTTTCTAGTCTCACAAAATGTATGTTTTCTTGTGTGAGAATAAGATTCTGTTGCCTAGCTCTTCCAGCAAAGAGAGCCATGCATAACACATGTGATGAATGTAAAAGCACACATACTCAAGTATAAGCTGTTGTCCTTCTTTTATGTTTATCTGGCTCTCTGAAAGTCTGTGGAAAGGAAAAACAAGTAATGTGCACAGACACTCTAATGTAGACATCTCAAAACCTGTTCTCAGAGCTCCAGTGGTAATCTGATATGACATGCTCTTTGAAACTCTTCTCCCGTTTCACCACATCAGCCTATTTGAATGTTGTGATAAACACAAAGTGTACATTAAGAGGAATGATATTGGCGCCATGGGGTGGGGTGGGAGATATGCGGGAAGGCATGAGGGGCAAAAGAGTTTATTGCTTGCCACAGTGCTCTATCTCTCTCATGCAGCATCACATTATATGGAGCAGGCTGTTCTGATAGTCCGAGGTGTTAAGTGTCAAACATCAGTTGCCTATAACAGTCTGTCATGTTGCCTAATCACTTTCTACAGCTGAGGGTTTTCATGTGTTTAATGATGTGGGCTGGATTCCATACAAGGCAAATGAAGTGCCAAGTGGAAGAAGTTTGCACTAATGCAAAGCAGCCTGTTACAATATTATCGCTGATATCACCAGCCGTTTACATGGTGAAGATAGTTGGACCCCTTCAGTAATTTCTTATGCCTCCTTGTCTGGCTGATCCTTCAGCAGGGCTTGATCCAGGCTTGATCCGGATTGGTAGCTATAATAAACAAGCAAAGTGCATCCTGAGGTTGTTGAGTTCATTCACACTTTGGAATATTCACCAGCATGATGATGAGCTGAGTAAGCAGGTACGTAACAGACATCTCCAGTCGGCTGTGGTTTTTCCTGCTGGCTTCATGACAACCTGTGATATCGCAGCAGATAAGGCAGGTAAATGTTGAAATTCCCCAATTGCCTGTCTTGATTTCTTTTTGGGAGAGTGAGAAAACGTTCCAGGTGAGTGCAAGGCGAAGGTAGTTTTGTGTTTATGGTAATATACCAAAAGGGATGAGCTGTTCTGCATATTGCTTTTCAGAAAGACTTCATTTTTTATATCTCATCAGTGTTTTCTAGGGATCTAATGGTTTGCGGTCATGGCCCAATCCAGGGTCTTTTAATGTCGGATCTTGGTGGAAATTGATCAAACGATCAAAGGAGATGTGAAAAAGAGTCCGGGGAAAGGGGTCCCTCTTTTAACTCTCAGTAATTTCATGGTCCGTGTGATGAAAAATGTTTTAAAAAGTGTTGTCTAAAACTTGGAGAGAATGACCTGCATACTGATCAGCACAACAGTAATATTTAGAATTCTCTGATTCCATTTTTCAAAGCTGATGCTGAGGAACAGTTCTTATTCATTTACTGAGACCACACACTGATACCAATACCAAATTTTCTAGCTGTGACCATTACATATTATAGTACATGCCTGGCATGTGGATGTGTTTTTTCATTGAAATCACTATCCCCAGCCTGGGGACATGATTAATCTGCTGATAAAATACACTATATGGACCAAAGTATTGGGACACACCTCTTAATTCAGGGTTTGGGCTAGGCCCCTTACTTCCAATGAAGGGAAAATTTAATGCTTCAGCATACCAGGACTGTTTGGACAACACCATGCTTCCAACTTTGTGGACACAGTTTGGGGAAGACCCTTTTCTGTTCCTGCATGACTGTGCCTCAGTGCACAAAACAATCTCCATAAAATGGGTTCTAGTCTACAACAGTTTAGCTGACTGGTGGACACAACGATGCTAAGAGACAGCACACGTATTAGGAATAACAAGTAGTCTGTCCCGTGGGCTATGCAGGCTGAGATACCCAACTAGCAGGAATGTCTGATATGACTGTTTATGACTATGGCATGTCCCTTTTCACTATGGTAGCTCCTTTCCATTGATGCATGGAATAGGGGGTGGCTGACAGATGGTGCCAATTGACTGCAGTCAGTAATTGTAACAAATGCATCTATGCGGTAGATGTACCTGATATAATGGCCAGCGGATGACCTGAGCCACAGGGGTTTATCTTGTACCTGCAGAGTGATGCATTTCACCATATAACATCAGTGTTTTATGTTTTTGTATTTATAAAAGAAAGTCTTATTTTAAAAGTCCCTTAACCTTTTTTTTAATGCGAGAGACATTATATTCTGTATTTAATTAGTGAACAATAATGTCTTTATAAGGTTTTATTAGCACCACTGGAACCTTTAATGAAATGTGTGATCTGACAGTAGACCAAATGTGCACTCGCTCTCAGAACCAAAATGCAAGTATTTGTTTTCACCTGCGCTTTTCCTGCTTTGAAAGCATCTGCTGCTGTAAATGCAAAGATGACCTCTGTACACTCGCAGGATGGCCCCAAATGACAAGAAGTCAATGAATCTACAAAGTAGATGGGTTTTAGATGTCTCTTTCCCTGCAGAACAGTGTCATTTGGCATTAGCCTTTTGAAAGAGAGACCGAGAAAGAGCGAGAGAGGGAGAGGGAAGAGCAGGAGCAAGGCCCTGATCAGTGAAGTGGTACGAGTTGGAGAGCAGTGGGCTCAGGGAAACAGATCAGTGCTCAGGAAAAGGGAAGGTAATGCTGATGTGAACACACTCACCTGGGGACGACATAAATCACTTATCGTCCAGAAGAGCAGACAGCAGGCTGAATCCACAGGAAGAGAGAGAGGTGGGAGGGAGCGGGGAAGGTAGGGGGAGAGAGAGAGAGAGAGGGAGAGGGGACTAGAAGAGTTCTATTTGTATGTATCTGAGTGTGTGTAAGAGGGGAGAGTGATCCCTGGGAAAAAATAAAAATGAGAAGAAGAGGTTATAAAAGAGTGTGAACACGCTCAGCTTGTGTATGTGTGCACTGACGAAAGTAGTGCAGCAAACCGACTTGATTCAAATGTGTACAGTTCTGCATCAATAAAAGATCACCACAAAAGTGTATATTTCCAAAACTGACTTTACGTTTTAAGGAACATGCATTTGCAACTGTAATGTATCTTCTCTTAATGTATCTCATCTTATTATTCTTTGTCGTTTTAGATCATTTCAGTTGGTCCATGTTTTCATGAAATGTTCTCAGGATGTAAAGGGCAGCTGAAGATTTCAAATGCTGTAAAATAAATAAATAAATAAATAATGTTTAAAGAAGTTATTAGGTTTGGACACGATGCCGTCAACTCAGTCTTTTCAGTCTTTTCAGTTTACTCCCCTTTGGTAACAACTGTTTTGATGTTCTTTATTGCCGTAATGTACAGTCAGGTTAGTTGGACTTTTATTGTTATAATTTTGAAATTATTACTATTTTTCAGTAATTGCAGTTAAACAGACCTGAAATCCTCGGCACCCATTTGAACCCATTTGAACCAACTAGATTCAGTGTGGCACTTGTTTCAGTGTGCGAGAATTAGAGAGGGAGTGAGTTTGCTGGAGAAATAATTATAATGAGTTTGTCTTAATGAGCATTTTTGTGCAGCGCATTTGATCTTTGCAAAACTGGAGGAAACGCTTTAAAGCGATGCTGTGCACAGGCATTGTAAAAGCTGAAATGAGCCGATTACTCCACATGTGTTTGTTTTGTTAGCACTTACCACTGCTGTGAGCGAAAAGATGACTCGAAAGGATTTGAGGTGTTTAACACGTCCCCCTAAACAACTGATTTCTCCACGTGAGGCCTTAAGGAAAACGCTGCTCATGGAGCACAAATGGATCATAAGTAGGTTCGAGAAGGCCTTTACTCGGTAGGAAACATTTCGTCTTTTGGCCCAATAGGCAGTCAATGGCTCTATGGGATTTCATTACTACATTGTCAATTACTCCTTGGCACACAAGCTTTAATGAATGCAGGCTGTGGCTGTCCACACTTTAAATATATGAGGCCATTTTCCAAATTCAATTCAGGAATCCATCGGTTTGTATTTGTTTATTTATGGCTGATCCGATTAAGCATTATATGGTCATACAAATTTCATTTGTGGCTTAAAGCACAGGGCATAGAATGATGGTGCTCTCACTATCAATATATGAATTGTGTGGGTCATGTAATTAAAAATGAAAAAAGGACACTCCCCGTTTTTCAAAGGGGGATTCTTCAGTGGACAAGAATTTATGGTTCATAAATCATGCTAATGAGCACAATTAGCTTGCACTTCCTTTCTGTAGTTAGGTTTCTTCAACATGGTCTTGAATCTCCCACTGTCTTAATAGGAAACAAATGGAAGCTGAGTGGCTAATCTGAATCTGGCTCAATGTCACCGTGCTTGTGTCTGCGTTTCCAGTACTGGGGGCGATGTGATGGCCATTCGTTATTAATCTGCCCAGCTTTATTTTCTCAAAGCAGTGCTGCTGGAGCGGGATCTGGAGGGTTCTATATGTGTACATAGTAAGCATGTGCAATCCGAATGAATTGGCCAAGTTCAGAATTGGGAGATTTTTGCTCCAAACACAAACTCAGCAGTTGGGCAATTTATTATTTTGATTTCTGAAGGTGTTTTTTGTACTTTTTTGTGTTGTACTATACAACACTATTACACTATGCTCTCTCTCTCTCTCTCTCTCTCTCTCTCTCTCTCTCTCTCTATCTAGCTATCTCTCTCTATCTATCTATCTATCTCTCTCTCTCTCTCTCTCTCTCTATCTATCTATCTATCTGTCTATCTATCTATCTATCTATCTATCTATCTATCTATCTATCTATCTATCT
>JBBPCX010000011.1:14525550-14545552 GCA_037974365.1 Hydrocynus forskahlii | reverse complement strand
TGGTTTGGCTCTTTTTACTTCAGTAGATTAAAACAGGTGTGTTGCTTATGGAATTGTATTAATTCACCCAATGACTGAAGGCACTGAGCAGAAACCTGGAACCAAACCTGTGTTCCTCTAACAAGCTCACAAAATATTGACTACTTTTTAGAAAAAAAGAAATCTTGATACTTTTTACTGCTTTCTTGTCTTTTGCATTTATTCTAATATTCAGCTGTGTTTTTGCTAGCAGAAAGAAGCCCACTGCTGATATAAATGACTTCAAACAATTTGCAGACTTTTGCACAGTACTGTATGTGTATGATTGTGTTTGCATGAACAGGCAGAACAGCCTCTACACTTTTTGGTGGGCTCTATATTTGAAGGGTGAACACTGTTGTGAGAATTTGATTGCATTCAGCCACAAGAGCATGCTGATACTGCATATTTAGTTCTGGATCACACTATAATTGGTCTGTGCTCCATCAGTCCAGAGGTCATATGCAACTGGTCTGGAACGACACATTCAATTTGCAAAGCTTTTTAAATAGTGATTATGCAAGCTATATGTGTACAGCACACACACATGTCATTAATGTGTTTATTATCATTATTATTATTATTATTATTATTATTTTATTCTTATTAATGTGTTTCTGGATACACTTGTAAATATTGTGTAAACACACACTAACACACACAGAAGCATGTACACATGTACGAATGCAGTGTGTCAGTGTTAGAGGTCAGATGTACATTGTGGTTAAGGTCGTAGGTTGCCTGGAGGCTGCTGTTGTAGATAAGAGGCAGAGGAGACGTGTGAAATAATGCTTCACTGATAACTCCAACCACTAACACCCCGCTGAAGCACCAGTGATGAATGTGCTCCTGAGATCCATACCAAAACATCCACTTCTACTTAGTGGCCATTCAAAATTACGGTTATGTGTCTGCTTCCTGTATCAAAATACACAAGCGGTTATTTCATTATGCGCAGAAACGAATGCTGAAAATTATTTGGCTAAATGTAAGCATTGCTCGCTATCTGTTGGCCTCTGATGGCTTTTCTGCAGTCTCCTCTAAACAGGCATTTTCCACTAGAAGAGAGATAAGGTGAAAATGTGAATATTTTTGTATTTTAATGGATTACATTTTAGACCTTTTGGCAGTGTGTTTCTACTTTTGAACCTCATGCCAGTAAAAAGCATTTGAAGTTGCAGAAGGGGCGAGATAGAGGGTGGGAGGAAGATAAAGAAGGAGAAAAAAACAGGAGAGAGAAGGGTGGGGGGTGGGGTGGGGGGGTAGGTAGTGGGGTGTAAATGAAGGGAGCTCTTTTTTTAGCAGAGGTTTTGGGTGCTGGCTGAAAGTGCTGAGATGGGATATATTGATTGTCACTGAAGGGGCGGCAGAACAATCAGCATGAATTAAACTTCTCAAGGTCTTAGGAAAACGGGGATTAGCTCAATTATCTGGCCACACTTTGGCCGCCCACTGCCGTTGTGTTGTTTTTTCTCTAAAAAGACAAAGGCTGTTTAAGACAAAAAAAACCAAACCATAACAAAAAAAAACAAAACAAGGCAAAACACAGGTCGAGAATAAAGCTAAAACCAATTAAGAGGAGAAAAGGACCTCTGCTCTATTGAGTATAGATAGCTTGCATTGTTTGTGGACCCGCTTCAAGTTGTGCAGCATTGTTTTTTTCCTGCACACTTGTTGCACTGAATGGTGAAAAATGAGCCACCCTGTGTGTTCCCACATTAATGCATTTGTACGCATTTCGACAGAAGCAAAGTGTTCTGTCAAAAAATAAACTGTGACAGCCTCGAATTATCATTAGCCTGTCTTCTTTGTTTTGGTCACAAACAGCGCTTGGAATGAAATGGCTGTTGTCTGTGGTGATTTAGGTCTTATTTTCTCTCCTCCTTTGCCTGGTGCACATTCTATTTGCAGCTAATTAATTTGCAAATTTTTTTTCTCAATAAAGTGCTTACAAAAAGATAATTGTGACTTTATTAACAGTTTTGAACAGTTTCTTGAGCAGCAGATGGTCTTCTGCAGGCCTGCCATGTTGAATTACTGATGATGGTGTCTCTTTATGTGCTCTCTGCTGTGGCAACCCATAAAAATCCTCATTAGACCACTAATTAATACTATTTTTTTTTCCTCTAATATTGAGTCCAGTTATTCTAACTAAAATTATTAAAAGCTGAATATATGTACAGTGAAGTGTTCTCAAGTTCATCTGGTATAGAAATAGTAATTGCATTAGTTGTTATAATCGCACTTATTATGTTCATTTGTACACCATTAAGGCTAATTAAATACCTATTTAAGATGCCAAAATATCTTTGGCCTCATTTGTGTTCAGCATGCGTGAGAAACCAAGGGATCTTGGGTTTTTAAATCGCAATAAAACTCATTTCGTTCATTTAATCCTCACAATGTTTTTATTAAAAACAAATTATGTCCTACTGTGCCACCGGTAATCCAGCGCATCACGTATCAGTAACTGCATAAAGGAAAAGCATGAGGGTTTTAATTAATTGCACAAATAGCAAGCCGGCAAAGTGTGTGGATTAGCATGTTTACTCGGAAATGTTGGTTTTGTTTTTCCGTCTGGAAGGGTTCCAATGCTTAGAGACTTAACATTCATTGGCAGAGATACAGAGCTCCCTGTGGAGGTTCCTGGACTGAGTAAAGGAATGTCTGAAAACGGGTAGATGCATGACATATGTGTTAGGACATAGTACCTTGTCTTCAGAACGTCATCAGTTATTAAAGGTGTGGTAAACATTTTAAAAAGTAGACATCAGGTGGTGATTTGACCAAGCAGGATTTCACAGCCAGCCAGCTAACTGAAGCCAAAACTGAGGAATGTCCTCTCCTCCAATTGGATGAGCTCGACTCAAAGGAACCTCTTTTTTTTTTTTTAACATTATCTCTATTTTCCGCATGTCTATGGATGTGATGTTAAAATAAGAATAAACATCTGGGGACAACCGTTAAACTTGGTGTTGGATTATGCCATCAAGGATGAAACCCCGACTAGAAAGTCTTCTAGTCTGTGCTCTTTGAAGTCCAGAGTACAGTTAACAAAATGCTATTGTTTGCTAATTCACTTTTATAATCTTTGTTTAGTGTGAACTGTGTACAGTTAAGCTGACGTACAGCAATTTTAATCACTCGCCCAGGTGAAATCTTCTAAACTATAGTTTGTTTTAGTGGACCTGTTTATTTTTACCACATATAATATGTTCTCCATGCATGAGATGCATCTACATGTGCAGTTGGAGTTTTTGTGGGGGGATGTTCAGCCAGGCAAACTTAAACTGCCTTCACAAGGCTCTACATTTAGCTCAGAATTTCTCATGGTTGTCCCTGGTATGTTCTAATTACAAGATCTGGCCTCATAAGAGTACCACATCTGTAGCACAAGTAAAACATTACCTCTATTTAGAAATGAACAGAAAACCCATTGACTCAAAGCCCACTTGCAGCAGTGAGATGGTGTTTCAGCACTTGACTATTGTCTTCTAGTGTAAGTAAGTTTGTTGTTTTTCTTTTCTGATTACAGATATTTGTGTCAAAATTATTGTTCATTGTAAGTGACCATATGTTACAGTTGCAGAAGATAGAGATTTAGTTGACAGCTGCTTGATTATTCCTTTAAGTTAGTGTTACATCATTGAGAGTGATTCAGATTTCATTCATTGGAGCAGTATGGACTCCATTTTTTGGACTCAAATTTCTGAAACATCTGTCAGAATTTCGATGGGGCACTCAGAGACCTTGCTGTTCTGTTCCTCTAATTGTTGAGTTGTAATGCTTCACTCAACCACTAGTTGTTATTGCATTCATAAATTTTCTCATTTACAGTAAACATCGCCATTTTGGGGGCCTTTTGTATGGTGAGCATGCTAAACACTTGGTTCTTTATCACCCTATAGCTGGCATTCCCCTGACATTCTTAAAAACAGCCGAAACCCTTCCTATTGTGGGCCTCAGCGTCACTGTCCTCTCAAACTCAAAATAACAAGAAAAGCCGTAATTAGACTTTACAGCTCGCTTTGGAAAATGAACTCTGTACAAAACTTTCTCTCCCCCCGCCCCATTAATGGGAAATATGGTAATTAGCTTTTCATATACTTGTATGGCAAGGCTGATATGACTTATTCATAACGGGGGAATCAGTAGCTGTTTTCTTCGTCCATGTCTGAGAGAGAGAAGGAGAGATGGGGGCCGATTCTCTTCAGCAATCGAGCTGCACTTCTTCTCCCCTCTGATCTCCAAACGGTATAAATCAGCGGCATCATTAAGCACCCGCCGTTTCATCAAAGCGGGAGTCAAGCCGAAAGATTCGGAGGGCACGCAATCACTTTGAGGGATGAGCCTTTTATTTATTCCAAACAAAATGAAATTATGCCAGAGCACTCTGACTGACGTTTATGGGTGCGCTGGATCCTTGCTGTGCCACCATGTTTACAAAATAACATTGCTTGAAAACAGACCTCGGCCCGTGGCCCTAGAAACCAAGTTCAGCCGTGCATTCCCTCGCACAAACACACGAATCCATCCACCCTTTCTGTTCACTTCCCATTCGTTGGATTGTTTCATTGCCACTGTCGGATTAGGTTGCGAGTTTTACCCGTTTTTATCCCCCAATCCAACTCTTAAATCCTCCCCAGTGTACCCATGGACAGCCCATTTGGTGCCATGGCTCAGCAGAAATTGTCTCACGGTGTCAACGGACAAATTGTTCATTATCTGTTGTGCCCGGATCCAATTCGTAGGGACTAATCCCCCAATTATAGGCTATTATGTGACCTACTGAAGGTAGCGTGGCCTCCATTTGAACCTGAGCCAACGTGCAGTGGTGAACGCGTGACCTGCACCCTGTGGATAATATAAAATACAAAAAAAGCAGAAGAAAATCCCTCTGTTTGCTTTCCTCAGCATTCAAAAGGAGAACTATTTCACAAAAGCTGGAAATAGTAGTGTGTGTCAGCTCTATAAATGCGAGTTTGATATCATAGAAACCTTTGGCAATAAAAAGCTTGCAGAGATATCTGAGTGGCCCAAGAGAGGGAGAGATTCCGATATAGCTCCCATGACAGAGGAAAGAGTAAAATGGTATGGATTTCACAAGTGAACATGAAGTTTTATTGACAACACTTTCATTGGAATGACTATGCCATACCCAGTATCCTCCTAATATAAGATTCAGCCAGCTTCTCAAGAAATTTAAAGCAATTGACCTATCCATGTTCCACCCACAACTACATCCTTATGTAACAGGGTTTGACAAGCTGGACATTAAAAAAAACCCACCCTTTCATCATAATGAGAAACTGTAGTGCTCAATTTTTTTCACAAAATTTTGCATAACTTCAATGTTTACTCATTTTCACATTTCTCATAGTTGTAGTCTGTGATACTCAGTTCATATTTTTAATCATTATTTATTCATTTATTTTTTTTATCAAGTTAAACATTTAACTTCAAATTAAGTGTCAGTCCTAAGTTCCTGTTATATTTTAAATTCAATTAGTTCATTTGTTTCTATTATTAAAATATCCTTTGAGTCCCTTTTCATTATGCCGGTTCAAGGGTCCCTAGGAGTGAAAATAAGAACACACCCTCTATAGCAAACACACTTAGGTATGGTTTTCTGTAAATGTTAGTGCACAGTGTTTTAAATTACTGTGGGAAAATTATAATATGTGCCGTACCTTTTGTGCAGGTACAGGCCACTTCAATATGTTTTTTGGTGAATATGTTAAAATGTTAAGATGAGTGCTAATATTCCCTGAGAAAATCAACAAAATATGTCAACAACTTTGCATACTCTGTGTGTGTGTGTGTGTGTATGTGAACGATTCCATGGTTGGAACGAGAGTAGTGTTTTCTTATGGAATCAACACAAGACAAATTAAGTTGTTTGATGTTTGCAATGTGGCTATTGGATTTTGGGTTTGGATTTATGACAACATTGTGCAAACATTGTAGCACATGTTGTTATTAGAATAATTGGGTAGGAATAATTTGAATGGTAATGTTAATGGAATAATAAGGTATTTTGACCAAAAAAAGACATTTACAATGTTACAATGTGCTACAGTGTTAGGCTGCATAGGCCTTTTGTTCCATACACCTTGTCCAACTTTGGTCAAGAATGAATGTATTGGTGTGTGCGTAGGTCAGTTTCAGTGAGGGAATCAGTGTCATACTGATGTTAACACGCGTCGACACTGAGAAACTCACAAATTTCAGCGGCATGCAAGATCACTTGCCCCCTTTCTCCCAGCGAACAACCCCCCCCCCCCCTCCTCCTCCTATTCTGCTGTGTATTTTAATACACACAGAGACATGCACTCCCCAAACAGTCCATTCCTCACCCTCTTTTCCCCTGGCTTCTTTGTTTGTAGGAAGATAAATATCCTCATAATAGAAAAAACCCAGCTCTTGATACACTTTCAACAGTCCACTGCTTCGATTACACGTATTTACTTACAAGTCAGAATTTATTTTCTGCCTGGTGTGGTCCTGGTTGTTTACCTGGGTAAACGCAAAGGTCCTCTGTGCTATTGTGTAGGGCATATTGTAATGTGCTACTGTTTGTGTCAGTTACCTCTTTTTTATATGCAAATGCAACAGTAAATTATAGATCTGGACACATGCATTCACACACTCGCAGCCTTACACACAGATATACATAAAACTGTGAAGCACTACCCACTCAACTATGACTTTAATGGTTCATTGCATGATGCAAATCATTTTGCCTTCGCATAGTAATAGAAAATATTTCCGCTATATCACTGTTGCATCCAGTATCAGAGAAGACAACAGGATAATAAATCTTAGAAGTTTCAGTTATCAGCAGTGATATGAAAAGCATGGGGTAGTCTGGTGTTATTTCTCAATCAAACCTCATTGAAAGAAATGGAGAGAACATTCAATCCATATTTACTTTCATGAGGAGATGAGGAGTTTCTTATCATTTGAATTCCAATGAAGTTTATACAATATTTTTGCAAAAAAATATTTTACATTATTACCACCCTTTGTCATTGTTTGACATCTAAACAAACAGACAAGTCAGGAGAGCAGACTTAATTGCAAATAAATTGCAGTTGGAACAAAATGTGCATCTTCATTTTAGTTTTTTGTTTTTATTTTTAATTTAATTTTTTGTTTTTTTGTTAACAAAATGCCAGCTGCTGTTCAGTGTTTCCAAAATGACTCTTATCTTAAGTTAGATTGGAAGTTGGGAACACTGTTGTCTTTCTCCTGTGAAGTTATTTTCAAATATAACTTTTTTTTCCTGACAGCAATGATGCAGCTCACTGCTCACTGTGCAATACAACATGTAATTATGTAATCATATGTGGATAGTAAAGCAAAACCAAACAGTTGACTTTCATCTCCTTACAGTTATAACTGCTAATACACATGCTATAATGTTATATACACTATATGGACAAAAGTATTTGGACGCCTGGCCATGACACCAACAGGGACTTTAATGACATTGCATTCAAATACATAGACTTTAATATGGAGTTTGCCCTCCCTTTGCAGCTGTAACAGCTTCTAGTCTTCTTGGAAGGCTTTCCAAACACTTGGAAGTGTTTCTGTGGGAATTTGTGCCCATTCATTCTGTAGATTATTTATGAGGTCAGACACTGATGCTGTACGAGAAGGCCTGGCTCACAATCTCTGTTCCAGTTCATCACAACAATGTTGGATGGGGTTGAGGTCAGGGCTCTGTGCGGGTCAGTCAAGTTCTTCCACACCAAACTCAACCAACCATGTCTTTATGGACCTTGCTTTGTACACTGTGGCACAGTCATGCTGGAATAGAAAAGGTTCTTCCCCAAACTGGTCTGACAAAGTTGGAGGCATGACGTTGTCCAAAATATCTTGGTCTACTGAGACATTAAGATTACCTTTCACTGGAAGTAAGCCCAGCCCAAAGCCTTAAAAACATGTGTGTCCCAATTGTCCATATAGTGTGGTTCATGTTTTAGCTTTCCACAGAGCCCAGTACAGCTACAAATGGGTTCTTGAATACTATAGATTTCTGGCTGGCCTAACATGGACAATCTGTTAACTATAAACCTGAGCCACTACTTCAGCCTGTATCAATTCTCTTTAACTGCATTTCATTTAGTTAGTCTGATTGTTTTATCATTAATCTTGTACTTTATCTTTAATCTTGCAACACCCTAAATCACAACAGACTCACTGTGCTGAGTGCTACCTTCAAAATATTGAATCTGGTCTACTTACCTTCAGTCTAGCTCACAGTGAATGACACTGTATTTAGGGCTTTACGATCGATTAGATGTCTATTGGTTTTTAGGCCACTTTGTTTAATTGTGTGACTCGATTTGGGTGAGGGAAATGGGGGGAAAAATAGAAATAGGGGAATGAAGTGTGCATGGGGGGGTGAATGTTGCTGCTAAATCGAGAATGTTAAATATTGAAGTAGTTGCCAGAGGGCTAATGGAATTAACAATGCAAGTAAACAGCCCTGCATGTGCTGGAGAATCATAGCCCACCCCTGCCTTGCAGACACATTCAAAGAACCTCATTACAGTGGAGGGCTTTGGGGAGCTTCTGGGGTAAAAGGGAAATAGAGGGAAAAGGGGGGAAGGGTGTATGCCATTCCAAGGTCAGTTATGGTATTGCTGTATTTTATCTATACTATGTTATCACTGGTTAACAGTGACTAGCTAAGCGTTCAGTTCAGCCCTTTAAGATTAAAACACAGTCAAAAACACTGGAAAAAACAAAACTTTTACAATAATGTTTATTTCTGCTAGTGCCCCCCAAAGAATTCTAAATTCAAAAGATTCAAGAGAGTTTATTGTCAGCCCGGCCACATACACAAGTACACAGAGTATTAAAAGAGTGTTCTCTGAAGCTAATGGTTTAGGCCTACATTAAACAAGTCACAACAAGACGAAGTGCAGTTGGACATCAAAAAGAGAAACAAGACAAGATACAAAAACTGCTGCAACATTATATTATAGCATCAAAGTACAAAACGGGCAGGTAGTACAAATACGAATGTATTGAGGTAGAGGAGTATTTAGCAGCAGCATCATTGTTTGCTACCGAGTAGCAGCTGCATCCTAGCATGCCACCATCTTGGAACAGAAACTAGTTCTAGTATTAAGTTTGGGCTAAGCTTATAGCATTGCACACTTCTGGCTGCTCTGATGCTTTTAAAGACATTCTATCTTTTCTGAAAGCATTAATAGATTAACACATATAAGATGCATGTTGGATTTCTAGCGTGGCTCATTCATTAACGTGTCCTGCCATAGAACAATGGCTGCTTTCCATCTGATCGAAACCCACAGGTTATGCTTTTGCCCATATTCACAGTTAGTGATGAATCTAGAAGGCCTAGAGTAAAGTTTTTCCACATGAAATTTGCAAATCAAACCACTGTCACTTTCTACGTCTTCTGTCATTTCTAAATTATGTTGGTGGTTCATCTAAGGCCTTCAGTCCAGCTCCTAAAAGCTTAAACAATAGAGCAGCTCACTTAGCTGTCTCTATCTAGATATCACAGAGAAAAGAAATCTGTGCTTGGATACAGAGGTTTGGATAATTAGTTTAAATTACATAAAAGTAGTACAACAATAGTACAGAGAGAAAATAAAAATACTTACGTTATTATATAAAAACGTACATAATAGAATCATTTTTTCCCCACAAAACCTTTAGGTTTTCTCTTCTAGGAGGCCCTGAGACGTCCCATCTGTATAGGTATTACTTTTAAAAGACTGCTCTCAATCAGTCCCATCTGAATTGTAAGATCAGTTACCACAGACAGTGCTTTTAAGTTTTACTAAAGTACTTGGAAATAAACCAGTTGGCCCAAAACACCCTTTTCTGAAAGATACTGGACAGGTGTTGAAGCATCTGCCCACTGGCTTCTACTTCAGATGTATTTTTCTTTTTTTTTTCTAGGAGCAGGAAAATGATTGTGTGTGGCAGTCATAGATGCAGTTGTTTACACTTGCTACATATGGAGATTTAGTGGGAAAAAATAAAAACCTGGAGTATTCCTTTACTGTGTAACGTTTCCCTTTACTGTGTAACGTATCCATATCAATTCTGCTTCCACTTTCTTCCCTGCCCATGTTCTGGCTCCATCTTTCCCAAGGACCTCTTGCGTATCAGATGAGCATCAAATGGTCTTGTTGACACACCTATCGTGGAAGTGCACTCAGATTTAACTCCTCGTGGGGTAGTTGTCATGTCTTCGTTAATTGGACCTAGCAGTGCTATAAATAATGCATGAGACAATCTCATGTTTTATGTAGCAGTCCCAATTTGGCAAATTATGCTTTTTTCCCCCCACATTCAGCTAAGTGTCTCAATTACATGTATGCTCTATCCGTAATTTAGAATATGAATCTTTTTTGAAGCAGCATTCAACTTTGCTTCATCTGACAAGACGATGGTGTGACAGAAGGTCGTTTTCGTTCTGTAAGATGGCTGACATGTTGTCACCATGGATGGTATAGGAATGAGGCTTATTGTTGGAGCTTGAACACTGAGGCCATGGTTGAAGGATATATTCATTTTTTTAGGGCTAACTTTACCATTGAAAGTCACACTTATGACCAAATTTTACATCACTTATTTCTTGCTCATAACTCATGGAAAATGCGGTCAGTACTATATTTGTGGAGAAATGTCATTATGATTTGAATTTGGTGCGGATAATATAGTTTTGTGTAAAGAAAAAATATCCTTTGTTACAATTTTGTCATGGAAATATAGAAACAAGCAGGTGTCAGGAGTGTAGACGATAAGCTATTACAGAATGTACTGAATTCATGCAGTTGGATTCATTTGAATGGCAATATGAAAGCTCCCTCTTTGTAATAAAGGTTTTTAGATGACATAGATGTATGAAGGGGGACGTTTTAGGTATATAAATATTAGATTATGTGGAGTTTTTTTACTTCTAAAACGTTCTTCACATTCACACATCAATCCCTCTCATTTAAAGGTTCTTTGAGGAACATTTGCAAGTGGCAGAAAAAGTGGTAGCTTTATTTCAAATGACTCCAGAGTGTTAAAACGCTTGACCTCTGAGGGTTAAATCTGTAAGTGCTTACTTTGTAACAATACCACATTGGACCATGATGTTTTCGAAACAGTGTGAGTATTCTCTACGTGTACTCAAAGGCATAATTTATGAAAACACCTACTGAAGCGGCATCATTATGAATGAGCTGAGGGGCTAACACTTCATTCATCTCCACCAAAGACGAGCCCCTTGCAACCGCTTGTGATAGATTGGAATAAACCCCTCCCCGTCTTCCCCCACACCTCTTCTCACAGAAGCAGACGTTTACATATACACACAAGACATTTACAAATACTTGAATCATTGCACACATGTATTCTGATGTAGGAGATCTTTCCAGCCCAATCATCTACTAGACACATACAAGGCACTTCAGACAAGGGCCTTTGTTCTGGGTATGCGAACGGCATGCACCTAGACATTTACATATGCACACATGGCATCCATAACATCACAAACACAGACAAACACACACACACACACACATACACACACACAAACACACACATACACAGCTGCTACAGCTCCTGGAAACGTATCTGCTCCATTTGGTGGAAAGAGCACTGGTTTGTGCAAGTCAAAGAGAACATGCTGGTCTTCAATTGGACAGATTCTTAACAGATGGGCATCTCAGGACGCTAAATCCTGTTTGACTGGCTCTTTGCTGAAAGGAGAGAAGCTTAAGAAATCAATTTCAGCCCTATTAATCTCCTCTCTTCTGCTTTTGTCATTCCTCCCTCCTGTCCCGCCTGTTTTACTTAATGCAGGGATAGTCATAAGCCAGATTTAGACTTTGAAATGCTTTGTTTTGATTGGTTCTACCAGGCGCATCTAGATCATAAAAACAGACAGTGACAAGAAACTGTACTAGGGACACACTAAGCATGAGATTCTATGGCACAATTATTTAACAGCCAAAATGGCTGGTGGCCATTTTTCAGCTTATTTTTATGGGTCTTTTTATGTGAATGTGTCTGTTATTGTCCAAGCCAACCCTAACCCCTTCTCGTCCTATACGTCAATTGACTTTTCAAACTGTGCATGAAATCTATGATACACAGTATCCCAAGATTTTTAAGAAAAGAGTGGATGCTTGTGTATTCTTGCATTACCAAGAATGTAATGGTATGTGGTTAAGTTACTTGCAAATCTGATTTACTATCTAAATTGTCATTAACTCCCTGGATTTAGTGTCACGTGTAGCTAAGAATTATATTGAAATTAAAGGAACATAAAGGAAGCCTTGATGGTCGACCTTCTCAGAAATAAATTCAGTCTTTGCCCTTTTTACAGAACAGAAACAGTTTCTTCACCTTCTCATCTACATGGATGACTACAAAATGAAGCTTTATATTTTTACATTCGGTTATGATATTGATGTAAAGAATCGTAGTTGCAATCTGGTTTTCAGAGTGATTGTGCAGATACTTGTGTGGAGTCTTATTTCTGTTTTGAGCATCAAATCTTGCAGGACTGATGCTGGCGGCTGGAAAAGTTTGAGTGGCATGCTGTTAGGAATACCAAACATTTGCATGCATGGTGCACAAGATCCAAAACGAGAAAAGCAATATAGCACACAGTGTTGCCAACAATGATTTTGATTGGTCTGTGGCTCTCACATGATCAGTATTGTTTAAGTAGCTACACCTGGGAAGAGAAAAGTCACATGCACACGCGGTCACCAAACTGGATGTTTACACACAACAGAAGAAAAATTCAGTAACTGCACTACACATACAGTAGGCTGAAAAGATGGTGATATTTTGGTTCATGTCACCTTACAGTTAGCATCATTATAAAGCATGAGCCTTGCTCCAGCATTATCTTGGGAATTTGTATTCCCTGCTATCATTTTCCAAGTCAGTTATGCACGTGAATATTCATATTTTGAGACTTGGGAGCTTTGAGTGTCGCAGTTATGGCTTTATGTTCATGTGGGTAACTTCTTAAGTACATATCCCCTAAGAACATAGGGGAAATAACTAGAAGGCAACTGGGAAATGTAAACAAGGGGGTCCGTGTTTCTCACCTGCTGTTTCTTGATGACAGATGTAGTGCCAAGAGTAGCGCCGGGGCTTTTTTTGTTTTTTATCTTAAGGCTTTTTGAAGCACATTACTGAGGACGCTCAGTGGCTCAACATAAAGACCAGAGAAGCTTGAGTTTAGACATCTATGGAAGTGCATTTAGTTTTTGTTCCAAATTTTGTTTAAGCCCTTAAACCCATAAACATTTCTCATAATTGTATAGACTATCCATTTTATTGTAGTTATGAAGTAATTATGCTAAATGTAGCCAAAAGCATTATGTAAAGCGATGCAATAGAGGAACCACTTCTGGTTCCTTAAAGAGCTTTTTAATTGATTGTTCTTTAAAGAAACGTTTTTGTAAATATGATTTGTGACCTTTTTAAAGAACCTCAATGTTATAAAAGTTTCTATACCAGCTTAGGGGTTCTCTTACAATCCTGGTTTTATAGTGTCAAACCCAACTTAAATGGCAACCAAAAGTATTGTTACTCCTGTAAAATGGTGACTCAAATAATGTTTTTGTATAAAAATATTTTTTCAGTACCTAAGCTCTAGGTAAAAAACTACTTAAGTAATGAGTAACCTGTGGTAACTGCTTTGAAACTTCTTAGCACAGCCACCATCTTCTCTTTTTGATTAATCTTTGGTCTAAAATAACACGAAGCTCAAACTGAGAGGTCTCACCTATATTAAGGCAGTATACTGTAGATTTTATCGCCAAGGTAACATATTGAAAGAAACACAAATATGGAATTAGTAACACAACATTAGTAACTTAATGCTAATGACAAATATAGCTGCTTAAAGTAGACCACTTTCCTCACTATTATACTTAGGTAGAAGTAGAAATGCTCAAAAAGTGCAAATACATCAACATTTTACTTGAGGACTTGTAAGCAGAGTAAACTGAGAAGAACTAAGCAGTTTTTACCTACATCTGATAGTTACAAAATGATCATTTTTTTAAAGATTAATACATAAATGTGGTACTGGCAATCTGTAGGATGAAATGCATTCTTGGAGAAAACAATGGTTGCCCCCTCATCCTCCACTCCCCACCCACCCAATCACTAAATAAATTAAATGATAGCGTATTAGTTATAGCTAAAGATTATATAACATGGCAAATGATGATAAATGTGAAAAATTCTAAAATATTCCAACTGTCCTTCAAATTACTACAGCTAAATCTAAGCTTGTAACCTAGAGCTGTAAAACTGAAAGAGCATCTCTATAAACATGAGCTAGCAATAAGGAACTACTCTGAAAAATGAAATATTTATGTGTAAATTAAACATTACTGTGGTCTGTAAATTCGCACAATTCTCCATTTATAAGAACCTGAAAAACAAAAGGAAAAGAACCATCTCATTTTGGTCTTGGCCATTTCAGTTTGCCCCAAAAAATGAGGACCAGTCATTGGTTACTGCGTAGCATATCCATCATCTTTTTATTTTTGCTCAAATCTCTATAGGGGTGGAATTTCTGCAGCCCCATCATCTATACAGGCAAAGCCAATCTGCCAAATGAGGTCAGGCTCTGTTGGAGGAGCACTGAAACACAAGCTGTTGCTGTAATAAGGTGAAGGTTTGAAACATGGAGCTGAAGAACCTTCCAGCACTTGCTCTCCATCTGGAACTTCAGGTGTCTGGGGATAGTGGGTGAAGGGTCACCACCAGTTTTCAAACGTGTGGTGGAGCTTAAGCCCTGTGGCCCAGAAACAGCCACATATTCACAAGAAGAGCAGAACAATTTGCCCCACAGTCTGAAATTGCTTTTTTAATTGGCCACGCAGAGTTCACTAGAAGTCTATCCCATTTATTTTGATAAGGAATTCAGTAGCTCTGAATTTGAAATGGCTGTTTTTAATTGTGCTGTAGTTAACTGATAGTTGAACTTCCAGAACTCGCATTACCTACCTGTAATTGTTTAAATCAGTAAATGAAGATATAGCTGCTGCACTAACTTGAATACTTGAATACATTTATAATAGGGCAGCCACAACAAATGAGTTATTTTCTCACAAGTAATAGTACAGTCACAGATTTCAAAATATATTTGGCAAGTGATTTAACCATATTAATCCTATAATCAGAAATAGCCATAAACCTAGTGTGGCCAATGAACAAAAGTATTAAACAGGAAAGGGAAAGAGAAAGCCATTTAAAAATCTCAAATTTTTTTTCCACAAGTCAGAGCTCATGAGTGGCTGTATGATGGAACGGTGATGTTGGTTTGGGGATGTCTGTGTTCAGGATTTTTTTTAAATCCATCTGAATTTGTCCATGAGTTTAATGGGTTAAAGGTCATTGAAATTTAGTTTTAACTTCAGACAGCCCCTCAGTTCCAGTCCATTGCTGTCAGTTGGTGAATGTTTATTTCCTGCCATGTAGCCCTGGTTGGATACCGTTGCACTGTATCTTACCCCCATTCACTCTTTTCTATCCAAGTATATTAGTAGACTACAAAGATGGCACATTTCCAGGGCAAGGGGATCAATACATGCCTATAAAAAATATAACTTCTACTGCCGTGATCTTCTTTTTTTCCCTCTCCACACAATCTTCTTTTGAAGTGAGACAGACACAGATGCAAGGTTTTTACCCTTAGCTGTTTACGGTTTAGGGTAAGCTCAGCACGTGTTTTATTTCTCCATTTGATAGCTTTCACATGTCTTGTATCGAAATGGAGGATTGGATTTTCATGCTATATTAGAGCACAGTCAAAATGAAGATGCTGCTGCTACAGCGCTGGAGTCTCTGGGGCCAGCCGGGCCTGGGCTTTCCTGTCAGAGAAAAAAAAAGGAAAGATGGGACTTCAGTTGTTGATTTTGATTTAACTGTGTGGCGTCATTTATTCCCAGTCGTTACCTCCTTCAATCCAGCTAAAGTGTTCTTGAATTCATTTGGCAGGCTGAGGAAACAAGTGAGGAGCGATACTTTCACTGAGGGGAAATGGACGGAATTTCATAGAGCTATCAACATTCATCACCCTTTGAGGAGAGAGAAGAAAGGAAAAAGGTGCACGATATATTTATCAAACATGCATCATGCAAGGAAGACAAGATGTTGTCTGAGAAGGATTGGTGTTTGATATGACATCGGGTCCAAAAGGCCTTAAAATGGAGCTCGCAGCATCCACTGCCCATCTGCAAACATTATTAGGAATTTATAGGATTCTCTCTCTCCATATAGTATATTGTTGCTGACAGAACTAAACCATATATTTCTATTGGTCACAAAATGTAACAGTTTGAAGAGAAGCTGATAAAAAAAAATCTAACAAAAAATAAAACAAGAATATGATGTAGGCAGGAGGATGGTGAATTGTGAGATGTTGTTGGTTGGGGGCTCTGTGTTCAGGATTTTTAAAAATCCGTCTTGTCCATGAGTTTAAGGGATTAAAAGTCATTCAAATTTAGTTTTAACCAGACAGCCCCTCAGTTCAACTCTATTGCTGTCAGTCTGTGAATGTTTATTTCCTGCCATATATACCTGGTTGGATACCGTTGCACTGTATCTTATCCCCATTCACTCTTTTCTATTCAAGTATATTAGTAGACAACAAACAAAAATAAAACAAGAATGTTGATTTTAGTGCTCCTGAGTGGTGCAACTGTTCTAGCGCTGTTACCAGGAGATTGCCAGTTTGATACCTAGCAATGCTGCCGTCATCTGAGATAGTAGCATTAGTAGCATAATTGACCTGGCTTTTCTCTTGGTGGGTAGGATGGCCCATCATTTAGCTTGATACTAACCAACACAGGCATCTGTTAGCAGGAGGAGTGTTCTTCAAGTGCACTGAGCTGTCCAGTGATTTTTATTTAGACAAAATACTGTGAATTTCTTCACATGACTTCACATGATTGTGTGGTAGGAGGAGATCTAGCTAATTCATGTTGACTAAAATTGGGGAGAGGTAGGTAGAGGTAAAAAAGGGTTTGTACCACGCAGAGGCTTGGTGTATGTTAAGTGTATTATTCGCTCTTTTCGGTGATAGGAACTAGTTACATTTACGTACATATTCTTAACCCCCAAGGGTTGGTATGTGGGCCGACACCACGCGTCCACTGTCTTATGACTTGCATAGAATTCCTTAGTTGTCAATTATTCAATGACTGAATTAATAGGTATAAAAAAGACTATTATTATTACTATTATGATGATGATGATGATAATGATGATTATTATTGCCAGCAACAACAATATTTTTTGAAATAAATATGTTTCCCTGTTTTTTTAATGAAAAATGATTTTGCTGATAGATAATTGTGGGAATGTGAGGAAAGTGAATCTACTTTTCACTCAGTTCCACTTCAGCCATTCACATTTAGTTGCTAATTATGTTTAATGGTTCCCTGGCTTGCTCTGTTCCTGCTCACACTTCTCACTTTCAAGCCTTAGCATTGTATTATTATAGAAACCTCAGCTCAAAACAAAAAAAGGAATAGGGCCTAATAGTACTTCAGATCCTCCATTGATGGATGCTGGATACAGTATGTTCCACGGTCGCTCTTTAGAGAGAGGTTATTTTTTGTCCTGCTCCCTACTCAGGTTGATTTTTGCTCCTTTACTTCTACTCAAGCCATTATGTCAATGAAATAACAATACTTTTACTTGATTGTGGGCTGAGGCTGCTCTTCATTTCTGGCTTCATCTGCAGGATCTTGTTTGTTGTCAGGGAGACCACAGGCCTGGATGGGTGCAAGTACATGTACTTTTGTGTGTATATGCACTTCAACAAGTAGAAAAATGGATCCAGCTATTGATAGTGATTGTGTAGTCATTATGGACCGCCTGACTTATGGGAACCTTTATAGCTGTGGAGCTTTTGTGCAGCAAGCTGCAGGCTATACGAATGCTATCGCTCTGAATGAGACATCTTTATCATTCACCACATGGTTTTGTACGTGTGTATGCTTGCATGGCGGGAGTTGAGAGCATTGCATGAAATGAAACATCTGTCTTCCATTGCATGGTTCTTGAGGACTGTGGGAGACGTTTATTGCAAATGGCCAACCGGTGGTTTTGTTTGTCATGTTACACAAACACACGATACAGTCATTACTTAGGCGTTGTGTTCAATCATGTCAAAAAAGGTTTGCTGCACATACTCTGCACATTACCACATTATGGATCTCTTGCTGAAATACTGTCTAAATCAGCGTAACATGACATAATTGGCGATATTTTAGATTTAGCAGTATGGATACATAGCAAAACCTAACTAATGGCAGTGCATGCTATTTGCTGAGTGCTTCCAATTGGATTGAAAGTGCTTAAATACTTACAAAGTAAATAGCAAGTAAACAGTAAGTTTACAAACTGTGTTGGCTTCCCATTGGAACAAAGGACCCTGTTAACACTTCTGTGTTAAAAGTAAGAGCTTAAGGGCTGGCTGGGTGCCTGGTACAGATTTAGAGAAGGTAAAATGCTCTCTGTGATAGGTAGTGATGGTATCTGTAAATAAAATTAAAACTGGTGCTGTTCCCTTTGTTATCTAAGGTTGGGTAAATTAAGCAGTGAACTAAATAGACTTGCAGTAGGGTTGTGTGTGTCAGACAGTATTAGTTTGGATGCTTCTGCGTCAATGTTAAAGAGATATAAATGCTGACATTACTGATTATTATTGCTCAAGCACTGAAGAAGTTATATTACAATTACATGATAAATTATACATAAACAAAACTTACATGACACCACACCAAGGTCCATGTCGACAATTTCAGGCCAGGTTTTGTACATGCTACGGTTGACTTCTTTGTGATATCGACCTACACCGAAACGCATTGATACCATCTCTAAATAAAAAACGTTAATCTCTAATAACAAATTGATGCTGAGATATCTGGAAAATAATGCATTTCTGCACTGTGTGGATCTACCCTCCATATTTATATGGAGAAGGACATCAGAAAATAGTATCATGATGAAATTGCATGCTTTCTCCTTCTGTCTCTGCCTCAAATTATAAGTCCGTTTGTTGCTTTTGTCATTCCCTGTGGACGGCTGAACATATCACATCAGCCGTAATTGTTCTGGACGCAGAAAATCCCCCTGCAGCTAGGACAGCGAATGCATCCCAGCCGTCCCCTTCCTTTCTGCATCTCATTCTGCTGCCACCTTGCATAAAGGCAGAGAAAAAGCTGCTGCCCGGCTGCGCTAGGCTAAGCGGACGCCATTTTGGCTCTGTTTTTGACAGGTTACAAGTTTTACATAACAAGGAATTCGCAGCAGGCTCCTGGTTGTCGGAGCTGATGGGATGAGATAAGAAGTAATGAGAAAACACCCCCACGGCTTTCCCATCGGCACTGAGAGTTTTCTGCGGCCTAGGCTGAGCGTGTGTGTGTGTGGAGGTATCTGCAGGAAGGGAAAGCAGGTAGTCGAGGTCCGTGTCAGTCCACAGGAGCCCATGTCACCAGTAAGATGCCTTTCTGCGGTTTTTAATTAAACATGGAGGAAATTGAACAGAGCTAGGGGCCCGATGCCCTTAACAAATCCCTATAAGGTCACCCTCGCTCTCCCTAAAACCCAGCCAGAAGCAGTGTTTTTGTTCTCCCAGAGTTCATTCAGTGGTGTAGCTTTTATCGGCTCGCATTACACTGAGCTCTGCAGTAGAACTGGTTATTTTTATCAAAAGCCACGAAAAAAGACAACAAGAGGAAGACAAGCAAATAAGAACAAGGGGGAAAGCCTCAAAGAGAACAAGGCCTCCCTGTGTTAGTTGTTTCCTCTGCTGTTACCCTACACAAGTACATTCAAAGTCAGTGGTGCACTGCCGGAACAGGCCTTGAATGATGATGCACACACACACACACACACACACACACACACACACACACACACACACACACACACACACACACACACACACACA
>JBBPCX010000011.1:14483756-14522718 GCA_037974365.1 Hydrocynus forskahlii | reverse complement strand
CGTCTCATCCTCTAGGAAAAGTGTGGCCTAATGTGATTTCACAGTGTTGCACCTGCTCATATACAGCACCACTTTGAAATCTACATGAAGAGAGGGAGAGAGGAAATCGTGCCATGTTGCTATAGAGCTACAAGAGCTGATGACAAGAGGACTGTGTTCTGAGACAGTGAATCACCTTTATATAATGGGCAGACTGAATAAGTGTAAATGTTCTAAAATGTGCCACAAGACATAGCATGTCTCCACAGTGGATGAAGGCACTTGTAACAAAAGCATGCTCAAATCCATGTTCCAGACTAGTTCTGTGGGGACAAACAATTCAAATGACCACTGAAGAAACAACCTTAAGCATTTTGCAATGTTCCATCTGCTCATTTAGATTTTTAAACAACTTCTCCTATCAAATATTCTATAAAAATGTTCCAAATTGCAATGTCAATGCCTGTTTTTTGGTATTGAAACATATGTACCTAGCTAATAAAAGCTGACTTTTGCATGCGTATTTCAAACCCTTGGCCTGGTGCTCAGATCCTAAAACTGTGATGGATGGTGGCAGTGGAGAGATCGTGAAAGATAGAGCTTTGTTAGAATGTAGCTTGTGTGTTTTTATAGCAGCATATGGCCTCAAAGCTGTAAATCCTTGGAGCCAGGAATGGACAGGTGGCTCACGCTCTCCTGGCTTTTCCAGGGTTGCTATGTTGTTTTAGTGTCGCTCACTGAGGGTTAACGAAAGAAACCGTCCAAGAAATAGATCAGTGGAAGCTCTCATAAGCAGCACAGCCTTTTCTAAACAAAATTGTATTGTCCTTATTGTCTTTGATCAGACCTGCACAGGGTGCAACACTAATGAATACTGTTTACCCCTTTCAGCCATTTTCACCTGGATCCCACTTAATGTTTTCTAGTATCTTTAGGTGAGTCAGCTAACAATTGATATTTTACTAAAGAATACATATTAAGAGGACCAATAAATGTAAATAAACAAAGGGCTTGCATGGCTCTCAGTTTCACAGATATGCTCGACCTTTCAGGACCAAATGAACTACGGAGAACCTACAAATAAATTCCAAATCAATGGGTCCAGTTGGACAAGCTTGCTCATTTAAAACCTCTTTCCCTTTGATAGTCGTTGTCCTGTTTTCTGTGAAATGCCCTTAAATCCTAATGCGCATGATCAAGCTCCTGAAAAAGCACGCATCTGCCTCCTCTTAAAGAGAGATGCTTCCCAGACACGAGATCCAGCTCGATTAAACACGAAGACCTTCTTAAAATTCTGTGTTCTTCACCCCACTAAGCTAGATGTGTAGCGTGGGTGTGTTAATGATGGTTTCAGTCTTAAAGCTAAGGTTTAAGAGCTAGGCTTAGACTTTCAAATGTATGTGAAAGACACACTGGGGCTCTTTTGATGTTAATGGTGTTAGATTCACAGTCTGAGGGGTAACTATGGTACTTCCAAGAGGATCATACACTGTCTCATTCTTTTTCCTCTTCTTTAGGTTTTACTTCAGAAGACTCCTCTGTACTGGGGGAAATCAGTTTTTCAAACATCAAAATGATGAGCATTATTACCAAAATTATTTGTACCTCTTTGTTGTATTCACATTAGATATCTTCTGACCAAAAAATAACCAAAAAAAAGTAGAATTCCATTGAAGGCTCATGTTGTCCTCCTGCTTGTTTTTGTTTCATCTTATGGGTCTCTGAAAAGAAAGACACAACAACTGAGCCACTTTACTCCAGGAACAAACACTCACTGCCTAGTCAAGAGCTTGCCACTCTGCTTTGTAGTGAGAGAACCTCCATATGTGAAGATGCCCCCCTCCCCCGAGGTAATTTACGACACTCTCATGACTGTCATTACCTCGCCGTCGCTTCAGCCGTCCACCATGCCACATGTGGATAATTAATACGTTTTTGAGTCCTCACACCTCTCTGACACACTTGGCTCCATTTAATAAATCATGGCCCGTATATCCCCATTCATTATAATGTCATTAAGACATATTAATTCTTCCTGCTGCTTTAACCTTTTGCTATAGCTATACAGCAGGGGCCCATTGCACTGGGGCCCTTCACATTCACATTATCTACAGGCAGAGTCCTAATGCAGAAGGTGTGCAGAAATGAGAATTTGGACTTTATACAGCTGTGTGCATCGAGCAGCATAGTAACCCAGGCCAGTTTTGCATTTTGTACACACACAGAATCCAGTTTCAGTGGGGCTTCCTACATATAAATGTTGGCTAGCATGCAGCAATTTTACATGGAGATGTGGAGGAGAGATCCTCTTTCAAAGAGTATGTTCGTAGTAATTTATCAACCTTTATGGATTTAGCAGCCCTAGTGCTACCGTAGCTGCAATAAAGCCAGTCCATTCATCTTCCTACTGTGATAAATGTCTTTTTAGGATTCTGTAGGTGATCCCCCTGACATCAGGGGGTCTAGTCTACATACCCCATGCTGATCTCAACACTACCTTAACATAATGAGCACAAGAATTCCTGGGGAGAGGGGATAATGCTTAACCCTTAAGTCCTTCTTCTATGTCAAAATGCAGAAAATGCTTAATAAATGCACTTTATGACTTAACCCACATTGGTGCCATGCACCAGGCCCCGTGTTGTCACTTCTTCAGCTCCTCCTTTCTTGCCTCTCATATCTGGAAGCGAGCTGTTCGTTACTTCGTCCTTGCGATTTCTCACCAGCCATCTTTCCGTAGTTCTCATCCTCCGAAAATACTTTCTTTCATATTCTTGTCCAAAGCGGAAGTTCATAATGAATTACATGTGTTCCAGCAGGCTTTGTAAAAGGCATAGCTGTATGAGGCAGGACTCGTTTCAAAGGCCCAGGCTGTTCGCTTCACTAAAAGATGACCAAATCCAATTTAATGCGAGCTGAATGAGCGCTGTCGGGCTCATGTATCAACTTTCTTCTCAATGCCAGCTCCCACAAGAGAGTCTTAGCTTGGGGAACAGAGTTGCTGCTGCTTCTCCCTAATGCGCTGGCAGGAATTTGCATCCCCAATATGCCCTCAGTCGAAACCCTATCCCTCTCTGTTCTTTGGATGGTTGAAAGGTACAGCCTATCCTCTCCTTCACTCCTTGGTACGGGCTGTTCTTACAATGGAGGCTGTCAGCCCAGCTTATAGCACACTCATTCTCCTCGAGTCCTCGCTCTCCTTGAGTTTTCCCTCCCCTCTTAATGCTGAAAATACAGTGTGTTTTTTGTGTTTGCTGTAAATGTACTTTAAGCCGCAGTTGTCACCATCTGTTGATGAATGGATTGATGTTTTAACGCGCACAGCTTGTTTTGAGTAGCCGTAAATAGTCTACATCCTAATAGCATTTCCAGTCTTTGAACAAAGTCTTTATGCCACAATACTGATAAAAATGAAGTGGGAACTTGCCCATGCTGCTTGGAATTTGCCGAGAACAGCGATTGTCAAATGACTCCGCAAAAACAATTAAAAATTACGCTTTAGTATATAATTACCCTTCATCCATCACAACAAAAGTTCGACATGTCAACATACTTCTCCCCTGTCAGGAGCATTCCAACATCTGTTTTCATGGTCCAAATCTGGCTGCCTCTAAAAAACATTTAGCTTTGGTGGAATCCCACACATCTCATAATCATAGAAGCCAATCTGTTTCTGGGGCTGTGCCTGAGTTATTTACAAATACTCCCATATGTCAGGCCTTTTGTGTGGATCACAACAGAACTGGAAATCTTGTTTCTCTGATGTCTGGGTGTAATTCTACTTAAGCTTACCGGCAGCTGTCACTCAGTCCAGTTCCTCGCGATCCACAGATAGACATGATTCTTTATTTCCCACAGACACCAGGCATCACCAGCGTTTAACACGGAAACTAGTCCGCAGGTTATTTCTTCCCATTCTAACAAGGTGCACTGTTGAGTCATACCAGTGATATACATTATTCATAAAGAATATGTTGCCATAAATAACAGTCATGGATTTATTCTAAGACTCCTGTCTTGTTAGCCCCCCTCCGATAAGTCCTGCTACTCTGCCACTGAACACTAGGCACTTACCATTTTTAGTCTTTTACCAGCATATATTCCTAAAAGTTAATAGTCCTAAATAATCCTTGACTTTGATGTGTGACTAGTAAGAAAAAAAACAAAACTTTAATTCAAGAATGATGTTGTGTGGAGGGTCTTTAAACTTTTGAAACGGTCTCCACTTTCACACACTTCATTCACAAAAGTGCCTGTTTAAAGAGCAATCAATTGTAAGGTTGTTTAGAGAACCACAAGTGTTTTTCTCTGTTATCATTCCACAAAACCTGTTTAGTACCTTTATTTCTTCACTGTTTTTTCTTAGTAATCTAATTCAACCTTCACACAGTCTCACCAGGCCTCCCCAGGTGTCACATTCCATCTCACCTCCACCAAGCAAGGACTAGAGGGGCTGTTGTTAACATAAAGGATTAACATGCTTCAGGACAATTTCAGATATAATCCAATTTAAACTTCCTATTGGAGTTTCTTTAATTGCCTTATAGATATATAGATCTTTAATTGCCTTACAGGTCAATGTGAGGTGGAATTTGAATGTATGGGATGTGTTTGTGTGAACAAGAAGAATACACTCTATTTTTTGCATTTTCTTTAGTAAATATGGGGTATATATGGGTCCCATATATACCCCATACATACATATAAAAACATACATACAAAGACACACACACACAGGACCCATAAAAACAAACCTCTATGTGTGTAATCAATAACAGTCATAATCAGAATTCGTCCAGAGTCTTAATTTTAAGACCTGCTGTAAAAAATTGTTTTGGTAGCATTTGATCAGTATAAGTAGTTCTCGAAAAATGAAAATGACTCAGATGCTGAAATGTTTTGCCCTTTCGAGCAGTCCTACCTGTTTGAAATTTCGAGTGGTTTTAACACATTCACACAATAATAGCTGATGCAATGTTCTGACTCTTCAGCGTGCACGAGCCAAAATAAAGGTGTGGCAATAACATGGCAAAAATCCTGGGCAATCTCTTTCTCTCCTACTGGGGGTCCCTGTAAACCCCTCCACAGAGAGCAGGCTGATCAATACTAGGAATCAGGCTATTACGCTCTTTTAAAGTGCTACTTGTGCGATCAATATGTTATTATTTTTCATCTGCTGGCTATATTTAATGCTCTCATTATTATTTTCCTGCTTTGATCAAGGCCCCTCTTCCAGGCCCCCTGGTGCTCGAAATGCTCTTCCCCTCACCAGACGTTTTCTTTTGTTTCAACTCTCATTGCACATCTCTCATTTGCACATGCTGTGTGTATACATACGCCTGTGCACTCTCATAAGCTGTTTGCTCGTGATTAAGGATGAATATATTCGAAGAGAGTAGGTCCTAAAGGATGCTGCGTCGAACCCTTTTGGTGTGTTGCGTCATCTGACACTGAAGAGGTGGTTTCATGAGTACATACGTGGAGAATCCTCTAGATTTTTTAAATTATTTTTATTACATTTTTGTACTTTTAAATAGGTATCAAAATGTTTTTTGTGGTGAAACCATAGAAGAACTAGTTTTTGGATCCCCTAAGAACCTTGGGTGAGTGTGAAGAACCTTTTCAACGTTAAAATAACATCAACATAATTTGAATGTCCTCACAAAATAAGAGATATCCACCCATGAACCACAAGGGAAGCATAATGTCTTTAAAGGTTTAACAAACCACTCATCACACAGGGTGGGGTTTCATGTTCAGGGTAAACATTCTTGCTTCCAACACACCAGGTTCTATTTCATCACAACAAGTGTGACCTTCATACAGATTAAAATAGCAAAGGGCAGGCCTTGGTAATGTGATTTTGAAAAAAACAAAAGGGATTCCATATTGTTTTCCTCATTTTTCTTTTTAGGGATGCACAGAATGAGTAATTACGATGCATTTATGGCTACGCAGTAAAGACGAAAGAGACGGGGGCTTAATATATGAGATCAGGGCCGTGTCGTCCTTTAATCTTTATGGGAAATCTCCGCAAGATCAAACACGCATTAACTCAACCATAATAAAGCGGTAGATGTAGACAGGGGCCATATGAATCAGGTGAAAGAGCCCGAGTGGGTTGTGGGTGCATGCTGTGTTCAAAATGTATTGGAGGAATTAGAGGTAATACTCATTGTAATGTAAATGAGGTCTTTATAGCTACACTCCGATCTCACTTCGCGGTAGGGAGAAGGTTTGTCTCTTAATGACATTTTGGCAATGAATCATCTCTAATTAAACAATTTGGCAAGTGGAGGGTGATGCCTGGTGCCCATCCTGGTGGTCTTTTAATGAACATGAGAGATCCGATTGGCTGAGCGCTGCCATCACCAGTGAATTGTAGGGGAGAAGGGCCGGTGGTGCCTCGATTTTCTTCCGCTTACTAGCTGCAGGCTGAGCTCTCAGTTCATTAATCAGAAGCACATTATGATACATTCGTCTCCGTTTGCTTTTTAAATGTCTTCATGCATACTTTATACAGAGGACCTCCACTCTCTTCCCTCCTGCACTCGTGGCTGAGAGCCCCCCTGCTCCTAGTTGGAGATTAATTGCTCTTGATCAAAATTGTCATGGGCTTTTTGCATTCATTGTAATGGACTTCAGGCAGAACGGATGGAGGAAAGGGAGAGGAGGAAAAAAAAAAAAACCCAACACGCCGAGCACATGACGTTATCTTGCTGTTCGTGTTCCTAGTGCGGGAAGTTTAATTCTCACCCTTGTTTACTCTCCACGTTTATTTGGAGAGCAGGGCTTCAATGTCAGCAGGGATGTCGTCAGGGGCCTGGAACACGCCTGCTATCACACGCTTGAGACTCAGGCTGGTTTCACCCTTGCCTCAATGGGAAGGGGTATAAATCAGAGGGGACAAGTGACAGAGATTAATACCGGCCCGGTTCATGGAATAACATCCCCCTCGCCCTAGAACAACTTCCTGATAAAAACACCAATGTGACACCCATAGCTTTGTGCAATAATAGAAATGCATTACTCTGGGTAAGTTTACGACTGCCTGATAGGGGCAGCTACTTAGATATGGTAGCCATTCTAAGCAAATTAATCATTTTGTGTACTCTCTTCTTGCCTGCTCTATTTGTTGTAGTGAGTTGCGCGTCCAGTGTCAGACAAAACAAGATACAGATTATGTATTATGTTGGGTGTTACGACAGAACAAGGGCATGACACTTGCTTGTATTAGGCTGGGTGTGTTCATGCAGATAGGCCTGTAGTTACAGGTATTGTGAATAAGGGAGTAAGGTATCATTTCAGGTGTGTCCCACAGAAAACCTGCAACTGGTGTAAGACCTCTGCATCATATGAAGGTTCTTTAAGATGTAAAGAAACATATTAGTGTAGTTTTTTTTTTTGCCAAAGTACTGACTGGAAGCATCACAAGAACCAACAATTGAAATTGTTGTTGCAGCTAATGACGGGCTATAAATCAGTCCAAAGGTTGTGCTTTTTGGCAAACATCCTGTTGACTAAATGCGGCTCTTTTGAACAATAAAGAACCCATACACTGCCTAGAAAGAGATTTCAGAAATGGTACATCAATTCAGATACTTGAGAATTACTCAGATGACTTGCATACAATCAGAAATGGCAGAATAATTCAGATTTAATGGACTATAACTTTAATACCGTATTAGCATTCACTCTGACGAGTCGCTGCTTTGTGAGGTCTTCTGAGCACAATGAAGACAAATGAGAAAGAGTAGAACTCTTATGTTCCTCCCTCTGATCATGCCAGTACCTGCTGTACCCTGAAAAGGCTTTCATTTAGAAGCATCAGGTTATTGGAAAGTGGGGGGGAGAATCTTCACAGAAATAATCAAGGCTTGATGAAATAAAGGCATGCATTAAGCCTGCATGTCCGGCCCTGATGGAGTCGACCTCTGCCGCGAGAAGATAAAAAAATAAGTCCAGGATTTTTCGCGTTAGCATTTCAAGCATCTAAAGTTTGCAATAAACATGCAAACTGGTCTAAATAGAAGTGGCACAATGATGACAGAACTGCTGAAGAGCTGTGTGCATTATGTACACTGTGAATTCGTTGGGTAATTTATGAAGAAAAGGAGGAAAGAACTATCTGAGGAATTAAATGTGATTTTATTTTAAAGTATCACTGTGATTACTTGAAACATTTGTCACTGTTCATTCCAATTAAATGCTTAACAAGCTAGTGCCATTTGAACAAAGAGTCCACTGTGACAAATCTTAGTGATTTTTCATATACTTCGTATTTGTAACAGGTATTAAATAAAACAAATCTCAGACATTGCATTTTTTGGGAAATCTCAGCAGGGCTAGCCACGTTATGTTTACACAAAAATCAGTTTATAGAAAATGTACAATAAACATATATTATAGATGTGCCTAGATTAGGTCCGGTTTACACTTGGCTTTAAAATGTGTCCAGTGTCTGGATGTTGTCCATATATATATTTAAAAGGCCAGAGAGGGACGGGGTACAGTTCTCTCACCATTCCTATCTACCCTATCCAAATGCACAAATTGTAACTTTTCTTTCATTGAAAATGAAAACATCTGGGACACACTGAACCTTTTATAGACAGCATAAAACACAGCCTGTGTAGGCTGCTTTGCCCCAGCACCACACAAGCCTGATTTAAAAATCGAAATTTTGCATCAGAAAATGAGATGTAATCAATATCTTGATGCAGAAGCTATGTATGAAAAGGGCCCTGATTGGATGGTGATCCAGATGGTGATTGTTATGGTGAGATGGTGATAAGACTTCTTAGCTTACTCCAGAATTAAAATGACAGTTCTGACACTGGAGTTATCCCAACTTTGCTGTGTTTGAATGCAATAGCTGTTATTTATGCAGACTGAATATTCCCTACAGTTGTATTGACTATGTTGACGGTGTTATAAATAATGGTTCATTTACATGATATATAGCTTTTAGAAATGAACTAATTTGTTTCATTTCGTCGCCCCCTATGTTGACAAAATTTTGTGGATCATCGTCCCCCACACACCTGCCTTCATTTGAGCACCTCCCCCTCAAAAGACCCTAAAGTTATAACTCCAAATTTTTACCCTTGTCATATTTAAGGTATCAGTCTGTGAAAAAGAAATATCTCAATATTAAATTATGATTATTTGCATCAAATCCTTCTTTTGAATGGAAAACTTCAGTTTTTGGATGAAATGCATGGAAGGCCTATGATTTTCCATGTTCAATTCCAAGGAGTGTAACTTCAATATTATGTGCATCTAGGAATGTACATGTGGCTGAACACGGACAAAGGAAGTGAAGGACATCTGCCTTGGAAAATCATACCTTTCTATCTAATCTCACCATCCATCTTTCCATCTGAGCACTGGCATCGATGGAGGCAGGATTTCATTAAAAAAAACCCAAAAAAACCTCAGGAAATTTAATTTCTACTCCTTACTGAGGACACAGCTGATTTAGCTATCCTCATGATCTTGAACATCTTTTTCTTTGCCCTCAGTTTGACTGTTCTCAGTGTCTGGCTCGGTAAGGCTTCCAGACGGCTTGATTTTTTTTGTTTTGTTTTTTGTATCGGTCTTGATCATCTTATTAAAATGACAGGAATTTGCGCGGTGTTCATTCTCTTTCTGGATGCGCCGTTCTTATTTCAGTACTCGCTGGTAGCGGAAGACAAAAGCTGGACTGTGGAGTCAGGCCTTTCTCACTTTTCCTCAGACACTGCACTATCTAGCAAGCTACTCTCTAATCACATCTCACCCGGCGACTATCTGATTTGGGCTTGGCAGTTTTGTCTGGGGCACAAAGCTTATCTGCTATGTTGTGGACACTACTGTGCTAAACATGTTTGCCCTGCTGCAGATGCATGTGCCTTGAAGTCATGATCAACAACAAACATGCTAACGCTCAGCCATTTGCCGACAACAAAAGAACTTGCTATTGCTATGGAGAAAAAAAAACAAAAAACGGGAGGGGATCTGGAGGTCTCTGTCGAATTAGCAAAGAAAGCACGTCTTCAATGCTACCTGGGTTGGAGATTTCAGGAGTAATTAAGAGAACACCTGAGGTAATGAAGCGCTGATTTGATGAGGGTGGCAGAGATTAACCAAACTGGCTTCATGCAGCATGAAATGCTATTATATCTGTGGATAGCAGCATTGTCTGCTTCTTTCCTTGGGGGGACTGGGCTTCTTTTCCCCCCATTTCGCCAGCCTCCTTCACTTACTTCTTAACCCTGCTTAAGCTTTATCCTGACAGTGCTGTTTGACTAGTGGCAACAGCACATTTAACATAGCCTTTCATACGTCTTCTGTAATTTGGTGGCAAACCTTAACTTGAGAGCTGCTTGATGTGGAGACCTGTAAACAGCCACTTATAATTGATCAGTTCAAGTGAAATATAGGATCTATATCCTACCTGGAGCCGTTTCTGTGAAATCCCATTCCCAGGTAGAAAAGAAATATTGTGACCAAATATATCTGAATTATGCTTACGCTCTTAAAATGTTGACTTTTTAAATAATGACTTAGTATCTCAAGGTAATGACATCATTTCTCAAACTATTGACTCACCATTGCAAAGTAATTGTTTACCTTCTTGAAATGGAATAATTTCATTATTTTGATGTATTATGTCAAAATTCATTTTTAACAGCTCAAAGTCTTGAGGTAATAAGCCACAAAATTGAGACGTGATTGTGTTGAGATAGCAAGCTCAAGAAAAATCTAAAGAACATTAATCATGCTTTTTAGATAAAATGTCAAACTTTCAACATAAGAAAAACAGAGGAAGAAATAGAAACTTTTTTTTTATCTTCTCATCAGGAATGGCCTTCCATGCATTCCTGAAGCTTTTGTAAAACACGCTGTGATTTTCTTTACATTTTAAAATGTAACATTTTAAGTCTTGGTTCAGTGTTGTTTCAAAGAACAAGGAGAATCATACCAATTCCCTTTTTGGCATATGCCTCCAGAAATTTATGTCAGAGTTTTCATTTTGTATACTTTGGGTTATATTTGCAATAGTGATATAAGTATAATGTAGTTCTTGTGTTTCAGTTTGTTGGGGTGTTTTTTTTGTTTTTTGACAGATTCAGAATTTCATAAATAGATACGGTTTTTACATCTAAACATAAATTTAAAAGATTATTTATCAATCAATAGGGCTGGGGATCTTGGGAATGCATAATCAGAATAGAGATATGAAATATCTGTATTCTGTCCATGTTACCTTGAAAAGATTGTATTCACAATACAGTAACTTTTAACATTTCTAGGAGCATCATACATTTAAAAAAATTGTAGAGAGAAGACAAAGCGAATGATGGTACGGCAGAATATTGTGTTCTTGGTATGCAGTAGTTAGTACTTACTAAAAGTGGTCCAAGGGAAGACAACCGGTGAACCAGTGACAGGCTCACGGATGCCTAAGGCTTTGGCATGTTTGGGGAGTGAAGCCTAGCCTACTAATCCGATCCAACAAAAGAGCTTCTGCAGCACAAACTGCTGAAAAATATTAATGCTGGCGATGATAGGAAGGTGCGCACTACATATGGGGCTGTGTAGCTGAAGACCAGTCAGACTGCCCATGTAGACCCCTGTCCACCGCCAAAAGTGTTTAGAACGGGCATGTGACCACCATAACTGGATCACGGAGCATGGAAGAAGGTGGCCTGGTCTAATGAATCATACTTTCTTTTACATCATGTGCATCACTTACCTTGGGAGGAGATGGTACCAGGATGAACTTTGGGAAGAAGACAAGTCAATGTGATGTTTTGGGCAGTGTTCTGCTGGGAAACTGAGTCTTGACATTTATGTGCATATTACTTTGATACGTACCACCTACTTAAACATTGATGAAGACCAGCTATGTGCCTTCATGGCAACGGTTTTCCCAAATGGCAGTGGCCTCTTTCAGACAGGATGAAGCACCCTGCCACTCTGAGGCTGTTCAGAAATGGTTTGAGGAACATGACGAAGAGTTCCAAGTTTCCTGGATCTCAGTCCAGTTTTAAGCATCTGTGAGATTTGATTTGACAGGTCAGAGCATTTTGGCATGAGAGGGACCTACATTATATTAGGCAGGTGTTTTTTAGGTGACGGCTGATCGCTTTCCTCCACATTTAAAGCACTGTTCCACTTTACCTGAAATAAGATCCAGACTTTAGTAAACAATGTGAGGGTATAGCAGTCAGCCCCTTACCAGAAAGAGTGCTGCTTATCTCATGAACTTTTGCTAAATTTGTGAAACATGTTTTTAGGACTAGCGGTGGACTGAACCGGACGATGAGAGAGATTTTTCAAGAATTTTAGAACATTATTTTAAATTAATCATTCCAGCTCTCCAGATTTCTCTAGAAGGTTTTTTAGTAAACTTTCAAAAGGACTGTTGTGACTGCGGTTCTACATACGTCCACAGATATGAGTGGTGCTCATTTCCTCGTTTTACACAATCCTTTTAATGTTATCTGACCTTGCTGCCCATTCTGTACTGCACCTCCTCCCTCCCTCTCTCTCTCTCTCTCTCTCTCTCTCTCTCTCTCTCTCTCTCTCCCCCTCTCCCTCTGTCTCTCTCTCTGTCTCTCTCTCTCTTCATGGGAATACAGAGCTGGGCTGTAGTCTCTGATGTGCTGCTGACCTGCTTTCCTCCAGCCCGGTGGCTGGCTTTCTAGGTTACTCTCAGATAGCACATAGGCAGCTCAAGCTCCCCCACCTTCACACAGGCTCTGCTAAAGCAAGGGTCCTCACCTGCACATTAACTTCAATTAGCATCATCGTCCCCACTTAACAGCGGAATATTCAAGCGTAAATCAGGCTCAGCAGATAGGTGGCAATTATGTTTGGTCAGTAGGTTGTGCTACAGATTTATGCAGGTGGAAAAGGCGTTTTTGGTATCAACTGCAATATACTACACTGATTGCTCAGCTCAGTCTATATTTTCATATTTTTTCACATCCGTGTTCCCAGTCAATCTGCAGTGAATGATTATTTCTGTAATTGATTAATCTATAAAGTGTTATTCAATTAATCAACTAACTGAACCATTATACCTCCTGCGGTTTCCTCTCACATTGCCTCATTATAGCCGCCTTCAGCATTATATAAAGGTTCACCTGAAAGGTTGGCTGCATCTAAACAGTTGAATGAATTCTCCGTTCCTTCCTATTTTGCTTCATTTTGCTTTTTTCAATTAGACGTGTGGATCCATATGTTAGTCAACTCTGCCAGTATTTTAGTAATATAATGTGCTACAGATCCGGCACAAACAGATACACAGCCATTCAGTCGTTCAGTGCGCAGCCTTGGTACTGTCTCTGTGTTGTAAAAACACTAGATGTTATATCAAATTCAGCACTTCCTTGCGTGTATCGCAATTTGTCAAGAATGTATGTATCTTATTGATGCTGTCCTATCGAAACCACATTATGACTTATTTTTTCAGATTTTGAGCCTGGTTCCTTTCAAAGATTTCTTTTCTAGGATTCTTGGAGGCATTAGGAGAGTAATGATAGGTGCATTGAAGATGTTTTCATTTTTTCAGAATTGACCACTCATTGCGGTTGGAGTTTACGTAGCGCTCATGAACACATACACTAATAAATGTCTGAGTTTGCCATGGAAGGGAGCTCTAAAATGACCTCCAAAGTCTTAAAGGGGACCTATTATGCAAAACTCACTTTAAAAAAAAACAAGTTATAATAGGTCTATGGGCTTTACAAAACATGTTCGTGAAGTTCTTTGCACAAAATCACTCTCACATAAAGAGATATCACCAACTTTATTCTTCACAGTTTCGGTCCTTTTCAAAACGAGTCATTTCAGGCTCTGTCCCTTTTATGCAAATAAGATGTTGCTGGCCACGCCCCACCCATCCCATGCTTAAGCTGCTTGTTTAACTTCTGGATTTTACATTAGAATCCATGTCCTTAACACCAGTGAAAGTGTTTCTTTCTGTCTTTCCTTCCATCCCTTCAATCTGTGACAGTGGTCCTAATCTGTATGGTGACCAGGCTGAAGAAGGAAGGGAAGGAGAAAGTGTGAGAGATACACTAGGTGAACAAAAGTATTGGGACACTTAACACACGTGGAAAAGGCAGAAAATATGCGGTGTCCAGCCCTACATGTTCGACCCCGAGTCGGTCCCAGAGCAAGACGAACACAACATTTCATGTGTGCTGGTAGACATTCCGCTCGGCTTATCAGTGCTTGTAAAACTAGCAGACGAAATGGCGGATCTGGTGTTGGGGCGCATGGGAAGCGCGCCTTACCGTTTACGTATACAGGAACAAAACACGCACTTTATGCCATGATTCGTGCATTTTCACACCAATTTCTTTGCCTTAACCAATAGCGGAGTTTTGTTTATTGTGTTTTGAGTGAGTTTTTGCCACTGCAGTGGTCAGGCATGGCTGAATTCAGCATACATAAAGCTGCAAAGACCCGAGATAGCAGCTGAAAGGCGTGAGGAGCAACTGGCCAGTGGGTGTGGTCTCGACAGGTGAGGGGCGGTTCTATGCAAATTGGCCCCCCAGCCAAACGGCTCATTTTGAAAGGGACTGAAAATGTGAAGAATAAAGCTGGTGAGATCTCTTTATGTGAGAGTGATTTTGTGCAAAGAACTTCATGAACATGTTTTGGATAGCCCATAGACCTTTTATAACTAAAGTGAATTTTGCATAATAGGTCCCCTTTAAGCCAGTATTTTCTGTGATGTCATATTAACACAGTGGACAAAGCAGGCAGTGGATTCACAAGCTGTTGAAGATTAGTTGACCTGAACTATTACTATGATCTGATAACTTTACAATTTTACCAGGACCACCATCATTAGTAGTACATCATTATTTGTACTACTTGCGAGGATAACAGCCGCAAAACCAACTTCACTCAAATGATGTAATTCCTTTGCATGCACCTTCTCTGCTACATGCATGCTAAGTCTGCAAGTGCATTGTAGTCTCTACATTGGTTCATCAGTCCTCTGGTCAATAAAGAGGGTTATGTGGGCACCCTATCTCATCTGTTTTAGGCCTTGACTAGAAAAGATGTCTCAGACGCTTAAAATGTCTCTCTGATAGACACAAACACACATACACACACACACACACACACACACACACACACACACATGCACGCACACAAACACACACACGCTCTTTCACTTGTTCCTGTACACCATCTTCCTCTGTGTACGCATCCCCATTTCCTTACAGATTCCTCTTACGTATAAACAAGCAAAACCTGCATTTTGTGTCTCAGATCATCAACTTTCTCTCAAACCAAGCCAACCTCTGTCCTGTGTTTCACCTTCATTTGTTTCTCCTTAGCCGTCGTGCAATACAGAAACAATACTGTCACCTTGGGCAATGCACAGCTTTGTAGTACAATGAAGAACTTGGGAGCTGGAGCAGAACAAACTTTGCGAGGCTGCCGCATGGGGAATTGGAGGATATTGAACGAGGAATCTGCTGTGGTTTATTTTAAGGCTACAAAACACAGTGGATGACATGAAACATAATACCATGAAACGATGCGTGAAGTTTTTCTGGGAGCTTTCAGAAATTGTGTTGGAGAGTAAGGAGGATCATATCAGTGTTCTAATCCTCTGGAATGCGCAATACAGTGAAAGTCTCTCTATTAACCTCTTGTGAGCAGAGAAGGCCATACTTCGGAGTTGCAGACAGATGACCATATGCTGGGAGAGAATCTGTCATCGCTAGCCAATGAGGCGCTGTCCTAGCCGCGTGACCAGACGCGCTGCTTGTTGGAGCCAAGCTGGGGCTCAAACATGAAGGTAGAAGGGGAAATAAAAGCTTTCTCCTTGAGGACGGATGATGTACAGTACACTACATGGTTGATTAGAGCAGCTGCTTTTGTTACTTTTTTACAATCTAAAAAAGCTGTACTGTTGTGGTAAATATTTGAGAATAAACAAAAATACAAGTAAGCAATTTTTTTTTTTGAACACCATGAGCCACTGATGTTGGAAGGCCTACCTTCTGTGTTTCAGACAGAGCTGTAAAACTGTCATACCACCGGATTCAGCTCAGCTTTCTCAGTATTTGTCAGATTAACCTGAATGTGGTTTTGTTCCAGCCAATCTGTAAAGCAGCTCCCAGCCCAAACCTGATACGTTTAGTTGTTCTGTCACAGCAGCTGTCAGAAAAGCTTGCTTGGGGCAACAGCAGGTTTGGAATTCAATGTAGGCCTGCTGTCACACACTTCTTCAGAATCTGATCAAACATGCCTCAAGTGAAAAGTAATTAAAAAAAAAACAACTTTCTAATGTTCATTTTCTGTTTTGTATGTGTTTAAGTAGAAAATTAGTAACTGTTTGCTGCACCACAGAGTGAGCTGTGCAGCCAGTGCTTAGCATGGTAGTGGCCTAATGTGAAGGGTATTTGCCTCTGGACCAAGAGATCATGGGTTTGAATCCTTCAGCAGACCACCACTGGGCTCCTGAGCAAGACCCTTAACCCCAAGTTGCTCCAGGGAGACTGTCCCCTGTAGTTAGGGAATGGATGTCCCTTTGGATGAAAGTGCCAGCTAAATGCTGTAAATGTAGCAGGACAATACAGTTACTGTAGAAAAATTGTTGCTGTTATTCGCAGGAAAATTATCAACCAGTAAGAATGTGTAGTTGGAACAAAGTGCTGCATGATGGTAACAATAAAGTCACTCTTGGTTATGAATTTCTAAAATAATTGTCTCAGGATTACATTTGAGTTTACAATTTACCTACAAATAGTTCGTTTGTTTTCTGGCTGCGGCTTTTGCTCTTGATGCTGTCATTAAAATAATTCAACGTGATGATTCCTGATGGGCATATTCTTGAATGTATACAAATTACAGCAGCTAAAGCACATTGCACGCTAGCCTTTACAGCGGCAAGATTTGACCACTTCAGTTCTCAAGGCGGCAAACTACCCATCAGAGGAACTCCCTAAACAGATGTATGTTATGCATATGGATGCATATGCATGTTTTATGAAACACAGACTACATGGTTTTTGATTTTCTACAGCAACTGGAAGCCTTGATATAGCCTACTGTTATGGGTTGCACCTTTAAAGTTAAATACATTTTAAACAGCTACATGCTGCAGTTTAGCACAGGATGGCAAACAACAGCTCTATTAAAAGTGAACGGCCAAAATGCACTCAAACCTTTTTTGCTGCAATAGCATGGTTGGAAAAGCTCCTCTGGGTGAGTGTGGAAGAGCAAACCCACTTTATTTGTGCGGTCTTCATGTGTGCGGGGGTAGGGGGTTTCCTCTAATCTTTGCTCACTCCCATTAGCTAATCAGCAGTGGTTAACTGTAGCTTAATGCATTTCTACAAACGCATTTCTTTCCCTGAAAACTGCTTCCTTGTGCTTCTTGACACTTATGCAATAGTTCTATTGCCATGAGTACATAAATGGCTCCACTGTCAGGACTAAACGAAGCGCTAGCCTTCAAGAGCTAAAAACCATTAGCATAATTTATTGCGTACAAGCGGATCATTAACGGAGCTTCAATCTTACTGTGAGATGGATGTTTCCTAGCACCCTCCCTCCCCAGGAACTTAAGTGACATCCCCTTTGTAATCGATGGGATACCTGCAACCCAAACACACACACACACACACACACACACAAACGTTAACATCTCCAACCAGTTGGTTCTGTTTTTTGTTGTTTTTTTTGTTTTTTTTAAACAGGGCCAGTGTGGTTAAGGCCTAAAAAGAAAGTAATTAAAACTGTGGCAGCTGAAAACTTATTATGCTTGGGTGAAAGAGGAGCTGCCTATACATTGAGCAAGGGATCGTTCAAAACTTATCTTTAATCCCCCATAACATTAAAGGCTAGCCATTCATCACGTCACCTGGCTGCCTGCTGCTCTCAAAGGGCCCTGTCGCCTGCCTCTCCCAGAACATAATTGAAATTTTTTAGCGATGCTCTTGGAGGCCAGGGTTTAAATCGAAAACAAACCAGTGTCAATAAATTAAGGACCATGTTTCAAGAACAGTAAATAACCTTTTCTAACCTTTTTACAAATTTTTTTTTTTGCTTTCACAGATGAAAACCTGCCAACATATCTTTTGTGTCTGTGTTTTCTCTAATGAGGGCCTTTCTCTCTGCGTTTCTATCTTGAAATCATTGTTATTATTCGTAATTGCGTCGATGCCTACTTATTTTATAGTAAGCAATAGAGATGACTGAAAGACTGCTTAATGGCTCACATTACCTAAAGTCTTATAGCAGTGCCTAGGCCCTTTATTCTATTATTCTCTTTAACAAGGTCCCAGCAGACTGTTCTAAATGCAAAACCACATCTCTCTTGATAAATATTTAAGGTACCCAACTCTCATATTTGGCTAGCCTAGTGTTTTTCAACCTGTGGGCAGTGGTGGTACTGCTATGGGGGGAGGCTGGCAGTCAGCCACAGAAAATTGAAGACAATGTAGATATAGACATTTTAAAAGGAAATATATAGATTTTAGAAATATTTTTGCTTATGCAAAAAATAAATGATTTATGCAGAGCTTATTAATTGGTCTGGCAAAATGTTAGCGAATTGAATGGAATTAATCCACTATAGATAAGTTGTGAAAAACATTGATACTTTCATATGGAAAGATCCCAGCACTGGGCCATCTAGGTGAAGTAGCTGCTGTGTCTCAGAATACAAAAAATGAGAAATGTGGCCACAAACTAAAGCAATACAAATACAGCACCCAGTGCCAGGCTTCACATGCATGGGAACTGAAAACCAGCAACTGCTCAATGTTTTAGTCTTGACAAATAAAGCTTTGAAGCAGAACAATTTATGCTGTCAGTGAAGTCTGACCTCCATTTGCAACTTTCCTCTAAGCCTGACATTCAGCTCGCAAACAACATCAGCCATGTAATAGGTGAGTCAGAAAAAAAACACATGCCTTAGGTCCCTGGTCATGTCGGTCATGAGCAAAATGCTGGGAACATCTGGGCTAGACAATAACTGTCACTTATTATATTCAAACCCCAGCACTCAATATTAAAATAAAGGGTAAACTCTGTCACTTACCACTATTGTATTAAACTTTAAAAAGTCTTAGTATCGGCTTGCATTGTAGGTTTGTTTGCCTCCCTCAGAGCCTTAAGGGACTTGGTGTGTGGTGTGTAGTCTAGTCAACCTCAGGATGGATTTCTTGTAGTGCTGGGTGGTATTAATAAGACTCAGTATCACAAAATGTGTCAAGTATATTGCACCATTTGATGTGTTTTGAGCTGAAAATGAACCCATTCTTTTAAAGGACTGCTGCTCTATGCCAGAAATGACTGTTTTCTTCCTTTAAAGTTACACCAAAAATTACACTAAATGAAATTAATATTTCTTCTGTGTTTATTTGTTTTGGACAAGGGATGCCACAGAAAATGAAAATAAAAAGATCTGCTTTCGATCTCTGTAGTTTATAACGGACAACAGTGTGATCAGATGAGGAGGCAAATGAGTCTTTTGCTTAAGCCTCCTGCTAATCTCACATCTGTCTCCTCTTCAGTTTTAGCAGAGATCTCAATAGAGTCACATATTTTTATCAGATTGGAACGCTCATGTTTGTCTGCAGCTGAGCTAAAGACAGTAATCTCAATATGAACAAGACTGAGAGCCTGCACAGTTTCAATGCTGCGAATAACTGTTATCATTTTGTCTAGGCCAGATGTAAAACCCCACGCTTTCATGAATAAAAAGGTAATTTGCTTGTTTACTCACTGTCTAATATGTCTAATGAAGTATGGCTATTGAATGAAGTGCAATATTAAGTTTATTCATCTGCTCACGAATAGTAGTTGTAAAATTATGTAAGAGGTTGACTAAAGTAAGGGGACCTGGCCTTTCAGGTTTTGAGCCCTAGTGCTATTGTCCTGGCCTGCTGATAGCCACACCAATGATCTTTAAAGACAACAAGAACATCACATACAGTACTGCTTAGTCTTTGATACCATAGATAGAATATAATCGATACTGCCAAACCTGAAAATTAAGATTGTTGTGGGAGCCAGTACCAGCATACCAAGACAGCATTTACTCCTTGTGGCTTGACTTGGTTGCTTGGTCTGAGATTGCTGGCCGCTTTAATCTGGCAGGTCACCCCGTTCTGCGCTTCACACTGACTCCTGCGTGTTCGGCCTCGATCCACACCACCAGACACATCTTCACTTGTTCGTTTCCTTCCCTCGTCCTCCTCCCCTGCTTTTATTGCCCTGACTTTTTCAGCAGCATGCTTGGAGTGTCCATATCATGGTTCAGCTGGGGCAGCTCAGCAGCAGCAGTCATAAATACAGCCCTCGTCGTTATGGAAGCCATAAAAAAGAGATACATAAAAACTAAAAACAGAGGGAGAGACGTTCCTATTAATGGATGAAGCAATCGGAGCGTTAATCAGAGTTAGAGGACAGGGAAGCCCTCTGCCTGGGCTGATCTTTTCCTCTTTACGCTGAGATGCATCTGGAGCACTGCTTCATGCACTGGATCCTACTGAATGGCTTTTTTCTCTTGTAGAACATTTTGTGACATGTTCTTGGGTGACTGCACAGTGCGTATGACCCCAGGGATGTACATGAACAGGTGATACTATTGTACTACTCTGCAAATATGATGAATATTACTGTCTTCTGCCTCTTCGGAGGAAAAACTGTATGATTTGAACATGCGGTTCTTCTTATTTCATAAGTGTTGCATACTAAGAGATGTAATGATATGTAATGAGTCTGCATGTTCAAAGTACAAAGCATAATGTACTTGGCATGAATTATTCTGTATTTGCAGTTAATTGAAACAAACCTAAACGTCCCATCAATAGCACATTTGTGTTTATAAGTAGAAAAAGGTAATGGATGTAACACTTGAACCCCTCAGTACAGATTGTAAATTAAATGTAATTCATGAAACTTTCCATGTGCTTAAACGTGTAATTGTGTGACTAGATTTGAATAGTAAAATAAAGTGAAAGTTTTGCTTAACAGAGCAAAAGCATGTTTATTTGCAGAGTCCAACTCCCTCAGGTCTGCACACGTTTCACCAGGTGCTTTGTGTCCAGCACTCCTTGGTGCTGAGGTGTTAGGTCACATAAGAGGCTGTAGGACTCCACCTGTTTAGGTTTAGGCTTGTCTGTTCTCCAGGTGGGGGTGCTAAAGATGTGCTGGAGTGTGTTAGGTGGGTGTGGGTGCACAGAAGTGGGACTTCAGTATCTGACAAATGTGCAGATGTTTCTGTGTCACTCCACTACTGGATATCTTTCAGCAAAGCAGCTGAGAGCCCGCCCCCCAACTCACTCACTCACTCACACACACACACACACACACACACACACACACACACACATACAGGCACACTTTATCACACACAATCATGTACACAGTATCACCTGTCTCAGTCTCACCTCTCTTCTCTTTTTTTAGTAGGCATCTGCAAACCCTTGTCTTCATAGACTTACCAGGCCTTTGTGCTCTTCTGCCCATAATGGGCTTTTACCACTCTTATTAAGGAGCTCATAATCGTAGCCAACTGAAAATCCTAAAACACACACACACACACACACACCACATGGACAAAAGTATTGGGACACACCTGTTTTTCAGGCTTTGGGCTAGGCCCCTTACTGTCAGTGAAGGGCAATCTTAATGCTTCAGCAAATCAAGACATTTTGGACAACGCCATGCTTCCAACTTTGTGGACACAGATTGGGGAAGAACCTTCTCTATTCCAGCATGACTGTGTCCCAGTGCACAAAGAAAGCTCTATAAAGACATGACAGGATGAGTTCGGTGTGGAAGAACTTGACTGGCCTCATAAATGCTCTACAGAATGAACAGGCACAAATTCCCACAGAAACATTTAGAAATCTTGTGGAAAACCTTCCAAGAAGATTGGAAGTTGTTATAGCTGCAAAGGAAACAACTCCATATTAAAGTCTATGTATTTGAATGCATTAAAAGTCCCAATTGGTGTAATGGTCAGGCATTTCAACACTTTTGTCCATGTGATACACATATATATGTGTGTGTGTGTGTGTGTGCAAAATATTGTCAAAGAGTGAGAATACTTTCTTTCACAGTGCAATTCTCTCCTTGACTGAGAGAGTAAGGGTGTGTGTGTGTGTGTGTGTATAGACACTTGAAGCAATCATCATTATGCAATGATAAGCAACATGCCCCGTCGAATCCCCTGAGAATTAAGCATGCCACATTTTCCATGCACACTGTTCTTTACTCCCTTTCTCTCTCTCTCTCTCTCTCTCTCTCTCTCTCTCTCTCTCTCTCTCTCTCTCTCTCTCTCTCTCTCTCTCTCTCCTCTCTCTGCTTCTTGTTCTTTTCATCCCAATATTCCTCTCTCAGTTTTGTACTGTTCCTAAATAACCAATGGGCACAATTTTGATCATTAAAGCAGTACAATTCATAAAGAGCACTTAAGGCATAAGTGGGAATGGATCGAAAATGTGACCTGCATTATCCACATGCCCTCTTTTGCAGGGGCACTGGCTCCACTCTGACAGACAGAAGATGCCATATGAATTCAGATGTGCATGTTTTTGTAACATCAATAATTATATGCAGAAGGAGACACAACAGTTACAGTGAAATAGCACGCAGACGGAGATTGCATATTACAGTAGATAGAGTCCATGATAATATCATGCCATATAACCCACAGGGTCCACTATTGAACTACCCAGATGAAATTACAATACTTTCCATGTGTGCGCTGTATAATTGAAAAATAATGGAACTGTGAATTATGGCCTCAGAAATCTATTATTAATGTCCACTATCCAATCCACCTCTTCCTAGAGCATGACAGAAAATGAATTAAGTGGCCAAGGGCAGCAGAGTTCCTGTGATCATTTCAAAGATCAATCAACAATAGACACCAAATTTTCAATTCACTTGTATTATGTCTTTACCACTAGGTAATGGTAATGTGAAAAAAAAAATGTTTTCACAACTTGTGATAAACATAATACTTTTAATGAAAACTGTTACCCAGTAAATAAAGCAAAACTAAAAATAAAGCAGCATGTTTTTGCAGGTGCTGATGCCATTATCTGAATATTTTTCATTGATGTAAGTCTAATAGATGGGGGCGAAAAAATCACATAAAAAAATTTACATAATTTCATTTGATCTTTTGTGTGAGGTGAGGGGGCAGAGCACCCTCACAGGCCCGCAGGACTGAGCACGCGGCTCTTCACTTTACCAGAGCCAGGTGAGCTGCATTAGGGGAGGAGCTGGGACTCTTTAACATACAGCTCTCAGGTAGAGTAAAGAGGAAGGAAAAGAATGGGGGAAGTAAGCCAGAGAGGAAAGGGCGGCCAGAGGAAAGTAAGGACGGCCCGAAAAAGTGAGTGAGGTAGAGTGGTGCCGCATGTAGCCCGTGCTACATTTCAGCCCAGAGTGATAGTGCTTCTGTTTATGTTGGGGTGAACTGATCATGCCTTTTGTTTAAAATAAAACTCCGCTGTTTACTCGCTCCAGTGTATCTGGGTATTTCTGGGTGTATGTGTAGGCCTCCCAGCCTGTGGGTGGCGGCAGTTCCCCGGGCCACATGCCACACTTGTTAAATGCACATGGTGATGAGGGAACATTTGACACCAAAGTATGCACATTCAGGCTGATTTTTTATGCTGAAAAAATAATCTAAATGGGTTTTTGAGACTACCAGAGTTAAACATTGTGGAGACTAGCAGTTTTGTATTCTGTTCTCATTGTGGAGACCAGCAGTTTTGTATACTGAATACTCATGTCTCAGTCTTCATAGTGTTAACAGTATTAACATGGGCTGGTGGTGGCCTAGTGGGTAGGATACTTGCTTCTGGACCAAGAGGTCATGGGTTTGAATCCTACCTTCAGCAAACCACCACTGGGTTCCTGAGCAAGACCCTTAACCCCAAGTTGCTCCAGGGAGACTGCTTTGGATAAAAGCGTCTGCTAAATGCTGTAAATGTAAACATATTGCTGTCCCCACAATATATTAAACAAACAGGCACATAAAACATCCAATGATAAGTTCTAACTTGATTTTTAATAACTAAATTAAAGCTTACCAGCATTAGGACCATGCAGGGCCATAGCTAGAGTAAGGATGTGGCAGCATCTCTGACAGGCACATTGCTAGTTATTACTAGTGTAATTATGGAAGCTCTTTTTAAGTTTTATTATTGTTTTTATTCCACCTGTTTTTGGTGCCAATCTTCCTCAGAACCTGAATTGATTTTTGGTAAAATTCCAACATCAAAACATTAATATCCGATGCAATGCACATGCATTCAGATTTTTGATTGGTTGATCAGGGATGGTTGAGTTGCCTTTAAAATGTGCCTTTTGGAGAAAGAGTTTGTGATGTCACAGCTAAGGCAGCTGGACAGTGACAAAACACACAGCAGACTCATAAACAGACATCAAGACACTAAAACTAAGGTAAGATATGAAAAAAACTTTCTTGCCCATTAAACCAAAGTTTGGGTTTTATAGCAGCCACGCAACACACTTTGAAATGCATCTATTTTAGATATGTTGTGATAATTGCTATGCTTGACATCACAGTTTAGCCTAACCTAACCAGTTCTCTGTTTACACACTGAGAAGACCAGACATCTTATGCAAGCAAAAACAGTTTTTTCCACTGAAAATTCGTTTATTTGCTGTTTAATGTTAATGACAGTAGCAATTTCCATTGTGTAATTCGCACAAATATTCTTTTCTGAACCATCCAAAGTAGCCTTTAATGAACATCCAAACCTCTGTTTACTAGGCTAAATGCTAAGGTAGTTTTGTGTGGATTGTTCAGCTAATATTCACTTAAATACTGTTTTCACCATGTTATCTGTAACAATATAGCAAGCAGGAAAGCAATCCTATCATTTCAGCCTTAGCAGGATATTTCATTTGTGACAGTAATGCACAGTAGTGCAACTTAATGCAAGAAATGCAAATAACATCTTAAACACACAATTATCCAAGATAATTCTTATTTTTTTTAACTTAATATTGCTATTTGAGTTTTGAGTATTAACCACTCTTTATAAAACTAAATAACTAATCAAACTATAATTTCCCCCTGTACAAAATATGAATAATTTGTGAGTTATCTCGCAAAAGAAAATCAGAATGGATGTAATATCTGCCATTCAAAAGTCCTAGCAAATTTAGTGATGAGTGTGAAAGTTACAGTCTCATATAAACGTGTTTAGGTAAAAAAAAATTAAGTAATTAGTAAATGAAAACAAACACAAAGATACATGTAACTTTTAATTGTTATCAGTACATTAGCAATTATTACTCCATGTTGGAGGTTAGTAGTCAAGACAAAAATAATCAAACAAAAAACACTGATCAAGGGGCTCTGTTTGCACACATGCAAAATGTATTATAGGGGGTCCTGGAGTTACAACACAGATACGTTCTTTCGACAGTGATGTAACCTGAATTTTGGTGTAAGTCGAAACACACTATAGCCTAAGTCACTTAACTATACTAACACAGTTAGGATACACAACTAAGCTGCAGAAAAAGGAAAATGAATAATCCCTCACTTATACACCGCACACAAACAAACTAGTTCACCCACGTAGTCGAGTGGAAGTGAACGTCGTAAATTCGAAATGTCGAATGTTGAGACTGTTGTAACCTGAAGACCCCCTGTATACGTTCATATTGTATTCCACAAATGTATAAAATAGTAAATAGTATTTGTCAAAAAGCAGACCCTGAGCAGAATCCGAGGGGTTCGAATTTTTTTAGAATGTATGTGGGCCAGCTAAAAAAGGGTTCATACATAGCCACAGAATTTGACCAAAACACACACACACACACACACACAACTTTCATTTTTGCTGTAATCATTTTGTAAAAGTGATAGTTTATGCATGTAAGGCATATTCATTATAAATCATTCTTCTAATCCCAGAAAAGATCTGAGGCTGTTTAAAAATGTTCAGGTCTATAGCCTGGACTTGATCACACTCTTGGTCCATCTCTTCCTCATTTAATCTAACTGAACACGTTTGTTCGGATATTTGTTAGACTTACTAAAGCATGTCCTTTATCAACAGTTTCTCTAATAGTAGTCTCTAATAGTAGTTGGAGGTCCTTGGCTCAGGCACAAGGTTTTAGGTTGTGGTTAAAAGACTGACTTCTGGAAGATGCACATTTGATCAGTAATGTGTACAAGGGGTCCTCGAGTTACGACACAGATTCGTTCCTTTGACTGCGATATAACCCGAATTTTGGTGTTAGTCGAAACACACCCTAGCCTAAGTCACTTACCTATCATAACACAGCTGTAAAATCATAATCTAGAACATAAAAACACAACTAATCCACAGAAAAAGGAAAAGAACATAAATGTACCCTATACTGTAGAAACAGAAAAAAAAAAAGGAGTGTAAAAACACTTGCGCTTTTAACAACCCAAGTTGCGTGGGTAAGTGTACTGGGGGACACCAACTCCCTCATTTATACTCCGCGTTACTGCGTATTTCCTGTATTCTGTGTTTTCTTCCACCTTGCTCTACCAAACTAGTTATGGGAGTGAGCGCCGTAAACTCGAAACGTTGCATGTCAAGACTGTCATAGCTCGAGGACCCCCTGTAGTACTTTGTAGTACAATTAAACAGTGATTCATACTATTACTTGTCTGAAGCAGCATTTATTTGTGGAAATAAAACTGACAGGGGGAACCGCTTTTAAACAATCCTCAATTTTGACCTTAGTTATAGCCATGCGGAATTCCACGGACTAGCTTAAAATCACATGATACCACCAAGAGGCGGACTGCCACTAAAGCAACATCTTAAGAAAACTTTCTTACATACTTAGAAGAGAATTCCACCAGGCAATTCTGTTATTTTAGCTAACCAACAAAAACCTGGCTTGCACTGTGATGGGGGGGAACAGGGACGGTCATCTTCCCCTCCCAGAGAGAGAGAGAGAGAGAGAGAGGGAAAGAAAGCTCTTGGACTCCAAGCCACGACTGACTGTAGCATCATTTCCCAATGATACTTCAAATGGTTAATCTGTTGCACCACTTCGGAGTCACAGGTTTTTCAATCACATACTATTTTGTGATTTTAATGTCTTACCTAGGAATGAGCCTGTACAGTGTTTTAAGAGGTTTTTATAGAAAGGCACACTCTACACAACTGCACGATGCACACGTATTCAGAAACGTACCAATTCAGTAGTGATGCTATGTGATGAAAGCTTTATACAAATTCAGGATTTTGCACTTCTGAAAATTCAGTGTAACTGTGCACCTACTAAATGTACTTGTGATGAGATACCTGTGATTTTTGGATATCCTTTAGCAGTAAAAGAGAAAGTTATGTTCAGGCAATTGAACCTCTATATTGATTTTCATCAAAGAGGTCAATGAGAAACAAGAAACTATTGTTGTTACGGCTTTATCACTACATAAAAAGTGTGTTTTATTAGCAGTCAGCAAAAGAAAGTATGTTGTTTCTCTAGTGAACAATATTGAAACTGATTAAAATTGAGGTAAATCACAGAGAATAATTATAGAAGGAAAAGTTGCTGTAAGTATGTAGAGTATATAACAGTATAAAAAATAGGAGTAGTAATTAATCCTTGCCTATTTTTTTTTGGCCTGGGGATGTTGCAATGTATTTTATGTATATATGACTTAATTTGCTTAATTAAATGTACTATTGTAATAATATGACAGTTCCAAGACAGAAAGACCGCTATATTTGAATAACAGCTAGTCTATTACTGATGTTACTACTATTACTTTTTAAGTATAATACTTGATGTACACAGAGGAAATGTCGAATGAAATAATTTTAAAGTTATAAATTCTACAGCCAATATACAGTCTATCGAAAGATTCTACAAAAAAAAGTGCTTGTAATACAGTGTTTTGCAATATCATTACTTTCATCATAGCCCGCAATGGGCCTATTTAGGTTTGGTGTGGGCTGGCCCTAGTCCACACTTCCAGACAAAAACCCTAATGGACCCTGCAAGGGCACATTCCTTTTTAAAACCATAGGAGTACCATAGTTACAATGAAGTTATATTCATTGTATATGTAAACTATGGTAGTACCGCAGCTACCATGATGTGCTATGGATAAACCACAGTAGTACTCTGGGTAGTACCAAAGTACCATAGTAAAACTATGGTTACTGCATAAAAACCATAGGAAACCATAGTGAATTTTCATCAGGGTATGCTGGTCAGTTTTAATCCATCTTCCTTTGTTCAAATAGTGACTCAGCTGGTCCAGTACATTTCTGCACACTGATGCGTTGCTGTAAAATGAGACATTTGTAGTAATTGGCATGTTGTTTGCAGCGTCATCTGAGCAACTTTATAACATTAATTATTCTGAAACAGTTCTTTATGTTTAAAGTGCAGTTCATTCAAGACCTGGACAAGGAAAATAGTGTGTTTCACACATAATACCTGAGACATTATCATCAAACTTTTATGTTTGGCCTTTGTTCAAACACCCAGGGAACATCAAACCTGTATTTTAGTGGCATACGCGGTTATACATGATGTGAAAACCCTTTCTCCTTTTATTCTCAGCAATGTACAAAGTACACTTTCATGATTTCTTGTGTAAAACCTGAAAGCACCACTTAAAAGTTGCTGGCCATGCTGTGTCAGTTTTGCTCAGAATCAGCTCAGGGTAGATTTTTGCTGCTTTTCTTCAGAGTCACGTACAAAATACGTGATGTTTTCACTCACAAATCTGTACTATAAAACTCAGCTGTGGAAATTTGCTGTCTATTCACACATGATGAAAGCCCTCCTGGTCATTTCTTAGGCACTATACTAAGTCATGTGCAGGCAAATTGCTGTATCAACTTCACCAAGATTTTCACTGTGGCTTGTGTTCACCCTTAACCCCTTCCTGTTTAACTACCCTTTAATTCCCAGATAAAAGTTTGTGTTTGTGTGAGAACGGGGCTTTTCTTGCCTCTTAGAGGTACCAAAATGTCACTGCCTCTGGTATATGCTTTAAAGGCATTTTTCTGTACCTCAAAAATAAAGGAAAACTCACTGACTCAAAACTTCTATATAATAGCCATAGGGCTTGGTGCTTATAACACTTGCTGAATTCTGTGAGTAAATGTCTCTTCCCAAAGTATTAGCAATATAATTAGATATAAGTGACTTTCCTGCGCAAAGCTACACTCCATCAACTCTTAAAAAGCATGATACAGATAGGATGACATATGTTGTTCTTATGCAGTTTTATTCAACTTTTAAAACCAGAGCAACATAGTTTAAAAAAGCTCTTTCGTTACTTTAGCCATCCCTGAGGTTTTTACATACTCCTAGTGATGTTGGGGCCTTAAAAGGACTACTACAGTAGTAACAAATTACTACAGATTCTTCCATCTAGAAAACTAGTCCTAATTAAACAGCAACAAAAAAACCCAAATTATACATTACAAATTACTATAATATTATAAGATTATCGTAATTTAAACTTATATTTGAAGATGTATCAACAGCCCAATGACTTCTATTATTAGGGCATTCAGAGTCAGTTGACTTCATGAACTGATGGAAATTAATGGCACATCAGAAATAAGGTAAAGAAAGATTAGAACGAAGCTTACTATCCTATAAATCCAAATGTCAGTTTCTAAACACTTTAAATGTGTCTCAGGGGAATTCTTGACTACAACATCAAACACCAGTGTTCAAGATGATGGCGCTTATTTTCAGAATTAATAACACAGTGTTTATTTGATGTTGCATTAAAGCTTTCCCCAATTAATACCTAATTTATTCAAAACGTATAATAGCCATTGGGTTTGGTGCTTATAACACTTGCTGGGAATGCCTTTAAACAGAGGTTACAGAGTTTAGAACCTAAATGTATGGAGTATTCCTTTACTTTTCAGTTACGAGAGTGCAGGGTCAAGCACACGGCCTGTTGTGAGTTTGAATCCCAGGGCTTCCAGTGGCACCACTGAGCGACCCTTGAGCAAGGTACCTACTGACAGTTCCCGTGGTGTTGCTTCACTGGCTGCCTGCTGCTTCACTCGGGTGAATGGGTTAAATGCAGGGAACAGTTCACACTGTTTGCTGTGCTGTGCTGTGTTTACGCTTACATGGCAAAAATGGCCACTTTACTTCACACACACAGGCCCATTCTGAAAAAGATCCCGGTGCACTTTCACTGAGAGTAGGCAAAAAGTATCAGAACCCCACCGTGTGATCAGAGATGCTCCATGCATTCTGACTCGCCACACCTCACTCAATGAAATAAAAACGCCGGGGAGCCATTTATGGAACCCCCGTTTGTTCATCCGGGCTGACTTCATTGCTACTCTCTCTCCCGCTGCAGCTGTTGCTCCACCGCCCGCAGTTAATGCAGCTTATTCTGCTAATTTCACTGGCCTCAGGTGAGATGGGAGGGGGGGGAGAAGGCACAATAACAACGGCAACAACGACATCAACAACAACAACAAAATAAAAAGGCCGTCTGCGCTTAGGCGGACCCCCTTCTGAGTCAGGCTGGAAGCCCACGCAGGAACTTTGACAAATCGCAGCTGCCGAGAGCGTTACTCTCACCATTTTGTAAGAGTATATTCCCACTCGAGGAGCTAGACAAGCACTGCCTTGACACTCTTTCTATGACCAGCCATTTGATTTTGCCTCTGGTCACTGTGTGCTTGTGTACACAGAGCATGTTAAAGCATGCTGCTCCAGCCAATCTGTGTTCTGCTTGCTTCAGGTTGTCTAGAGCTAGTAGTACAAAAAAGAACAGAAAGGCTGTATAACAGACACATGAAGAATGAAAGTACCCACATCTGTCTGCTCAGTGGTGCAGATGCACCCTTAATTTTCCAGGTCCTCTATAGTGTGGAACTTTTTTTAAAGACCGTTAGGAAAGCTTTCCAAGTGGCTCCTCACGAAGCTCCTAAAGCGTGTAAAGTGATCGCTAATATTTTGGATTATAATCTGTATTTACTGGAAAGTCATCTTTGAACCTGTCATTTTGTTTTGCAATACATAAATTATTCTTTACAATTTTGCCATGCTTTTGTTGTTTTTGGATATCGTCAAGAAGTCAATAGTGCAGACTTGAGTCTGTCACACTAAATGTAAATGAAAGTGAAAGTGAAAATGCTCTATCTAACTATGTAATTCATTATAGAATTATAATATATACTTATATTCATATGATTATGTTCAAATGTAGATTGAATGGGTAGCAATAACAACGCCAGACGTGAAAGGGCTAATAATGCTGATATTGTAAAAAGAATTTTTCTTGCTTTTTTGGAATCTGTGGCCTTGTACTGTTGCATGTGATTATAAGATTACCTGAAGTGTAAGGGAAGAAATGGCATTTGTTTTGTTTGTCAATTTACTCATAATGTTAAATTAGGAGTACAAAGACCTCTGGTGCTACTTATCATGCAGCGCATTCAGGAGTGCACTGATTCAATCTCTGTTTAAAATCAGACACATAGGTTATTTATGCAAGACTGCAAAGCATGGAGTCCCCAAAGCACTGAGGCTCATTGTTCTTCCTCTCCCTGTATTGCTACCCAATCACTTCCCGTATTGCTACACAGTTACAGTGCAGAATGTTCAACATGAACCTTATTTACCATCGGAGATCAGGCTCAATTACAGATAAGTCCTATCAACTCAAATGTCTCAGACCACCTGATAGGGTCAGTAATGAACATTGCCTGTCTAAGGAGGACACTTTCCTTTTTTTTTTTACTTTGAAATTACGTAGGGCAAATTGCCTGTATAGGTTTTATTAAAAATAAAACACCTTTTTACTGATACTTTGGGTATGTTTTGCTTCTACATTCAGCTTCACGCTCATCAAAGTCTCTTCATTGATATGAAGGGCAGGTTTTGTCTAAATAATGTGCTGACTGTTTGTTTCCCATGGAGCATTTGGTGGCCTGCTGGTTAGGCAGTTGCTCCTGTGATCAGAAGGTTGTGGGTTTGAATTCCAGAACAGCTAGTGGCACCACTGAGTTACCCTTGAGCATGGTACCGTCCCCACACACTGCTCCCCGTGTGCCCCCTGTTGGTGGCAGCCCCCTGCTTCACTTGGTGAATGGGTTAAATGCAGAGAAAGAATTTCTCACTGTGTGCTGTGCTGTGGTGAATTCACACGTGACTGTAAGGGGCCACTTTACTTTATTGTTAAAAGCACATGTTTAAACGCTTTTGGCCCAAAGGTTGTTTATACAGCTGAGAGATTTGAATGCTGATGAGGATTTATCACAAGAAGCAGGTCAAATTTGAAGGGTTTAGCTACTTTATTCTCAGAGAAAAACTTTCATCAGTTGCTCTTTCAGTTTTGCCGCTATTTGTAGTTGCTTTTGAATAAAATGCTGATTTATTTTGTAAAAAATGAAAAGCAAAATGCTTTCAAACTTTTGACTCCTACGTGAGTTCTCAATTATGTCTTCCAAAAATCGGTTGCATTAAGAAACGGTCTCTTGACAGCTTTTTGTTGGTCTTGTTTTTACATTTTCAAACAGGTACTAGATTAGCATATGTTTGTGGAAGATTGATTATACAGAAATTTCAGATGTTGTATTCTTACTTCCTTTTATTCTAATCCCTGTTTTTTTGCTACTAATCACAGACACTGTGTCTGCTGCGGCTCTTTCATTTCTCTGATCTTTCTCTTTCTGTCTCAGTGTTAAGTTGGTGACAATGAACAGCGGATACTTGACTTTCCTTAGGCATGCTGAGCTGAAGATCATCATGTACTGATCACTAAAAGTGGTGTGAATGTCTACATACACATCATTCTCAGTGTTAAATACATTGTCTTTTTCATGTTCCACCCACATATGTGTTCCTTGATTAAACTAACCTTACAGAACTTTGGCAAACATCTCATTCAGTCTAGATTCATTTGAAGTTTAAATTTGGTACAGGGGGTCCTTTAGGTACGAGGGTCTCGACATACGACGTTATGAGTTTATGATGCTCACGTGGGCGAACTAGTTTAGTGGCGTGCGCCGGTAGAATATGCAGAATACGCAGTGACGTGTGTTGCTTTGTTTGGTGACTTTTTGGACTTTACCGTGGCTTCTGAACAATGTTTTTTACATTTTTTGTCATTTTTTTTTTTAGTTGTGTTTATAGAATTTACAACAGTGTTAGGCTAGGATGTGTTTCAACTTACACCAAAATTCGGATTACATCACTGTCATAGGAACGAATCTCTGTCATAACTTAAGGTGTCCCCCCCTTAATAGTTTTGTGTTTCCACTTTCACTTACTTGCTCACAAATCAAAACAAGTCACTCTAAGTTGGACATGACATACATTTTGCCACCTTGCTAATTGTAGCTCAGTTACCTGGCAAAAATACTAGTTATCTATCTTAAACTTTCAGGCAGTTATCATTTGGAATGAATAACACACTCTAATTTCCATTTATTTGAAATAACATAGCCTAGCAATACTTTAACTGCCACCTGGAATACCAAGCAATGGCCTAGCAACAATACAGTCCCAGTCACCTGGTATACCACAGCAACAGCATAGCAACACCTTCATAACCACCTGGTATACCATAGCAATGGCCTAGCAACACCTTAGCAACCACATGGGAAAATGGGATAGCCTAGTAAAACCTTGGGAACTCCCACAGAACACCATATCAACCGCCTTGCAACAGCTTGAAACACCATAGCAACCTATGATCTCAAATTTTCGAATGAAGGTCGCGCTGTTGTCTCACACCTCCAGGGTTGTGGGTTCGAACCCGGGTTCTGGTCTTGTGTGTGCGGAGTTTGCATGGTCTCCTCACGGTGGTGTGGGTTTCCACCTGGGTCTCTGGTTTCTCCCACAGTCTAAAGACATGCGTGTCAGGTGAATTGGGGATTCTAAATTGACTGGATGTATGAATGACTTGTGTGTGCCCTGAGGAGGGCTGGAGCTCCACCCAGGGTGAGTCCCTGCCTTGTGCCCGTTGATCCTGGGATAGAGAAATAACCTACAACTTTAAATGACCTATAAAAAAAATCATCTTGCAGTCCAAACAATCCACTAACCTTCCTCTAATCATTTCTATATTAAAGCAGTTAACAACTCAGTTATCAACAACAACCAACAGCTGTTTAGCTGAGTTCATCAAACCACAAACTTTCCCTTCCTACTGACTAATCTGCCTTTGATCTATTAAAGAAATGAGTGGTTGGCATAAGTGCAGGTACTAAACTTGTTCCCTCATCATTAGTCTGTTTGTCCTGACAAGCATGCAGAAGTAACTTTCTTGGTGACTGACTCGCATCCCACACCAATCAAACATCTGTTCAGCTTCAGTTGTTTTATGTAGCTTCATTTTCTTGTGCATTACTCTCTTGATTCACGCAGTATGTCAGTGCGCAAGCAACACATGGCATCCGATACGTCCCAGTATTTTTAATCAGTTGGGGGAAATTGCTGAAATAAGAGGAAGGGAAGGGCTCTGAGAAGAATGCTGAGCAGAGATGAGAGAGAGAGAGAGAGAAAGAGAGTGGTGAGCTTGAAGCTCTTGCATTTGTTCTTCGTCAAAACAAAGGAGGAGTGTGTTTCAAGGACGGGTTTTCGGCATGTCTGCGCTATTGATTCGTTAACAAGGCCCCATTCAGCGCCACTTCCGCATTCAGTTCTGAACCCGACAGACAATAGAGCACATTGCAGTGTTTACAATGAGTGAGAGAAAGAGAAAGAGAGAGAGGGACAGAGAGTGATGGAGAAAGGGAGTGGAGAGGGGATGAATAAAATGAGGGAACGAAAGGGAGGTTAGAGAAAAACGGAACTGCTGAAGTCTGTTGACAGAGCGGAGAAATGTATTACATGCTGCTGCTTTGGTGCCCTGTTTGTATGACTATGCTTGTTATTACACTTTGTTCAGAAGTAGGGGTGTTTAGTCACTGTAAAAAAAAAAAAAAAAAAAAAACAAATAGGAAAGAAGAGAAATGTGCTGCTTGCTGTAAGAACTGTAACTGGGTGGCTAGTAGAGACTGAATGAATGCAATACTTGATATACAATCATGACACATGATGCATGAGTTTATATGTATACATACATTGTATCTCACAATTATTGGTTTTCGAGGAAATTGCTTATGTTATGACTGCACAGACACAAAGCAACAAGAACAATATATAATATAAAGTCTAAACAAAATCAAATCAAATCAAATCTCTGCACTAACCCTTGCTCTAGACGACATACACTATGCTATATACACACACGCTGGGTATGAATACTATAGATAAGTTACACAGTTAACTGATTTACTAGTAACACAAATTGTGGTTAGGAGTTATTTGCTGAGTATGTTATTGCATGGTATAAAGATCAATAGTATACAAGTAATACTGACATAAGTAGTGATATTTCACATGGTAAGTCTATTGCACATAATCATTAGATTTATTCATATATAGACGGTGTAGAGCACATTCTATGAAGGCTATCAAAACAATCAGTTACATTTTCTATTACCATGTCTATGAGCATCGAACGTATTCATAACTATATTATAATGAAGTAAAGTGTAAAGTGACCATTTTGTCATACGTGAACACGCCACAGCACACAGTGTGAACAGCATGAAATTCTTCTCTGCATTTAACCCATTCACCAAGTGAAGCAGCGGGCAGCCAGGAGCACAGGGCCCGGGGAGCAGTGTGTGGGGACGGTACCTTGCTGAAGGGTGCCACTGGCAGTCCTGGGATTCAAACCCACTACTTTCTAATCGCAGGGCGAGCTCCCTAACCACTAGGCCTCCAGCTGCCCTTATGGATCCGTAAGCCTATTAAATATTTATAAAAATGCATTACACATTTTTGCTATGTTTATCATGAGTTATGAATTGTGAACATTATACATTTCAAGTAGAGTTCATGAGACATTATACTAGCAGTGCTAAAGATTCCTAGCCCAGCATAAAGTCATAAACACACACTGAGCAATGCCATTAACAACTGATGGATTATACTTATCTAGAATGGAATACAGCTCATAGTCATGTCATAATCATATTTTGTGTTATAACTTATCTTTCAAGTAAAGTTTCAAGTAAAGTTTCAAGTAAAATGATAGAATATATATACATGCTAATATGGACGTAAGCCCAATATGGACATGACAGACGCCAAAATTCGAACTTGTTTTTTTGCCTATTTCTGAGCCATATCGTGTTAAACATATCGGACTAAATTTGATAAAGTCATGGCATTTCCTGTATTTTTATTTCTAAAGCCTCAAAACTTTTTGATGTTAGCTCCAAACTATTTGAAAAATCCAGAATCCTTCAGTAAATGAGAACTGATGGCACTGATCTCTTAAACATACTAACATAAACATACTAAATCAACATTTATTGACAGAGTACCTTTTAATATAATTTATAGCACCCTATTAATATACACATGAATATGAATGTCTTCATAGATTATAGCATACATAGGTGTACATGATAATGATGATGATGAAGATGACGATGATGATGATGATGATGATTATTATTATTTGATGTTTGCAAAATCAAAAATAAATTAAAAAGTGAAGACAAAAAATGAAGACAAATTAACAAGTAAAAAAGAGATCGAATAAGATAGTATCAGAGTGCGCCGACTTCCAGTCAGCAATTTCTTACTATGCAGTTTATGCAGTCACTGTACAATAAATTCTGTCATTTACAGTCTATAATAGTTTAATTCTGCTTTTTATGACATAGACAGTTGTTCAGTGTTCCACATCAACAGTGTGCTCAGAATACCATACTGTGACAAAACTGATCAAGATAATCATATGGAATCACTTGATTAAAATGAAGTCAAGTAACAGTTTGGATGAATAATAGTAGCTTCCAATCAGTCTGTGTGCTCTTCCATTTTTTTACAGTGTGTGTCTGTGTGTGTGTGTGTGTGTGTGTGTGTGTGTAATGCTTTCGCTGCCTTTGTAAACCTTGCTCAGATCTCATTTCCGCTGGCTGTAAAACATTAAGTTGTTAAATTTCTCGATGCACTCTGCTTCTGCTGCGCTGCTGCTCAAGGGCTTCTAGAGAGTCTGAAATTGAGTGATTGCCTGCAGCCATAGGATTGCTTAACCTCCACCGTCACACGGCTCTCTGAGGACCTAGTATATTTTTAGGGCCCTTTTTTTTCTCCTCCTCTCCCCATCTCGCTTTGTCTTATTCGTTTTGCTATACACACTGACACATTATCTTTCGCTTTTTCTCTCTCTGTTGCCATCAGTTTCTCTCTCTTTCGTTTGCTCTCTCATTCCCTCGCTTTCTTCTTTCTCTGTCTGCCTCGCACGTCCCGGGTTTACAAGCGCGAGGGAGCGAAAAAGACAGTGACGGGTGAGCCGAGGCTGGGGGAGTTGGTGGCTGAGGGACCGAGGGGAGGAGGCAGTCATTTCCTTATTTATGATCGTCACCTCCGGCCATGCTGCCAATTTGTGGGAGGGGGGAGAGCCAATTCCAAACCGAGTGCCATCTGAGGCCCTGTTGCGTTTTATTACCTATTATACTGGAGCAGAGAATGAACTGACCGCTCTAGTCCCCTTTTTTGTGTCTCTTATCTTTCGCCTCAGATAGCACACCTACTCGTAGTGTTGCCCATTGTGCAACTGAGAAGCCATTATTGCATCACAATGCACAGGGAAGGAGCTCCTTAAAGCCGTGGTTAGAAATGTGGTTATATGAGCTTTGCTCCAATTGATACTGTAACACAATAACGGACTAGCTTTATAGACAGTGGTATGATTACAATATTAACCCTTTCATAGTAAAACCTGTTTTTGCACATCCCTGTGACTTCGATGGCCATGTTTGATATGGTCAGTAACAATTGAGGAGCTCCATTCTATGATATATCTCTTCATAACTAACAGCAAATATTAAGATTTGAAAAGAATAACAGCGAATGCAGTGGCATAACTATTATGCAAGCAGAGGAAGGGGTAGCCCACACTGAAGCACAATGCTGGGGGGGGTGGAGGGCAGCAGAACCATACCCGCACCAAAATTGTATTTATATTTCTATAGATATTGTCTCTTCTGATTACATTTTGTAGCTTGATTCCATGTTATATTCTTGTACATATTGAATGCAGAGTCTCTGTATAGCAAGCCTTACGGAGCTAAAAATTTACCCATGAAATGGATATCATGGGGAAAAAAAGGAACATTCACATCATTTCTAGATAGCCTCAGCTAATGAGATAGAAACCATCCTAAACACAAAAAAAAGGACGACAATTAATTGGGCAACAATTAATCTGCACATCACTAGCAAAGACAATGGATCCAAACTAAGGGAGCATATATTTTCAGGTTTGTTGTAAATTTGTATTTGTACTGTTGAATATATGTAAATAAATATTGCAGTTCTGATATTTTAAAGAGCTCTAATAAAGCCCCCAAATCACCTCCACCATCAACAGTGGGGTTTTTTCCACTACCTCCTTAAGAAAGTTGTTTAATATACAGAATAACTGAGCAAGAATGGCAAAAATACATCTCTCACTTGAAGGCATGTTTATTCAATGGTAGCCAGTGATGTTCTACAAGTTGAAGGCATGTTTATTCAAGTGTCTGTTTATGCCTCTTCAGAAAAGCCCATATGTCTTGAGATATAGGCAGTTTACAGATGAGGTTACCCATGTCGTAAAGTGTAGACATGCAGTTTTGTCCAGCTTTGGGGACAGCTGCTGCAGTCTAGTAGCCTGTGCCAGCAAATGTGTCCTTCCTCTTCCTCCCATCACCACTCTTTCATTTCATGCACTGGGCCTTTTCTGGGATGAGAGCCTCAGAATAATCATCTTTATTTGACCAGTCAGACCCTACTGGTTCCGTGTGTATCTGTGTGTGTGTGTGTGTGTGTGTGTGTGTGTGTGTGTGTGTGCGCGCCTGTGTGTGTGCGTGTGTTTCTGTACACTTCTGGGACAAAAATCCTTTCCTAACCT
>JBBPCX010000011.1:14461355-14481667 GCA_037974365.1 Hydrocynus forskahlii | reverse complement strand
GAGAGAGAGAGAGAGAGAGAGACAGAGACAGAGACAGAGACAGAGACAGAGAAAGAGAGAGAAAGATCTCAGCACTGAGGACAAAAGCATGACTCAGAAACAACCAAACAAACAAAAGAAGCAACACAAGCTCATCTTTAACCTTCTCCAGCTATAAGCAGGTGATTGATGGGCTCAGAATCAGGTTCTGCTGCACTTTGCTTTGAGTCCCCCTAAGCCATTCTCCCTGTGGGGAAGAGAAAGGGACCGGGTTGAGAAACTTCAGTGTCCCATGTTCCGTCTCCTCCTGGTTTTAAATGGGAGCTGCTGTCCTTGCCTAACTGCTGACTGTGCAGCTTTCTATTCTCCAAAAACTCAAAGACAGCAGCCTTATATCAGGGAATGGATGGAGGACTTTGTGCTGAAAGAAACCAGAGACACAGCTCCTCATAAAACTGCAAGAGCGAAAAGGAAGTTCAGCTGTCCGTGATTCACTCATGATTTACACTCCCAAAAAATAAAGGTCCTTGAATGGTTACTGGCCTGATAATATAGTTTTGTTTCAAGAAATCAATTGGTTTAGCCAGTTTACAATATGTTGAGGCTTTTTAGAAGTTTCCTCACACTCACACACCTCATTTACAAACATCAGTTCTTCAAGAACTTACAGAACTCTCTGTTGAAAGGTTCTTCAGGGACCCAAAAGTGGTTCTTCAATGCAAAGAACCCTTTTTTTCATTTAAGAGAGTAGGTTCAATTATAAACAGAGATCTGTCTGTCCACATTTCTCAGTGGAAACACAGTCTGCTTGTCATACTCTGATCTGGAATGAATAGATTAGATGCTTTTCTTTTAGGTGGTAACAAAAGACCTACTTAAACAAAAGATTTTAACCATTCACACATTGCTATAATCATAAGTAGATTATACCAAGAAACTTAAATACTCAGTGTGGAGAACTGTGCAGAATGTATTTTTGGAGTATATTCAGCTTAACTGACTGTTGGGATCAAGCCTGTTAGCTGGCTGTGATTGTTTGACAGTGGTTTGCAAATACAAATAGCTAAAAAAAATACTGATTAGCATAAACACGGGCATACCAGCCAATGGAGACATAATTACTATTGACAGAATTAACAAACACATAAAATCCCCACATTAATTAGAAAGTCAAGTGTAAAGACAGTCAGAGAGAGAGAGAGAGAGAGAGAGAGAGAGAGAGAGAAAGAGAAAGACAAACAGAGAAAGCCCTCTCCCTCCCTCCCTCTCTCTCTCTCTCTCTCTCTCTGTTTTTCATTTACCTCATTTGGATTGTATTATTTTTTTGTTTTCCATTTCTCCTTTCATGGTTTCACCTTTAACATTATTTAGCTGGAAGTGGGACGAAGCCATATGGGACCATAAAACATAACCACATGGAAATGATGGCTTGCTTTATTGACAGACAGTTGGGGTTTAGAACGACAGACACTTTGATAATGACCAAAGCACTATTGTTTTACCTCAGTATGCTTTTCGTCTCCTGTTCCAGTTTTGGTGATAATTGTATTTCTATTTTGTGTCATCTGGCGTGCTTAAGTGTTTTTATTCCACTTTGTAGCAACACGAGCTGCCCTTCACTGTTTACAACAGCGACGTATAAATAAAATTTATTATTATGGTAATTATGACTGCTACTACTGCTCATCGCCTCCAAGGCCGAGTGTGTTTTTGTTTGTTCCGCGAACTTGTTTCAAACCCCTGCTTGTGGAAGTTGTTCAATTAAATGTATGATTTAGCTTGGTATTTGTTAATAAGTAGGTCTGCTTTCATAGCTGGAAACTACAGCCCACAGAGTGTGTAAACAACAGATAGAAGTTGGCATATTCGCCTGCACTCAACATTTGTTTTCTTCTTCTCTCTTTCATGTTGCTCCTGCTTCTTCCACTGGGAAACCTCTCTCACTCTAGGTAGGTGATTAATGCTTCAGCATTGTTGTCAGACCTACTTCTGTGATCACCTGGAAGAACTGAATGAAAATGTTTGTCGGAATGTGACTTATTACTTTTACGCATCATCCAGATAAACAGAATCCAGATAAACAGACCCTAGGCTATTTAGAACCATTTATCTGGTCTATCAACCTATCCATACCTTGCCCACACATGCATTCTTTTATAGTAACTGTGAAGCTGAGGTCAAGCAGAAAATTGGCAAAACTCTGTTTAACTTAATGATGAATTGAATATTCAGCTAGCTGAGTATGGCTTTAGAAAAACGTATAGATCCTGTTTATCACTGAAAATGCAAAATAATCACAAACGAATGAATCGTGTATGTAATCAATGTTTAATCCATGTATTATTTGGGTGATGAATGTTAATCGAGTAATTGTGACAGCCTTGCTATGTTATAACAAATCTGATAGCAATGAAAATTCCATCATGCTAGTGTTACACAAAAACTGATCTATTCAATTGTGTGATATTTCACACAAATGCAAAATACACACCATTTAAAATGAACAATGCATCATGAATTTGAGTATTTGGTATTTTAATAGGCTGGAATCCAGTTGTTGCCAATATTCTACACTTGTCTTGTATTTGGGGCAGAGCAACAGAGGGACATAGTCATTCTTTTATTCTCTGATGTAATAATTGCATGCTAAAAAGATGTGATATAGTCATACGCTTTCTGGGCATTAAAGTTATGATCTGTTAGTGAAGTTGATGGCTGCTGCTGTTATGAGTATCTTGTGCAAGAAGCCCCAGGCTGCCGCTGTGATTCAGTGGGCTTCTGGTGTTGGAGCTCCTTTGTCACTGATGATATACAGAAACAGATACAGCTTGAACCTTCATCTGACATTTTGAAAGGTACAAACAAAAGTCCTTTGCTTGTTCTTCTTATTTTCAGCATGCTTTTCCTGTTTTTGTCCTCTGTTCGCCACTCTGATTTACTCAATTTCCATTCTCCTCCTCCTCTCCTTCTCTTTCTTGGGGAGTCTACAGTCAATTAAAGACCATAGTCACGCAGAGTGTTTTCTTGATTAAACAGTAAACTGAGATTTTAATAATCTTTCTGTAAAATATGATGGTAGAAAACATCTCGTTTGCATATGTAAGTGCCTGTAGTCTCTCGCCTTATATACCCACAGCATTTCAGTACATGTCCACTCTTTTAGTGACAGAGACTTCACAGTTAACACAATTAGCATTCCCTCTGAACGCTGAACAGCACCTGTTTCATTCCAAACCTCCTACAGCACCTCAATCGAACCATGTTATGGTATGAAAAAGTAGGTCACACCTTGCACTGACATTAAGTCATTATCAGGAATACAATTACTCTCTTTGAGAAATCCCTGGCAGTGAGGTGTCAGGGTGAAAGATGAGAAAATGCCGTTACCCCCCCCCAACACACACACACACTCAGTGCTGAAGCTCGATCTGCACAGCCTGTTGTTTGTCTGTCTGTTTCAAATTTATTTCAATTAGACGATGTCCTGCATCCCACTTTGCCTAATCGATTGCTGCCCTTGGCAACCTGGAGTGTTATACAGTGCGAGTCCACTGTCATTGTGAAATATTCACTCCACTTGCCGCAAGAGTGGAGAGCCACGCTGGCACTGTCAACGGTAAATATAGACATGCCAAATAATTAGCAACCTAATGAGGGTTTAATCGTGTCAAGATGAAAGCCAAGTCTAGTCTGGTTGTTCGATGGAGCCATTTATACGCTCTTTATCTCCATTAGTTAAGAGCTCGCATGTTTCTTTTAATATCAGGAGCAATCATTGATTTCCGTGCCTTTCCCTTTGGCTTTTGCTCTTCTTTTTTGGACACAGATCGAGTGGTATTATATTAGGATGTATAGAGTCTGATATCGACTTCTGCTCCATCAATATTATTAATGCTTTTACGGCCGTAGTAAAAGTCGTTTGTCATTTATTGCGTTTGCGAAGTAACATATTTATCAATCTGCTGCGCCGGTGTCGGCTGGGGGCCAGTGCATTAGCTCCAGCCGCCTATTTATATCTTAATGTAATGCCTCGCTTAGATTAGCAAGATGTGTTTCTACGAGGTTTAAGTGAGTGCTACCTACATTTAGAGCTGTCATCACTGACATCTTCCCCAAGGAAAACTGAGACACTTTATCATATTTGTGGCTCGGGTGGAAGGTAATACAAGCCCGAGGACTTGCTTAGGGAGACCAGATGAGACTTAAATTAAATCACTTTCCCGTTCGGTTGTTATTGTTACTTTTTTTCTTGACTCAGCTGTTAACAGCCTGTTTGCAACTGACAGTCCAGCACATTTAGGTTAATGGAGACCAGCCTTCAGGCCGCAGTGCATGCTGGTTGTTTTTTTTTGCTGGTTTTCTAGGCTGAGACAGATTCAGTCTAACAAGACTGCTGGACTGGAATTCTGTCATAATAAAAAGAGAAGACATGCAGCCATACGCAGAGGTTGATGTTATCACATTAGCATTGAATGAATTGCTTTTACACATAAATCTCAAGCTATTTTACACATCACTTTTGACACATATAGGAATGCCCATCACAGAGGATGTGTGAAAGAGCTTTTCCCAGGTTCGTTGTGTGTCTTCTGCTTTGCTGGACCCATCTCAACCATCATATATTAGTATATCACATGCCTTTTTTCACAGCTCTGAATAAGAGAACTCCACTGACCAGGTCCACTGTGACAGTGACATTCACACTGGCATCCCTCAGTCCTGTCCACCCAATCGTGCTTCTGGGTGGAGGAATCTCCACGCTTTCATGCACGGACCCTCCAGCAACTGTCTTCTATTTATAGTGGAGCAGAAGAGGGATCAAAGCAACTGATATATCAAAGTGCATCAAATCTTCCTTGTCTCACATAGTGACCTCTTTCTGTGCCACGTTGTTCTAAAACAGGAATGTGGGAAAGCCCCAGAAGAAATGGCTTAATGCTCGTGAGAGAATGGTGAGACAGTGGTGTAGAGTGGGTTGGAGCAATGGTGCAATAATATAATGTGATGTCAAGAATGAAGCAAAATTCTGATACAATGTTGTGTTCAGAAGATCAAAGCGAAGAGAAGAATGTGGAAGAACCCATTTTCTAGAGTTATTATTGTCATGCCACTGTGCATTTGATTCATGTTATATAATTATTTAGGTATATTTACATAATAAATTGCATAGGATACACTGGATTTAGGTTCTGGCTTTAGTCAAAGAACTATAAAGGGGAGTAAAAAGTGTAAAGGCTCATTTCAAAACCAAGATTCTCCTTACTGTTTTACACACAGGCACACATGTTGTATTGGCTGAATGATATGTTTCATTGAAGGGTGAGTGAGAATTAATGAAAAAAAAAATGCTTTAAGGGGCATTTGACAGTGGATAGGCCATGGCAGACCTATGAGAGTTTAAGGGGTGAGTCACTTGTTGATATCGTGTATTGTTAAGGAAAGTGAGACAAGCTGTAGGAGAATTTCATGATTCTCCGCATTCCTTTAGGTCATTCCTAATTTCCTTGGGTTTTTGTAAGGGTCTAATCACAGACCCTAGCTCGGCTTCACCAACATGCAACTTCATGGTGGGTTAAAGCATAAACATTATGTGAAGAGTTCCCTGGCTGAAATATGGATATGATAGCTTGTAACTTTCAGCATGGTGGCTGTATTACATGTGGTCCCTGCTTTCAAAACAAACAAACAAACAAGTAAACAATCAACCAAACAAATAAATAAAAAGATAAATCAATGAATGAATTAAAAAAATTGGTATATGGGAAAGGTGTGAGACCTATATGTAGAGATCTGAGACCTATTAATGCCATTTTTCACAGATTTCCCAGTAATTTCGCATAGTTTTTAATGTTCATCTTGGTCTGGGCTATGCAAGTAGTTGAAACAAACTGCCTGAGGGTGTTTCCAAGATCGCCACAGAGTAGACAGACCCGAATAAAAGGGCTTTTGGTTAAAGGTCTGGATCAAGATGCAGGCTTAACAAGAGCACAGGCAGTAAGTTTGCTGCTGTTTCCGTGGTGCCTCCTCCCTGCCACCTGCCTCCCAGCCACTGTTAACCTGTCTCCTCCTCCACACACACACCAGAGGGAGAGTGCCAGGGGCTGCCGTTGCTGTGGCAGCCCCTCGGACAGCCTTATAAATCACCTAGCTGTCATGTGCCCTGGTCCCGCCTCCACCAAGGCCTCGTTATAATGGAACTATCAGCAGCTGCTTCTCTGAGAATGAAGAAGCACCTTTTGTTTGCCATCTAGTTAGAGCAATCAGTGTGGGCAAAAGCTGGTACCTCAGGGCTGGATATGTATGTGCTTGTGTGTTTTCTCATCCGTCCTCCATCGCCCAAAAAGGAGTGCTGTGCTGGAACTTGATGGTAATTAAAAGGCTGTCAAGCCTGGTAACAGGCTACACACTTTCTTTCTCTCTCGCTCTAACTCCCTCTGTCTGACTTACTCACGCTAACACGCACTCACACCTGCTACTGCCCCGTAGCAATGCTGTGTTTTGACATCATGTGGCGTGCGATGTCACTGTGTGTGCCTGTGTGTGTGTGCAGTTCACTGTGGACCCCTGTCCTGCATGTTTTCAGTGTTTTCAAATACGGCTGGCGTATTTCACCAACATCCTGCTCATGTACCTGATTCCTCTTGATTGGATAAAGCGGTCGGTAGGCCTGAGCTTTTAAGATATTGCAGAAAGTCATCCCCACTGAAGGTTGCTTTAGATGGAAAAGCTATTGCTATTCCACGCATGTGCTGCGATGTTGAACCCTGCCAGTATTATACTGTAAACAAAGATGAATGTGCTTTTAAGCGACAACAAACAGAAACCATATTTTACTGTAAGGCTGCCCAAGAGCCTCTACAAGCCCCAGAAGCTGGCAGAAGAGGAGAGGAGTCGTTTTGCCAAGAGTTCAGAGGATATCCGCCAAGAAATGTGATTTCTGTAAAAGTGCTTTTATCGAGGGAATGATAGAACTCAGAGATTAGAGACGCTTTGACTTCCTCGCTTCCTCTGGCCTCCCCCCCTCTTCTCTGAGCATCGAAGCAAATAGCTATCCTGGAGTAAATTTATAACTGCCACTTCAGCTGACAGTCAAATGCTATCACTGAATTTGCACTGTCTGTCACTTTAGCCCAGGCAGAAGAAGAAGAAGGGTTTCTACTGGACCTAATCGAGCAGATTGTTGTAAAGAGGACTTACGCTTTCCACTTCAACGGCATCTTCCAAGCCCCCCGCCACCCCTCCAAGCTCCACATGCAGCCTGATTCATGTCAAGGCCTCTTTCGCTCTCATTTGACGCTTGCCTCATAATAATTTGAACGACCTCCCTTCTTCCCTTTCTCTCTTTCTCTCCCTGAGCTGAATAGGAAATAGCTCTAAGTTCCATGGGAGGGAGGCTACATATGCTAACAGGCCTGAGTAAAATCTCTGGGTCAGATGTAGAAAGTCTTGCACCAGTTTCATACGCAAATGGGCCCTATTTTCTCAGAAAAATGCACACACACACGTTGGTCTGGTGTATGAGCCTAAACACGCACACGGCATGCACACGGAAAATGACAAAGTGTGATTGAGAAGTGCACAAAACATGAGAGTGGCAAAAAATGGGTAGAAATTTTGGAACAGAATTTGATTACATACTCTATTTTATACACCTAAATCAGTGGCCGATTTCATGTGGAATTCTTTTTAAAAGCCGTGTTGTCTCTGAAGTTAGTTGTTGAGAGACATAAAAGTAAAAGTATCAGCTTCCATAGTGGGTAGATAAAGGAACAGGCCTTGAACACACTGAAATAACATTTACCCATGGTTTGGGATGTATTTCAAACAAAAACAAATTCATAAGGGGGACTCATCTTTAGATTTCTCAGTATTTATGATGGTCACTGTAGCTCACAATGTTATACTGCGTCCCAAACTGCATCCATCAGGCTGCACCACTTTAATGAAGAACAGGAGTTTGTTTCCAGTGGGTTGAGAGCAGATTTGGAGGTGTATTATCATAATTTGGGTGACTATTGGTTGTTGACTTGACTATATTAGTCTTGGCTGATCGACTTCATCTGTTTTTTTTTTTTAAACACTCTGTATTGTCAAACTATTCCTTTAGCATTCAAAATGCTGCTACCAGAGTACTAACCAAAACCAAGAGAAGAGAACACATTGCTCCTATTCTCAGGTCCTTGCACTGGCTCCCAGTTTGGTACAGAATTGACTTCAAAACGTTACTTCTTGTGTACAAGACACTCAATGGTTTGGGTCCTACATACATCTCTGATATGCTCGAACTTTATATTCCTGGTAGGTCTCTAAGATCTGCAGGAGATGGCCAGTTAGTGGTAAGAAGATCTGAACCCAGACATGGTGAAATGGCATTTAGTCATTGTGCAGCTCGCTGCTGGAACAAGCTGCCCATTACTCTCAGATCTGCACCGACTGTAGCCAGCTTTAAAAAGCTGCTAAAACAGCACTATTCCCCTCTGCCTTCCTTTAAATATTTGCACTTTTACTGCACTTTTTAACATTCTTTTATGTATTCTTTTACTTCTTTTATCCCTCTCATTATCTTGTTGTATTTTATTCAATTTTTTATTTATCCTTATTTTATTCTCCATTTCTGTAAAGCACATTGAATGACCTTCTGTGTATGATAATGTGCTATATAAATAAACTTGAACTTGAACACTGCTATTTCCTCAGCTGTCAATTGTTTCCCAAGGTTTTGGCTGCTCCACTACTTAACTGTGCATTTTAAACCACCTTCAGGTGTAAGGTAAATAGTAAGTGGTCCGATGCGCCATTTGAATGATGAGTTGCAGCCATAGACTTCATTACACTGGGAATATTTCCCCACCATGAAATCTAGGTAGTTTGACAAGTAAGTGGCAACCTGGAATGGAACAGTGAAGGCCAAGAGCAGCCTGTCTGCCAGCATGAGGTTGAGGAGGAGCGAGTTGACCAGGGAGTGTTTGGCTTTGCATTAACTTCCGAACAGGACCCCCATGATCATCTGTGTGCTAGATTTCACCATCAAGACCCTCAGCTCACCAGTCTCCAGGCGCTGGTAGACTCATGCTGTTTACCACACTTGTGCTCTTGAACCTGCATTGTTCTAAGAAGCTTTATGTCAATAAAGCAAAGAACGTTTGCTGACCCCAATTATTTCAGTTCATTTCAAATGGTTTGAGAAGTGTTTCCAGCAGCATTTTTGCTGTGAGTGTAGGAATGAAACCACGGATTCTTCAGGTGCTGCAGTTCCTGGGGTGTAATGTTAAAGGTGATCCCTACGAACACTATGAGTAGCCCCAGCACTTTTAAACTGATGCCTGTAGTTACAGCCTTTGTAAATATAAGGTTGATTGTGAACAAATATGATTGCTGCTTCATAGAACATTTTTATACATGTACCCATGGTATTTTCATGTATATTAAGAAGATACCATCCTGCAAGTTTGAAGTACCTTTTCAGTATTCCATATCGAGCTTTTACCTAGAGCCATATGTCGAAGCCAAGAGCCACTACGGAATGTTTGAGTGTCTGGATGTATGGGGTTGTGTGTACACACTCATTCAACATTCGGGCTATGCCATTTGCATCCATATGTTTGTATGTGTTTGTGTGTGTGAATGTGTGTGTGTGTGTGTGTGTGTATTTCTGAAGTAATTCCGTGGCACTTTGACAGACCCAAGCTGGAGACGCTTGTCAGTGCTGGCCTCTTTTCAGTCCGCCAATAGACATGACAGCTGTGTTTATGGGAGCAAGGAGATTTCCAGGAACAGACAGGAAAAGAGGGGGAAGAGGAGAACAGGACTCTGACACTAAGGCTTCCACTACAGATTCAAAGAGGACCAAAGAAAAACAGAGGAAAACACAAAGGCTGTGGGGAGCAGTGATGGATAGAGCTTGCAACAGCACTGATCTGTAGGAGTAAGTCACCCTGGGCATGCTGATGACCACTTCCCTTCGGATCCCTGCAAGTCCATCCTCAGCACTTGTCCTTACTACCCTCATCCAGCCATGCAACAAAACTTAATGAATAGCCTTAAACCTTTATTGATGAGGCAATGACATTTAAGAGAGGACACCTATCAATGTCCCTTCCAGAGGTCTCTGACACTCTCAGAACTTCTTGTCCTTACTAGCTATGCTTGAACCCAGTCGTTTAGGGTTCAGCAAAGACAGAGGGCTGTTTCTCTGTGCATATGAATGTAGGGAAGTGGAAATGTTGCATACTTTGGTGCTTTTCCTGCCCTAATCACATAACTAACCATTAGAAGCAACTAATCAAATGCAATTTCTAAATTATACATTTAATTGCTCACTGTTATACAAAGTGTCTCAATAAAATTTCATTTGCATTGTGCATTGACAGCTTTTGCATCGGCTTTCCCCCCTTTTTTCTGATGTTAGGAAACGACTAAAAGATGGTAAAGGTATAATAGTAAAAAGTAAAGGATCTTATACTCCCAACAATAGGAAAATATCCTGGTTTTTATTAATGTAAAGATGGTATTGATTGAACATTTCCAATTTTGTCAGTAATCTCTACTCATTTCAATGACCAATGGGTGGGAAATAATTATTACCTTCTTACATCTTTTCATCACATGCAAGAAATGACATCTAAGGGTTAAGTCATTCCTGAATGGAGGTGTTCTAGCAGGGACAATGAGGAGGCCAGGGGGTATTCCAGGTCAAAGTTTAGTGTGGAATTTAAGTACTTGAGACCAGCACGGTATCCAATCAGTATCCATAATTGCTTAAATTAAAATCTGACCTCCAGTTGAGCACTGCCATATTCCCCTTCAACTGGCCATGTTATTTGCTTCAGGCGGCATTGGCTCTACTCTTGCAAAACAAGTGTTTAAGCATTTAAGCTATGCCATTTGCATTCAGATGACTGATGAAGACAAGTCTGCTTGTACTTGAATAAGGGCTGGAGCCACGTGGCTTAGTGGACCAAGGAGGTAGGCAGACTTAATAAAAGATCAAGGATGTGTTTTGGATGTGATCAAAAGTATTCCCCCTGTAACGAGTGAACAGAGAGCCGATCCTCAATCACATCACAAGCACTGAGCAACCAAAGCTGCACATTTCAAGGTTTTCTGAGGAGTGTAAGAGGAAAGAGGAGAAAAAAAGCCCAAGTGCAACCTTGTAAAACAAATGAGTTGTGTCATTTCCTCTGGCGGCTCTGCTCTGTGGGAAAAAAGAAATGAGCCGGCATCGACGATGAATTGTGACGTACCTTATTTCCTGGGGCCTTGCGGCGAGAGTCGATAAAACGGAATAGGCTCTGAATGACCTACAGTGGGCTGTAATTGACCTATTTTGCATACGCCGTGGAACATTTTGTGCTGTGCGGGACAGTCGTTTTATTTGCCCGGTTATTTATTGGCCAGCAACATGCGGCTAATGTCCGACCAGGGATTTTGCTGGAGTGTGGATATAGATTATCATGATTGCCACTTATTAGCACCAGGCGGCCTGTGTATGGATGGGTCTTGTGAGTGAGCGAATGTTTGTGTGTGTGTGTGTGTGTGTGTGTTTGTCTGCTGTGTGTCTTTCTACCAGGCCCTGAACCTGAGTGACACTCCACAGAGCAGCCTCATGCTCGTCTGCGTGTGCTAATGGAATGGGACGTCACATCGGGAACATATTTCTTCCTATTAGAAGTGTAAGAAGTGTCAAGTCAGCAATGAGGTGATCATATCATGTTGTGCCATCCTCCTGCAGTCAAACGAGCTTCAGCGGGATGTTTGTTTGGTATAATTTAGCCCTGCAATCACTGCTGGAGCTGAAGTGTTCACTCTTTAAAAACAAAGCTTGTTAAGTGGTGCTTGGCTTGGATGCACAGTTACAGGAATCCTGACCTTATGTGAAGGTTCTTTAAACTTAAAAAAGGAACTTCACTCACACACCTTACTTCAAAAACTGATTTTATAAAGAAAATGTAAATAAAAGTTCATAACTGGTTATTAGCTAGTATGGTTGGATAAAAACAATCTTTGTGATTCTGCAGTGGATCTTTAAAGGACCTTTGTTGAAAGATTCTGTAGGGAACCAAGTGTGGTTACATTATGCAATCCTTCCAGTTGATCACTTTTAGCACCTTTATTTTAAGGAGTGCTTCCTTGTCTGGTACATGTTTGTTGTATCTGCTGTAACCAGCCTTAAAGGCTAACCTATAAACAAGATGTTAGAATCATGTACTGGATGCTTATGCATTCTTTGTTTGAATCAATAGAGAGAAACAAATTGCTACAATCTTGATGGAGTATTTAGAAGCAGTAGTTGATAGACTATAATAGATGAAGTCTGTACTGTCAATCACTGAGGAAATATTTTTGGATGCCCTTTGGTAAACACAATATTCTCAACCACTGATTCCTTTTTCTCTTCCTTTAAACTTTGTTTGCCTTTTTCTGTCAGCCCGAGAAAGGACACCTTGTCCATGTCCAAAAAAATCACCTGATACTCATTTCTCATTAAACTCTTCTGATATATCAGAGAAGGAACGCACAAACTGGCAGAGAGTGCAGGGAGTTTAGGCTCTGCATGTTCATCAGGCTTCCAGCAATTCAGGGAAGGTATTTAGAAAACACAAAACCTATTAAACAGCTTCACTCCTGGTGCAATTACAAATATAGTAGGTACGCAAAATATTTGATATGTCATCTAATATTTCATAGATCATAATTTGTATTCAAATTTGTGCTCAAACTAATTAATTTTGGTGGAATCTTATTGAAATCTTTGGACATAATTGATCAAATGTTTTATACAAAAGTGATAAACAATGTATGATATACCATAACTTTTGCGTGGGCTTTTGCGTTTAACTTTTGCGCTTTTTTTTCCACAAAATGTTAAATTCAGCCAATAAACATGAACTGTGCACTGATGTGCAGAACTGTATTTTCTGTGGAGGATGTGTACTTATTTTAACTTTCAAAACATTGTTTTATAAAAACTGCCAAAACCATTAAGTGCAACTGTAATGAAACCTAATAAAATTTATAGGTTTTCGTCTTCCTCTTAATGTCTCGATATTTCAGATTAAAGCCTGTCATTTGTAAATATGTGATCGAACCGAATACTATTGACTCTAACATTGTACTGTTTGATGGAAATGCTGGTAATCAGAAGCTATTGTGAACAAAGCAAATGTAACTTAAATAGGTTGTGATATTACAGCTCAATTGTAGAATTCAATGCTTTCTCATATGACAGTGGAGACCAGTTAACCTTTGGCTTGATATAAAGGCCCTAGGTATTCCTGCTCATTTAAAGGAGCGCTCTGTCAGTTTCATGAAATATTTCATTTCAGTATATGAAAACGTTAAACGTTAAACATACATCATTTAACAATAGGCCTGTCTCTCTGTTACACTCTACAGTAAGCTTAGCAACAAATGGAAATAGATTAGCGATCTAGATGAATCTGAGACACAGGGAGCAGCTGAGGGATTGAGTGTGTTACTGTGTACTGGTGGACTCTGTGGGTTTCTCCCATTGCCAGTGGGAAACTGTTTATCTCTTGCTCAATGAGAGTTAAGCTGAAGGCCTCAGCAGGCAGTAAATGGTCCCTGTAGGTGCTGCTTGGAGATAAATCTGAAAGGGTACAAACAGGCGCTCGCGCACTGGACTTGGGTAATGGTGTGGGAAAGGGTGCCAGACAACCCCTGCATAAGCCAGGTTAATATTCCTCTCTCTCTCTCTCTCGCACGCTCGCACTCACTCTCCCGCTCATTCTCCATTTCCCTGACTTTCACAGCGGCTGGGCTTGTTTTTGATGAGTTCCGCCATTAAAGCGCTCGTCCAGCGCGGGGCTAATTAGCCACGCCGTGTATTAATCACGGCGTTAGCGCTGGTGGCCCGAGGTGGAGCTATGCAGGTCCCCGACCCCCCTCTCCCTGCTAGGCCGGCTCGTCTGGCGGCCCGTGTTCGCCACGTCTTGTGCATTAACCTCCGCTCGGCCTAGGTCGTTTGTCTTCACCGGCTGCCACTGTGCCGACCACCGTCCACACTGCTGCGGCTCTCTCAAGACATGCTAATCGCCGCTAGCAACTACAGGAGTCAGGACAAAAGGACAAACACACTGAGACGAAGAAGTCCAAACTTGAAGCTGCTGTGGAGCGGGAGCCTGGCATAAGATACAGTCCCACAAATCATGGTTGTTTCAGAAACTGGATCAGCTTGTGGCCTGACTGATATTAGAAATAAATATAGGCCTGTTTTTTAAGGATATTTTAATACCTGCCCAGTAACAATATGGCCAGTAATACTAATGGTAATTGTGTCCTTCTTCAAGGACGTGGCACTAATGCACAGGTAGGCTTGGATTCGTTATGGAACTGGCCCCTCTACTTGGACAAGGGAAAAGCTTTCCAAATCCAACCAGTTATTTTGTCCTAGTGGATGCAGGGATCATGGGCTTCCTACATGCTCCTCAGAATCCAGCTGTGTCTTCTCCACCTTCAGTGTTAACCAGAGGTTGAGAGGAAAGTCTTTAAACAGATCTGCTTTTAATGTCCAGCTGCTGACATCCAGATGATTGAAATTTAACATGGGTTGAGTAATGAAAATCCATCTGAAGTATAACTACACAAGTAATATGTAGATCAGTGGGCAACATACGTCATAATGGATGCAATATGTCTATTTTTATGGGATATGGTTGTAATGAGCTCAGAGAAGACATGCACCATTACTGCCTGGATGCTATTATGGTGAAGATAAAGAGGCATAGAAATGTATTTGAAATTTTCAAAATGGTCAAGAAGAACCTGGAATAAAAGAGATGGCCTTTCACATGCAAAACCAAAAATACACTCTTGCCCTCACGTGATCCAAGAAGCCTCGACCTGAGGTCCTCAGGGACCCCTAGGTGATCAACATTTTTGCTTTATCCCTATCATGATCGCCACTTATTAGCACCAGACGGCCTTCATATGGATGGGTTTTGTGAGTGAGGGAGTGAGAGAAGGGATGTTTTTGTGTATGTATGTGTGTGTGTGTGTGTGTGTGTGTGTCTGCTGTGCCAGGCCCTTAGGCTGAGTGACACTCCACAGAGCAGGGTTACAAGTCCCTTAGATCTGATTTGAGACCTTCTGGCCTAGACTGCCCACATTTGTGCAGCATTATGATGCTGATTAAAATTCCTGATTCTGTATCAACACAAATTCCCCACTGACATGGGACACTGCAAATGAAACATGACAAAAATTACATTCTATGTCACTGGATGCAAAGAGTAAAGATATACTGAGTTATTTAAAGTCTGTCAGTTAAAGTAAGTAATAATGTCAGGAACATAATTAAGATTTTGGCAAAAATCACAACTTTAAGAATCACGCTAGCAATATTTGTAAATTCCCTGTGTAACATTCCCAAGATCTGTGTCTTCTTTTCAATCTCTGATTATGAAAAATTAATGCTTAGGTCTCTATTAAGTTGCAGGCAGAATGCAACTGGTAGAGTTCTTATGCAAACCAAAATGAAAGATGTATGTAACGTCTGAAAGATTATGAAACGTCTGTTCTTAAGTCTTCTTTTAAACACGTCTATGGTCATGTGCCTCCATACCTTAGCAAAATGATTACAAGATATGCTCCAACAAGATCGATATGATCTTTAGGTCCTAATATACTTTCCCAAGCTAAAAAGCTGATTTTAGATATTATAATCCTGAGCTTTGGATTGACATTCCATATCATTTGAGATAAATTGAAGAGCTCAGAGGTTTTAAAAAGAGACTCTAGACTTCCCTGTGTATTGATGTTTTCAACCTTTTTAGGACCCTAGTTACTGTAAAGATTGTTATAGTCTTTTATTCTCTGATGCTTTATCTTGCGTTTATGGTAGAAATTCACTGACAGGGCTCCCAAGTAGTGTTGGCTCTATTATTGGGAGATTGCAAATTTGATCCTTTGTGGTGCTGCAGCCATCATGGCCGGAAGTGCAGAAGAGCATGATTTGGCTTTGTTCTCTCTGGGTGGGTATGATGACCCTCCCCTCTCTCCCCATCACTCGCATGATGCTAGCTAGAACAAGCTTTTGTTAGTTGGTGTAACAGAATTGTCAGTGCTCTCCTCTCAGCACATTAAGCTGTCCATTGTCATTGCATTAGTAGCAGTTTGAAACGATACAGAGGCCGACTTCAAGTGACTTGGAGGAAATACGTGCTCATCATCAACCTCCCATTGTTGGTGGCATTGTGAGATTGGGGGCCTAGCTAGTGGGTGGAATTGGAGACGACTAAATTAGTAGGAAAACAATAAAATAATTTAAGAACAAGGAATACACTGATATACCCCCAATTAGGACTGGGCCAAGACTGTAACAAAACTATATCGTTCCTATATATTTAAAAGGTAATAAACAATTCTGAGGTGTTTATCAAAGCACTACTCGACCATATAAGCGAAGAATGACTTTTACTCCCCCCATTTTCCAACCTTTCCACTTCTGAGGCATCACAAAATGGCTGCCATCCCCTCTCCCCCCAAATGATGTCTCTGTTTGAACTTTGACAAGCCATTAAAAAGTGAACCTGCATTTTCCCTTCTGTCAGTGCATATCAAATCTCTCATTTTTCCCCATCTGCGCACCCCACCAGTTCCACGCTCAACCAACGCACAACCATCCTTAACGTTTTGATTTCATTATCGCCATGACTGAATATTCATATAATTTTATGACTCACACCTGGAATGGAGAGCCCTTGTGCATTATTCATGAACGGGGAAGCAATGGGGCGTGGTCTTTGTGGTTAGAGTGCAATAGTGGGAGTTGTAAGTCTGCTAGACTTCATGGTGACATTAATCATGCATATGGAGCCACACTTTTACAATTTTCATCTACGCCCACACGGACTGGCCAAGGTCCCCCATGACCTGGTGGATCTCCTCATTTAATTGCGCTCTCGCTTTCTCTCTCTCTCTCCCTCTCACTCTCTCTGAGTCTGGGGCGAGTTTACTGATGGGAGATGCGTGGGGCTCACTGCTGTTGCGCGGGTTGGAGTTGATATTTGCAGTGGCTGCTCTAGTGCAAATACTCCCACACAAAGTGATATTCATGTTTTAGCGAAATATCAGGGACAGTAGCTCAACTCTCTTGTGCTTTGTTGTTGACCATGACAACATAACAGATTCTTAGTCTAGAGATACACTGCACTACATATTATTAAACCATGTTTACCAGAACATTTTGGAGTCCATACATTGATGACTGTTAACATACATTGATGACTGTAACATGTTTCTGAATAGAGATCCACATATTTTTCCAATGTGAAACTCATTCAAACATGAATGCATGCGAAAACTGCTCGCAGCTGCTATTCTTTACAGAATGAAACAAAAAAAAAAGGCAAGTCTTGCCGTGAGCTGTCCTTACAGATTTTTAGAGTTGGATTCAGTTCTGGATGTGTGCTGACAGCAGCGATTAGATTCTCCTTCATCTAGCTCAACATCGATGTGACTGGCTAAAGCCCCACCCTGTAGATCTCCAAATGGCTGATGCATGGGAATGCTGCAGTATGTTCGAAATGTGTCAAAAGTTCAATCGGCAGCAGAGTGCGATTTCCACACATTGCCATGTGTTGGCGTTGATCTGTCAACGCCGTTTTCAGTGGCAGAGGATGCTGAAATCTGACATACCCAAAACAATCTGCTGAAATGAAGCACTTTCAAAGTAAAACGTCTGTTTTTGATGGATGCCAAAATGTGAACATGGCCTCAAAGTCAGGCTGCCTTGGCCTCCACATTGCAAAAAACTATCACATGCCATGTAAAGGCTCATATTAAGCAAAACAATCGGACGATGGGATGAGCAAATTTAACTTGGTGAGATTTCCTGAAATGAGCTACAATATTAGAGGTTTTCACATATCTAAAGCTTTAAATGTTCTGCTTCATGGTCTGCCATAGACTCATATTACAAGCAGTATAGTCTTATCACGAGACTCAGATGAGAGAAAGACACTTATATTCATTCTGATGTGACAAACTGCATATTATTGTTTACTTCAAGAAGTCTTGCTCACTTAATGCTGCTTTATCAGTGGATCTCAACATCCTAAAAGTAGGACACCCTGCGAGGATGCTTCATCTTAAACAAATGCATAAGCCCGGATTTAATATCACAGCAGTGGACACAGTGGTCTTAATAATGTGAAGAGTGGCTCTTTGTTCTGGACGTCTTCTGTGCAGTAAATTAATTAACATAAGATACACTAAGTGATACACTAGGTAATTGTTCCTAAACCAAACATAACTTCATAATATTGTTAAGACACGTCTTATCATAGAACAAAATAGCATTTCTTGCCGTGAAATGGGATTATTTCCCTTTTCTACGAGATTTTTTTTTTGCAGTCCATTCTTCTATCGAACTGTCAATAATACTCACCGCAACACTGTCACAAAGTTACTTTAAGCCAATTGACTGTTGCGTGCACTGTCATCCATCAGCACGTTAGGGTCATCATTGAGCCGGGTCCAGGTTTTTGCTCCCTTCTGAAAGGTGCCGCAGCCATGACCTATTGACCCTTTCCTGCCAGAAGCCCCCACGGTACCCTGTGAATCCAGATCCATTAATCCGGCAGGATTTATGAAGCTTTATCCCGAGCATGCGCTGCATTCTCTCATCTCAACAGCTTCTGTGTTCCCTTTGTTGAAGCATCCATTTTTTTTCTGTCCTCTGTGGACTCAGCTTTCAATATGGAAATCATTTACAACTGCCTTCTCAGTTTGAGTTCTGTAGTCCTTATGTCTGTTTTCTAAAAACACGTTTGCTCTTACCTTGTCTTTTTGCACCTCAGAATAGTGCACTACAGCATCCACAGTAGCTTTAGGCTAAATATGTACCTGTCCCTTCACCATATCTCTGAGCACCAATCCTCAGACTCTATTCAGACATGACCTTTTCCTTCTCCAGTAGTATTCCTGACTTTTGCCATTGCAGCTACACTCTAAAAAATAAACTACACATAAAAGGTTCTTTGGATGCCATAGAAGAACCACATTTGGTTCCCTAAAGAACCTTTCAGTGGATTCTTTCTTACTGTAAGTATACTCATTTTTGATAAACCATTAACTAACAATGAATACCAAATCTGTAATTCATTAGAATTTGTATGTTTACAAATGCTACGGTGGACTGGTACCCCACCCAGGGTGAGTCCCTGCCTCGCACCCGTAGACCCTGGGAGAGGCTCCGGATACATGCGACCCTAGTTAAGGACTAAGCGATTACAAAAAAAAAAATGAATGAATGAATGTTTACAAATATGAATGAATGTTTATGAATGTCTACCACATGTCTACCACATCTACCTTTTGTTATGAACTTTTCCACAGTGGCTAAAGTTGAAGCAGTTCATAATTAATTTATGTTTCTAAAATAAATGTGAGAAGTAGTTGTCATGTGACTTTGTCTAAACAATGTTTCTAAATGGTCATGGCCATGTCTCTCCGGATGAGCTTGGGAGTTTACCGCAGATTCTAACACTTTGAGAAAGCAAAAACAGGATAAATATGCACAGGGTCTCCCAACCTGGCTGAGAAAGAGAAGAGGTGTGGACACTGCCAAATAAATGCAGAAACTACAACAATGTGTGGCTTTATTTGGCACTGTGATAAAATTTTGCGACTTTCAGTTAAATCAACTATTCATGAAGACTTTCCTTTACTACTTTAGCTACTGTAGATCTACTCTGTGCAACACACACACACACACACACACACTCCATTACCATGTCAGTATCACTGCTGCACTAAGAATGATCCACCATCCAAATTATACTTACTCAGTGGTGGTCCTGTGGGATCCTGACCATTGATGAATGGGGTACAGCGGGATATGAAATAATACAGAGAAACAAATGGATTACATTGTAGTAAATAACCAGCTACATATTGAACCTGTACGATAAGTGGAGCTGATGAAATGGACAATGGGTGTAGATACAAGGTGACTGGACCTATTAAATCTAATAGGTACGTTTAACACAGTGTTTTCCATAATACGGTTGGTATAGTGAAGAGTCAGCCCCTTTAAATATTTACATTTACGCCATTTAGCTGATGCTCTTTTCCAGAGCGACGTACATTGGTGCTCAAGTGGTCCACATCTGTTTCTTAAACCTGTAAAGCTAAACTTATATCAACGTCTGATATTCAACCAAGTTACTGCAGGCTAAGTACACCTAAACAACACCGGTCAAAGAAAAATCAGAAGTTAAGGAAAAGTAAGGAAGGCATAGAGATAAGAGTAAGTTTTTATTTTTTGGGGGCGGGGCTTTTGGGGGGGGGGGAGAAGAAATAAATACACT
>JBBPCX010000011.1:14438923-14461255 GCA_037974365.1 Hydrocynus forskahlii | reverse complement strand
GGGGGGAGAAGAAATAAATACGCTGAAACTGGAGGATTTGTTAGTCAGCAAGGTGCTCCTTGAAGAGGTGGGTCTTCAGATGACGCAAGTAGACAGTCAGGGATTCCACAGATCTGATTGGAAGCAGGAGTTCATTCCACCACTGGGGGGCCAAGACTGAGAAGAGTCTTGACGCGGGTCTTCCTCTTCTTCTGAGCAGCGGAGGCTCAAGACGAGCCCTGCTTGAAGCCCTGAGAGGACGAGAAGTGACACGCTGTTTGATCAGTGATGATATGTACGGGGGTGCAAGTGCATTCTTGGCCTTAAAAGCAAGTGTTAAGGATTTGAACTTAGTGCAGGCAGCCACAGAGAGCCAGTGAAGGTTCCTTAGTAAAGGTGTGGTGTGTGAACTTTGGAACATTGAACACTAACCTGCATTCTGAATCAGCTGAAGTGGTTTTGTTACCTCCAGTGAACGTCCAGTCTAGAGAAAAGAGAAGCGGTCCAAGGACTGCGCCCTGTGCAACACCAGTGGATAATCTTCGTGGAGCAGACTGGAAGCCTTGCGATGCTACCTGGCACTTCCGGTCATTAAGGTAGAAAGTAAACCTTTGCCAGGCTGTGCCCGAGATCCCACAGCTGGAGAGAATAGCCAGGAGGATCTGATGATTGACGAAGTCAAAGGCTACAGAAAGCTCAAGAAGGATCAGAGCAGAAGACAGGTTGACTGATCTAGCTGCATTAAATTCCTCGGAGACGGCAAGTAGAGCAGTTTCAGTGGAGTGTGTCATCTTGAACCCGGACTGGTGAGGGTCCTGAAGCCTGTTTTGAGAAAGAAACAAGCTGAGTTGGTTATAAACGGCACATTCTAAGACTTTGGAAAGGAAGGAGAGAAGAGATACCGGCCTGTAGTTGTTGACATCTGAGGAGTTCAGCAAAGGTTTCTTCAAAAACGGTGTGACCACTGCAGACTTGAAAGCAGATGGAACATGACTGGTCATCAAGGAGCCGTTGATTACGTAAGCAACGTGCTGGATGAGATCTGATGATATCATCTGGAGTGTGCTTGATGGGAGGGGGTCGAGCGGAGACGTAGTAGGTTTGCTGGATGTCAGGAGTAGTGACACTTCCTCGGGAGAGAGTGGTGAGAAGCCATGAAACTGGACAGCATGGCCTGGTCTCCGGCTGGCAGGCAGCATGATGGTTGGAGGAAAGAATCTTCTAATAATTCTTCAGGTTTTTGAAGAATTTGATGATATTTTGCCACATCCATTTTTCTTTCTAACCTGACAAGGACCCCAGTTCATGGTGCAGAGAAACACTTCCACAGAAGGATGTTACCACCACCATGCTTTACTACAGGTATGATGTTCTCTGGATGGTGAGCTGAATTGGCTTTCTACCAGATGTAAGGTTTGGTGTTTCTCAGTCGAGACTTAATGTGGACATAATGACCACTCTTTGTCATAAATTCCTGTAACTACTTCAAAGTTGTCTTAGGTCTCTTGGTGGCGTCTCTGACCAGTTTCCTCCTTGTTATTCAATCCAGTTTGGAGTGATGTTCTCTTTCAGGGTGGGTCCTAGTAGTACCAAACACTTTCCACGTCTTAATTATTGATTTTACTGTGCTCCTAAAGATTGATATATTCTTTTGCTTTTTAATATCCATCTCTTAACTTGTAGCTGTCCACAACTTCATCACTGAGATCTTTCAACAGTGACTTGCCACCCATAGTTGGTTGATTGTACTGAGTTGCACTACCAAGTACTGGAATGCTCCAAGAAAAGCTGTTCTAATACTGAACTAATCAAAATGATTACAATTGATCACAGGTGGAAGCCAATCAGCTTGATGGGCCATGGAGAAGGTGATTAGTTACAACTGACTGAGTTTACAAGTATTCTAGGAGGGACTGAACCTTTATTCATCTCAGTGATAGTTTAAAAATAAATTTCTTAACTGTATCCATCATATCTTTTACTTGGATGTTGAGTAGATATGACTGTATTTTCTTGTCTTCATTTCAGGCTGCAAAGTAACAAACTGTGAATATTCTGAAGGGTGTGATTCTTTTCTAGACCCACTGTATATTTTGTTATCTTGTACACATATTGAATGTAGGCCTATGCCACAATTAGAAAGTAATTTAAGTTCACCTCAACAATTTGCTTCAATGATTTGTGTACTAATGATGTACAGTACAATTGTGAATATGAATATACACATCAAAAAGTACACAAGCATCATTTATAAAGATTTGTATGTTCCCTCATCCAACTGGACACAAGGCTTTCATTAAAATAGGTCAATGTTAAAAGGTACAAACTCTGGTTGACTAAAAATATTTATATGTATTAATTATTAGGTAAAGGTTTATTAAGGAAAGATATCAAGTATTATTAAAGTTTTACCCCAGAAACCTTAGGCCTTCATCAGTTTAAGATATTATTGCAGTCTCATGTTAAGTGGACCACCATCAGCCGTAGTCATTTAAGGTTTTTTGGCTTCAGAGTTTAATTACAGAGCAGTTATTCAGGACCTCCGAAGTTTCGTGCTGTTAGCTTCAAGTCACCATTTCGCTTCTAGTAATGAACAGCAGAGTGTGGGCAGAAATGAATATTGATCAGTTTTCATGAGTCCATAGTCAGCCACGAATGAAAGACAAAGGAGAGCTGCTTCTTCTTCCCGCCACTCCAGCGATGTACTAGCTGTCCTTGCTTTCCACATCTTTCATCACTCCATGGAAAGTCCAAGGTAGCAATCAATCTATCAATGAAGAAAAACAAACAAAGGAATAACTGATGCACCCATCCTCATCACTGCCCCCCCACCCGAGTGAAACGAAACAGCGTTGACAAAATGGATTGGAACAAGCTGAGACAGAGACTCGGACGGCCCCGCACTAAACGCAATTCAGCCTTATCTGCCAGCAGACTTATCCGAGCCTCAAAATGATTGTTTCACTCAAATAAACAGATTGAACGTATCATGCATCCTTGGCACAAATTGAAATAAATCTTTCAAATCTAATTTTTTTTCTTTGTCAGTTTTTTTTTTATTATTTCTTAAAGTAATTTCTTAGCTGGCCCCTCTGTCAGAGAAGCTGCCTCTCATAAATTCTCCTGCGAGAGTGCATAAATCTCCCTTACTGATAACGTCTAGAGAGAGAGAGTGAGTGAGGCTGGGTGATCTGTGTGCATTTATCTGGCTTTTTGTGTGCGTGTGTGCATGCGTACTCATAAATCTTTTTGCAAAATACTAAAGTCTATTCCTGCATTTATGCATTCGCTCTGTCTGCACTGCCTGTACTCCGCAAACATAGAGCTTTAGCTTAAATATGAACATATGCATTCTGTCTGAACACGGCCCACTGTACAACTTCATATATCACTTTTTTCAACTTTATTTTTTTATTATTTTGCTCAAGAAATATACACCAATCCCCCCCTTTTTATTATCTATATAACTGTCCTTTTGACTATGTGTATCAATAAAAAAAATTTTGCCGTCCCAGTCAAATAAATGCACGTTTAATCTTTATGTATGTTATATATTTTCAGAATATGTTCAACTAAATAAAACATGTTAAAACAAATAAAAATCTGAACATTACATTTTGTCCTGTAGAAGATTTTAATTTAGAAAATCTGATGCAATCTGATATGTAAGGTAATAGATTATGGCAGTGATTGTAAAGTAATTGTTAACAAAAACATGCTCCTCTAAGAAATCTTATGTATGTGTTTAAATTCAGTGGAGAGTTTTCGGAAAGGTCTGATTCACTTGCAGCTGACTCACAGTTGGCAAACTTTAAATGAATGAGGGATATTAATGATCAGAATGAGGCCCTTTGTGTGATACAAAGATGTGTGTAAGGTTTTTCTCTGTTTTCTACATCATTTAAACATAGCAGCCACACTTGGAGCAATATAAATGTGACTGTGACAACATTTCAATGCAAAAAAGTTATACATCAGGTTAAAATAAAAAAAACACAATATACTTGATGGACCAATATGATGATCTGTATAGTTGTATTCTATATGTGTGTGTTTGATTGTGTGTGTGTGTGTGTGTGTGTGTGTGTGTGTGTGTCTGTGTCTGTGTCTGTGTGTGTGTCTGGGGTTGACTAAAAGCCTGTATCTGTTCCTCTCCCTCATACTGTGCCTGTGTATTGAACACTGCTGTTTTGCTGCTAGCTTTTTGGTGGAATTGTAATTGCACTCTGCAGTAAGTGCATCAGTGTGTATATTCCAACCAAACCAACACTCTACATACATTTTCCTGCAGAGTCTCTACTTTTTTCCTCTGCTGTTCTGCAAACACAGATCAAGAGACATCTTAAGTCAGGTCTGCAAGCTGATATATACTTATATGTATATAGCGATATATATTCGATATATAAAATGTTCTTAAAGAACACACACACACACGCACACAGAGTGTAGTTGATCGGCCAGGACAGATTTACCTTTTTACCAGGGCTGTCAAGCGATTTAAAACATTACTGTTATTAATCCCGTGCTCTGTGATCAATTAATCAAAATCAGTCTCATACATCGTTTTTTGCTGTGAAAGAATTTGAAAAGATTTCAATTCAAATGAATTCTGGCAGATGAGTGAATCAATGAATAATCAACAACAGTTCAACGTCTGTTTTATTTTGACTCTATTATGGTCAAGTGTGGCTGCTAGCTCTATTATGGTCAAGTGTGGCTTGGACCTCTGGGTTTGATCCTAAATGCTTTGTGTTGAGGTGACATTTCAGACTTGAAGTACTCCAAGGGTACGAGAATTCCTCATTGCAGAAATTGCAGAGAACCATGCTCCTATCAACAGTTCCATCTGGGTGTTTTGTTTAAATGTAAATGTTCTATTTAATGGGCCAAGTAGCATGTTCTCATCTCGCTCCTTCATTTTACAAAACCGCTGTTGTCAGGACAGCACTGAGTCCAAGGGCACCATGGAATGTGATAAGTCAGAGCCCATTTTCAACACATTATTTTTCTGTGATTAATGAATTGAATGTAATGCTTTATTTTGTCAGTCCTACTATTTACACTGGAGCTGTGAGGTAGCTAGAGAATAACTGAAGCTTATGAACAGAAATTAGCACTGCTAAGCATTGTTGGCTTTAGTTTTATATTGAGGGGAGAAGTGTGTGGTCCATCACTTGGCATCATATATCGAAACAAATAGACAAGAACACAAGCAAGAAGGCTACTACTATTATTATTAGCTACACAACATAATTGTGTCATACAGTGTCAAAAAAACATAACATAAGCAATGATATTTGAGATGACTTAGCAACTCAACACGGTATAAACGTAGTGTGTGATGATTTAGGCCCACAGTTTGTGCGATCATGTTGGTTTGCTTCCATTACTTGTTAGCAACATTAAATACAGAGAAAGAATTTCATGCTGTTCATGCTCTTGTGTTCACATTTGATGAAATGATCACTTTACCTTTAGATATGTACCTTTAGATCCTGTGGCTGAAAAGAGTGCAAACTTGTTTTGCGTCTATTTTGTGCCGAATGTAGACGAAATCACTGTTTTTTTTATGATTTTGTTGGACAAAATAGGTCAGGGAACATAAGCTTGTTTGTGTTTCTTAGTCTATAGATCAGTGATTAGGTTGCACTCTAGATTTTTTAACACCAAAGGGATTCCAAATGGTTAACTGGTGTGTTTGCATAATGCCTATTGCACACATTTTGTAGCAAGAGGTGACTGATGAATGGAAACATGATGTTAATGAAAATGATTCTGTTAAGTTTATGAGGCTGGGAGATTTAAAGTGCTACTGCATTACACGGCAAATAACATTTAACTCAAGATAGAATGTCCATTTAAAGAAGCAAACTTAAGACACTAAGTGTGCTTTTACTGATGACTACATTTGGAGGAGCATATGGACTTTTTTCAGCTTCTCATAATAACAACTCTGATTACAGTGTATTTGATGTTCTCAGTGGTATTTACTGAAGTGGGTGCATATCAAGCAGAGGTGTTATACTTGTGGGTGAGGGCATGCATTCATGAGTATGCGCTAATGTTGTAGAGAGCGAAAATAAGATTATTCCTTCGTTTATCTCCGCCATACATTCACACCATGCCTTTCTCTTTCCATTTCCAATGATTACCAGCTTGTCTGCAGTTTAATAATCTTCAGGAGCTTGCGCCTAATGAATTAAGTCACTCCACCTAATTGCTTGCCACATTTCCAGATATGCATGTGTCGCCGTGTGTGTCTCGTGTACGTGTGTGTGTGTGTGTGTGTGTGTGTGTGTTTGAGAGAGGGAGAGACAGAGACAGAAATTAGAATGGGGGTCTTAATAGGCCTGGTGAATTTTAAAGAGGTAATTAGGGACTCTTAGGATGGCCATGTTTAGCATGTGTGTTTTGGTGGGTTCAGATGAAATGGTGACACTACAGGTCAAGGCTGCATTTTGGAAGAAACACTTTATAATGCTATAGATAGCAAACTATCTCAAAACAGATAAAGTGGGAATGTGGAGTATATTGTTCTTTAGATGCGTAATGCCATTTGATCATCTCAAAGATTCTACAGACATTAACCTGTCATAATTCATAAGTAATATGAAGATTGAATAAAAATTAATGTGTACTCACTTGTCAATTTATTTCAAACTCCTATACAGTTAGAAATCTGTAATTTTTTTCTTTTTTTTTTTACTATACTCAGAATGCTTAAAGGCTTGTGTTTCTCAAATTAGCCCACAGACAGACGGTCCGCCTTTTTATTCATTCCAAACACATATGGATGGAGCATAAAAGTGGACCATCTGGGAAACTCTTTCACAACTGTCTCTGACCAAAGAACCTTTCCTGGCTGGACCACTCTAAACAGCAGTGTCACTGATGTGGGTATAAACCCAAGCAACTTCTTAATCATATTTGATCAACAGCAGTCCTGTGGTCAAAAACCAACAAATGATGAATTAAGTAGAAGGTGGCTGGCAAATTGTGCATGACAACAGATTAGCGTCTGTTATTGTATGCCTATACAGTAGAGCTATAATGTAGGTGGACCTCATTAAGTGGCCACTGAGTGTAAGTACAAGGTAGGTGTTCCTAATGAAGTGAATAATGTTTGTACATTAGGGGATGTTTACACTTTAAATGTGTAAATGAGCAAAGTATGATAAGCATTTTTTTTTTCAAAGCTAAATAAAATAGTGAAAAACTCTGACATTTAAGGTTGCCTTTTCAAACATTTTAGTGAACAGTGATGCTGGCCACATAGGCAAGTATTTGCTGTTTGCTAAACAGTGGGTAAAATGCAGTGTTGGTATCTTTTATTTTGCTAGTTCTGTGGTAACATAATCACAAGTATTTTTCCCCACTTTTTCCAGGGTTTTTATTTTCTTCTTTTTTGACAGACTGATAGTAAAAAGGAACGTATTCTATTTCTGACTTTCTAAGGTTGTCAAAAGGCTTCGTCTGGTGGGTCTAAAAAGAGACCCTTTTGGCTGTTTTACTTCAAAATCATGAGGTAAGTGTTATCTGTTCTGAAAAGCATGTAGTAGTTCAAGCCATTATTTCTCTCTGCTGAAGAGACAGAAAATTGAGGGAAATGTGAAAAGATTATTTTTATGTGAATTCTTCCTATAAGTAGGCTGCAAAGTATGATAATAAGCTATTGTGAACCTTGCATTTTACACACACACGCACACACACACACATACACACACACACACACACATATACACACATACACACAAACATATACACACAAACACACACACACACACACACACATACTCCTTTTCAATAACATAATTAAGTCATTAGATCTGTCAACATCAAGCTAAATAATTGATTTGTGTCAGTGTTGAATGCTTGAACCCCTACTGTTGCTTCAATCAAAATTACCCCCCCACACCTGCTGCAATCCATATTTGAACCGCAGGGTATAGGGTCTACATGCTAGAAGTAATGCCAGAGGGATGTAATCATTGCCACATGAGATGTCAGGGGGGCAGTTTGTGTGTGTAGGTGTTTGTGTGAGTGGGGCTGGGGGTGAGGGTCTTTCCGCACTTTTAAAAGCAATGTATGCCTTGAAAGTTCATGGTAGGCACATTTACTGTCTGACCATATGTTGGCCATGTAGGGTCTTTATATATGGGTGTCTGTGTGTGTGTGAGGTGAATTTGTATTATGTCTCTTATGCGGAGGATATAAAACAGGACCAGACAAAATATTCAGATTTGGACATGGTTTTGGACTCATATATTTTAAGTGCAACATCAGGCTTGAGTTGGGTTAGTGTTTTCTCTTTGTTTTTTCTCTCTTTTGTAATAGTACCTGTGTTCAGAATAGCACCAGATTTTGAGGAGTGGGTGAATGTGCTGCTCGTTGAAACCATGGATGGCGAGAGAGATGTGCTGAGCTTGTTTAAAGGTCACAGCAGATTCTTCCCGTACTTCTACAGCTGTCACAAAGTGTGTTAAACGTTTCTGCAAATATGAGGAACTTAAATACAGCGAGGCTAACAGAGTGTGGGTCCAGTTGCTTGCCAAGTGCAATCAACACAAATACACTGCTAAACACTTAAAATCACTATGTGTAATTTATCGCAGAAGGACATATCCAGTCACTCAACTCAAACACTTAGGAAATAAGTTAAGCTTGGTAAAAGGGTCTGTCTGTGAAAGCCATTCATGTCCCGGCTCTGCACATTTGAGTTCTGGTCTGGCTTGGATTTCAATTTTTGCAGTAAAAGTCGGACCAGGTTAGGTGGGGTCTCAGAGCTGCGGGTCACGTTCTGGCTTCAATTTGATACCTGTGCAAACCTCTAAAACACAAAAGAAAACCTGTTGACTTGAATCTCACACTTGCAATAAAAGTCAATGGCCAGTTGCTGCAACACTTTCCCATCGACGTCTGTGTTTTCAGTCAATGGGTTTGAGTCAATCGATTTTCTGTTCAGGGAAATTATTGTCTGAGGTGATCGATCAAGTTCTACAGATAGAGCAGATAGAGATCAGCTTGAGAAATGTTGGAGTATTCTTTTAATGGCATCAATATTTTGGGTTGCTTTTAAAGCTTGCAAATGCAGACGAAAACGAAAAAGTCATTTGAAAGCAGACAGGTTCACCAATTCCAATTCCCGGCTCACCGATTTCCAGAGCGATATTTTCCTAAACCTCCTCAATAGGACTATCACACTGGACTGTATGCTACTTATCGTTTCACCTTAAACCTTTTCACATACGCCACCTGGTAATGGAGATGCTGTTGTTTCCAGTTTGCTTCAGTGTAGCTCTGTGGCTATTGCTATGATACCCTTGAAAGTGACGAGCCTCTGGCTTTACCTGACTGGGTTTTCATTTCTCAAGTAGTTTAGTGCTCACATTTGAAGATGATATAATATTAAGAGAAAAAATCATTTTAGCCCTCTGTACAAGAGGTTGAGACCTACACTCCGAGTTTCCCCCAGCGGCTCCACTGATCATTTTAAATGCATGCTATTTACCATCTTGCCGTACATCAATTTAATGCCTGGCTGATTTGCATAAAGCAACTTGAAAGTTGTGCGGAGGAGGAAGCACGAAGGTGTGTTATCTTCGTGCCGTCGCCTGGTGCATGTGTGTTTGCGGGTCCCCCAAAAGGACTAATCCACACAAATGAAGGTCATTAACGGCTACCGGAGTTGCATCAGAGACTTAGCTGGTGCGGAAAACGGTGTGTGATATTACTAATTAAAGTCAATGATGCGGCGGAAGCTTCTTCGTGCTGTAAGTACAACCCTCCCCAATCTGTTTATGCAGACATTGATTCTAAGTATCTTTGAATTTTGGCACGCTCACAGTTACGAGTGCACAAAAACGAGTCGAACACACAGAAAATAAGATCTCGTTGGCCCAGCCATTGCTTTAATTCAATTTCCCTACCAGCTAGGTTTGATAAATCGAAGATGTGAGGAAACACTTGCGAGGCCCCGGTGGTTCTACAGTGTGAAGAAGGGGAGTGAGGAGGAAAGAAAGGAGAAAAGCTAAATAACTCACTTTGTTGATATCAATTATAAGACGACTGTTGATCAATCGTAGCTGTGCCATAGTGATTTATTGTCACATATTTGAGCAATGAGCAATGGCGTCCGCTTCTATTTTTCTCCCCCCCTTTACTTCTTTTCTTCCTCCCCTCCTCTTCCTTGCTCAGTGGTCCCTGAAGCGAGGGATGAAAAGGAAAGCAGATGTTTAATAAACATCAGGATTTGTTTGAGAGGCATCCCCCCCTTTGCTTTCTTGTTTCCTAGAGAGGAGCTCATTTAGGGCGAGCCGATTTTTAACAAGTACGCAAGCTAATTGTGTTCCTTTCGCTGTGTAATTTTTCCACTGATGGGCCCCGCTAACCCAGCTCGCTCCCACAAAAGCCCCGTCTGACACTGCGACAATTACCATTACGCCAAACACACTACAAGGCACTTGCGGTTTTTTTTGTTTGTTTTTTAGCCACCAGCATGAGAAGAGAAAAAAGGTTTATACGTTCCTCTTTGTACTCCTTCTTAATGAAGCATTTAGACTGTGCCTAATAGAAACAAATGTCAAGCTTTTAGCGGCAAACATCTCATGTGCAGGAAGGAGCACCTGCAGACATTCAGCAAATAGTTTGTTAATGAAGAGCCAAAAAAGACCTGCTACAGGCTAACATTAATCAGTCCTGTTATTTTGGTCCAAGCTTAAATACAATCAGAAAACATTTTGCCCGGCCCACAACACACAGTTTTTGATCCGAACCTGACAGTAGCCTGACAAAATTCTGTCCAAACCAATCGAAACTGACCATCAAAAACCAGAGGCTGAAAGAAGCTCTCCATTCCTACTGATTGTGTCTACTGGTTTATTTTAGTAGCGATGTTAAGCAGCTGCCATGACATCATTTATAAAAAGAACATAAAAACCTAATTGTTAGATGTTTTTTGGTACCTAGGCTAATGCATTGTTGTGCTAGGCAAATGTTGCTGAACTTTGCAACTTCAGCTTAAGTAGTATCTGGCTCAGATGTTCCATCCACGGAAGCACACAGACGGTCTCTTATCGATTGCAAACTAAGGTGCCCCCAACTATCAGGATTTTGTCAGTTCCATACTGATTTGCTATCAGCACTGCCATGTTTACTTACTTCCTTGCATCATTTTATATTTTAGCAACAAGTTGCCTATTCTGTATGCCTTGACAGCAGTGGTCCTTCAAGGGATTGCAAAAAAACTTTGTGATGCTCCCGGCATCAGATCTTTGAAAGTTATTCACCAGTTTTCTTGAAGTATTAAGTAGACAGTTAACGAGATATCCTCATGCTTTTTCCCACCACATGCAGCATTGTTCCAGGTGTGTGGTGTTGTAGAATTGCCTGTTCCTACATGCAAACAAACACATCAGTGGTCAGTTATTTTGCTTGACCGTCAGATGGCCCTTTCCTGTCAGAGTAGACAGTTCTTGGTCACAATGAGCTCATAACATTCCCTGATGATAGCCAGAAGTCTGGAATGTGAGATTAAAGCATGAGTGACTGCACGCTAGATTAAAATAGTTGTTTTTTTGCAGTGACTGGCAAGGATGAATGTCATTAGCAGCACTAGTCTGTTGCTAGGATCTCTTGTCAGATGCATAAGCCGTCTGTGTTGACTGTATAGAAGTAAAGGAAGTATTAGCTACTGTATATCAGGTGGTGAGGACATCACAGCCTTACAGTAAATACAGGTGATTTCTGCTAGGCTAAATAGCATGTCATTAATTGTTGTTTTATTGTGATTTTGTGTCTTTTACCATTTGCTCTTATGTAATCAACAGCCTTTTCCAGTCGTGCTGTCATAGGAAGAGGGTGCAGGCCTCAAATCCTCTTTGAGGGTCTTAGCAGATTCAGGTTTGATGGATGGTTGACATTGAAGGGGGTTTGATGTTGCACATGAGCTACAGGTTTGCTGAAGCGTGGTGTCAGGCAAGAGATGAAACAGTCACTGAGATGCTTCTTTGCAAAGATGCCAGCAAAGGTAAATGATCTGAGAACTGTGCAGTATTGGGACCTGCTCCAGTCTGTTAAGAGAGGCCACAGATAATGTAATAGATAAGTCTTTTGCATTAATGTTGAGATAAAGTATTAATATTTTTTGTCTTGCTGGTGTTGAATTGGAGAGAGAGCACAGTTCACATCTGATGCATCATTATCTTCTTTATTTTCCTATGCAAGTGACCTCTGCTTCATCTTATTGGGTTATCTTGGATGTGAAGAAAAAGAAAAAGAGCAGTGGGAGAGCAGTGGGGGTATATAATTTTTCAATTATCTCGTAGAAGAGTTTACTGTGCAAAGCCAAGGTAGTTTTTGACCTCAAAATATGAAAATGTATCTGTATTACTTGCATTTGCACCTTAAGCTAGGTAAAAAAAGCCTATATAAGCTGACTTTATTTCTCAGTTCTTTCTGTTCAAAGGGAAATATGAAGGATAGTTAAATTAAGTTTGTACAGCATTTGTTTTGAGAGTCCACTATTTAAATAGAAGAAATTAACTCCATAGATGTAGGATGAATTACTTTTGGTTGACATTCTGTACCAACAGATTGAAGTCCCCTTCATTTAAAGACGTGATCTCATGCCCAGCTCTTTTAGGATTTCTCTGAGATCTATTGTTCTAACCAGGGTGTAAGTCCAGCAGCTGTCTTGTGTCTAAAATGATGGCCATGAGTGTTTACATGGTTTGATTTGTGGGCTGTAGAAAGTTCTTTCCTTGTTACTCAAGTGCTATCACTCAAGATGGAGGAAAGTTACAAAATGCCCTCTGAATGTTATTATAGTCGTCACCCTAAAAGCTTCAGTCAGGCTCTATACAACTATCACGAGAGGAAAATGCAGATTTCTGGGCCATATTGTGACGAAGATGAGAACAAAAAGCCGACTATGTGCAGTGACTTCATTGTCTGCAGTTTGTAGGCTTCTGAGCTGCCCACCCAAATCGCCCGTCACCCAAAATTGTCCTCACGCTCCCTTTCTCTTCCGCCCTCTGAATGCTAATGATAGCTAATGCTAATCAAAGCTATTTTTTCTCCCCTTGCCATTTCTATCCTGTTTTATATAGGGCCATCCTCCACAATTGACTTAATCCCCCGTCTCCTCTCCCTCTCTCCCGCTCTCCCCTTCTCTGCATGGTGTTTGTAATTAACACTCACAGCCTTTTTTCCTCCTTTCAGCCACTCTGTCAGTTTCACTCACTTCACTCGCTTTTTTGTTTTTTTTTTAACTTCCTTCACTTCCCTTCTTCTCCATGAGTGTCGAAGTTGATCTGTCCACCAGGCTCGCAGCAGGGTGAACGGGTGGGAGCCCCCTTGGCCTTTTTCACCCTTTGTGCTGCTCTACTGACACCACGTCTGGTGGTAAACCTCTTGCCACAGTTCTAGTGTGTGCATGGCTCTTGGGAGAGGTTTACTTTGCTGTACAGACTTTCAGCACAGCACTCTTCCAGACAACACTCCTGGAGGCACTTTTGTCCTCCCATTTGAAGCCTCTGGTGCTGATTTGGGGTACAGAAGAGAATTTACAATCAGCGGAACATAATGAGAAGATTTTTATCTGAGTTGTCATTATAACGAAACAGCTATCATTCCTTCATTTTCCTTTTCCTCTTGCAGTAGAGAGAACACCTTCAAAGAGGAATTACAGTATCGGTCAAAAGATTGGACACGTGGTTGAAACATGTACAATTACATGATTAGCTCAGTGTTGCTAAATGGCCCACAGGGCTGTTGTGGGTTTTGGGGAAAGCTTACTCATTCTAATGGTGCAGTGTCCATCCATGGTGGTGAAGTGGGTAGCACTGTTACCTCACACCTCAAGGGTTGGGGGTCCAAATCTCGGTCCTGGATGTTTGCATGTTCTCTACATGGTTGTGTGGGTTTCAGGTGAACTGGGGATTCTAAATTGACTGTAGGTGTGTGTTTGTCAAGCGATGGGCTGAAGTCCCTGCCTCGCCCTGTGGGCCCTGGGCTCCGGCTACCCGCGACCCTAGTGAGGAATAAGTGGTTACAAAAAATGAATGAATGAATGAATATTGTTCTGTCTAAGCCAGGCTTGCTCTGCTAGCAGAGTGCTAATAAAAGGCTGTTATTTTATTTTTGGTGACTCATCATTGATTTTAACAGCAGTACAATGTTATATAGTGACAAAAAACTGCTCGCTTGCAACAGAAACAACATAATTTTGTTTTATTGTTCTCTTGTTCACATGTAGTTATTTATTTAAAATCTAATCATTTTATTGTGGAAAACAATAACAATAATAGATATTATTCAGTAATAGCTGATTACTTCCAGTAATCAAAATTTATTTGAATATATGCAATGTTATTGTAAAGCATTACCAAATAGTCTTTTGCCTTTGAGTCAAATTCAGGAAATGTGCAATTTTTGTGTCATTTTCTGGTGCAACATGTGCAATTGTTAGGGGTAAAATATTGCTGTGAGCAATGTGCGGTTTGTCTTGTTACATTATTACTGTTTTGTCAATGCCTGTCAATATATACAATATAAGTGTACTTTTTATTTTATCTTGTTGTGTTGTATAGCTTTTAATCTATTGTTTTGCTGCTCTTACCTTTGTACAGTCCACTTTGTACTGTCCACTTTGTACTGTCCACTTGTGGTCCTAATAAAGGTTTATCTTATCTTTTACAAAAATCAGTGACAACATAGCTGTACTAAATGTGAAAAGTCACTGTATGACGTAATCAGTCATTATGCAGAATATCTCCACTAACTGGAGTAAGTAGGGTCTCTGCTCTCATTACAACATAGAGCAGTATTTGGTTTAGCTGAAGCTACACACAGGCTGAAGCTCTATCCTCTGTAAGTGTGCCAAGTGTGTGTGGCTGCACACATGCATGCATGAACATGTGTGAACGCATGTCCCTGCGACAGGTTGAGGTTACTATGTTGACTATGAAGGATCTTAAGCAGTGAGGTGTGAAATGAGAGAAGGGGCATGCTTCAGCTACTTCCGCAACACACACACACACACACACACACACACACACACATACACATGAACATACACATGCCCATATACTCACACAACCCTGCACTCACTTAAAGAACCGTCTGGGAATTGTCACATCAAAATCCGCCCCTGGGACACGGGGCAATGATGTCACGGGGAGGACAGAATTAGAATGAGGTTAACATAGGGTCTTTAACCTTCATCGTTCTTGCACCGCCAGGGAGGGGGAACGCGCCTGCAGAAGGTATTACAGTACCCAACATACAGTCCACTTACAATAACCATGCAAAAAATGCGTAGAGGCCAGTCACTGAGAAATGCACTGAGAATATGTAGTTACTGTAAGAATACATACAGAAACAATGGTGGTTTCTATTGAAAGTTTACAATAATAAAAATAATAATAATACATTTTATTGATTGGCGCCTTTCACAACACTCAAGGACACCGCACAAATTTACAAAAATAAGGACAGATGATAAACAAATACAGTAAAAAATACAACAGAGCAAAGGAGATTAAATAAAATATGCAATTTTAAACACGTTTAGAATCTGTTGCAGAATTCTGCTTGTTTCAATGAGCTACAAGGAAGAAATAATCAATAATTAATAAAAGCATCAAAATAATTTACTTTTGTCACCACCGAAAAAAGCATGACTTCTACTGCTGCAGTTACAACACAGTGGTAGAACGGCATGGATGTTCCAGATGTTTTAATGCAGTCATGCACAAGAGCTTTCTATTGGCCACAGTGGTGGAATAAACAGAATATTGACATTTTTGGTATCTTGGAGATTGTACACTCACAGCTGAAGTGCAGGTCTACTTAGTTATATACAACAAATCCCGACTTTGATGAAAACAGCTATTAGGTGCTTTTGCATGTGTTCAAAACACAGAGCATAAATAGTTGATTATACCACTGCCCGGGGTGCTCATACTATCACCATAGCAACATTTACCCACCTCTTATTGCCAGTTCTGCTCTGAGGCACAAAATAGTGTTTTTTAAAGGAAGCATAAGGTTAATTATAAAATGTACAATGCATTATTCACCAGATATCAATAATGATATAATCCACCATATGCATATAATGTTTGCAGTATCAGTACAGTGTGTGCTGTACTGCTCAGGATTTGGTCGTAAACTTTTTGCCACACGCATGCACGCGCACACAAAAACACGCACACCCACACGCACGCACATACAGAATGCCAGTTATGTTTTCCACTTTCCCTGCAACCCGTACAGCCTGCTCTTTCTAAACTTCAGATGAAATAAAGAAAAGAACAGCACTGGCAGCTGGCTGTCCCTCACCCGTGTACGGATGCTAGCAGGAGTGAGAAGAAAGGAGGAGCGCTGGGCAAAAGGAGGAGGGTGTGTGTGTTTATCGGCAGTGGCAGGCCTGGCGCTGGGCCACTGTGGGCCTGGCGGTGGGCCGCTGGCGACCCGTTCTCTCCGTCCATCCCTGGCTTAATGGATGTAAATGATGAGGGCACAGTAAGCACCCAGTGCCCATGTGCAGGGTGCCAGCCTGTGTGCAGCTCATTGGCACACACACACATTCACACACACACACACACACACACACACACACGCACGCACACCCTGGAGAGAGTGCTGCAGGCACTGGAGGTAGGACAAGGCCCATGGTTGTAGCTCACCAAGAGAAAAAGAGAAGCCTTTGTAGTGTGGCCAGGTAGTGCAGAGGGGTGGAAGATGAAGAACACTCACAAACACATATACATAAGAAACCTCAAATCTAATTTTTTAGTTCATGGCATCATTCAAAATTGTTTCTATTTAATACCATAACCAAACCATTTATGTTGATAAATAAGCAAATGTTAGAATGAATGAATAAAACCAGCACACTAATGAATGAATGAATGAATAACTCCCAGCATTAAAAGACACATTTACACACACACGCACACACAGCATCAAAACTGCACCAAAACCTCATTTTGCTGCTCATGTTACTATGCTCAGTGGATGATCCATTTGGTTTAATAATTTGCCCTCCAAGCAAACACTGTTCGATAGCAGAACAAAAAGTGCCTTGATGATAAACATTCAGCATGTATTCAAGACATCAACTCACACCTGGTTTTAAAAGACTGAGGAAATTCACCAATAATCACATGTGTAACATCTCCACCCACCTTTTATGCAGTCCTTTTTTCATTTTGCATGGTTCTCCACAAAAATGCATATTCAAAAGTAATAGAAGTGCATTTTGTGTTTCACTAAGTGCACAGCCCACAGCAGTGCAATTAGACTTGTATTGTGAATTCCTACATAACATACAGACAGAAAATCAGAAACTGACTGAAAAGTACATTGAGCCTTTCTGTTTATTGTAAGCAGATATTCAGTACCAAACCAAAAAAACTGTTTTGTAGTGCTTTTTTTTCATCTCAGAATGAGTAGTGATCATGGAACTGAGCAATCCTCTACTGTAAGTAGTGTGACTAGTTGACTTGATAATAGTAAGACTAGCTTAGCATGCAAATAGCGAAACTACTACATCGTTTATCTACCAACATAAAAATATTACCTCTAACCTTTGTAGTATGGTTGAATTATTTTTGTCATTTTACAAACATATATTTGTACACCATGCCTCTTGTTTCCATGCCTGTCTTTTCTTCTACTTGCTCTCGTTTCTTCTACTTGCTTATTTCTCAAAAAAAAAAAAAAGTAGTATGCAGCAACTTGGTTGGATAGTGGACATTGATTTAAACTTTACAGGTCTAAGAAACAGATGTGGACTACTTGGGCACTGATGTACGTCGCTCTGGATAAGAGCGTCAGATAAATGCCGTAAATGTAAATATTTTCTTGTTTTCTCCCTCCTTTAGTTGTCCAGTTAAACCCACAAAGACCAGCTAAGACTCCCCCATCACAGGATATAACTGACACTGTGAGGGTAAAGGCTTCGAGTCACTTACAGTCCCATCTGAGATTCACGTCTCACGTAAAGAATCCAACGCATCTGTCATTAACTCAATGTCACTGGACAGATCCTCACATTTGGAAAAAAAAATGCCAAGTTCCAATGTTCCTCTAACAGCTAACAGCTAACAGATAATTACAGTTGTTGGCAACATCCTAAGTGGTGCGGAGGGAGAGAGGGAGGACCACTATACCTACTAACAGAGGTTGTGACTATTGGAAACAAAATGGGTAGATGAAATCGTTGAATTTTCGGTGAAACCATTGAAATTAAGGAGAAAATGGCTTGTTTCTCTGCTTGCGTTGAACTGAGTGAGAAATAATTCATTTCCAAAATTTGTTGTAATCTGTGATAACTTTAAGGGTTAAATTCCCATGCAGTCTGAGAACCTAAAGTAGACAAACACAAGAAAAATGTCAGTGACCACTATCATTAAGTTTTAGTTTAGAAAATAGCATGATGGCCATGACTGGACTGTTTGAAAAGGCTTGGTAAAGTATAACTGTTACATTAGAATGATCCTTCAGCCCCACACTAACTCTTTCTCTCTTTCTTGCTCCTGTTCACCTATTTCTTTCTCTCTCTCTCTCTCTCTCTCTCTCACTCACTCACGAAGTGCTGGCCATTTTTCCTGTTACAAACAGTTGTTCCCTGGGCCCGTGCAGTTTGTTGTTCCTTTCTTTTTTTCCCCCATCGGCGAGCAGGACATTTTTGAGCAGGCGTCCCACGAGTTCCCCCTCGGCAGCACTGGGCTTGACAGCCGTTCGTTTGAGGCGATGTCAGCCTGAAATTATACTGTCTGTGAAGCCAAGTAACGAGCCAGGAACACGGCTGAGTGCAGCCCGCAGCCCACCACAGAAGCACGAGGCAGCTACACACTCGGCAGAAAGAGATTCAGCTTCTTTACTACAGCAAACTGCAGCACAAGACTAATGGCATACAACACGTCACTGTACAAAAAACGGTAGTTCCTCTGTAGTTATTGGTTTTCAAGCAAAGTTCTTGGAAAACCTCTAAGCAAAATAGAGCCATTATGTAGAAGTTCTTTAAACTTTAAAAGGTTCTTCACATTTCCTTAACAAAAGTAGCCCATTGTAAGAATCCTGCCCACCTCGCCTTGTTCCAACCACAATCTGCAACACTTGCTCCAGCAAATCAACTTCTTTAGAAGTCGGCTGATTGGCTGGATCTGATGTGTTAGTAGCAGGTGTGTGTGTGTGTGTGTGTGTGTGTGTGTGTGCGCAGCAGGTTACATGGTTAAAAGCTAAACTCGGAAGCAAAGTCAATTTCCAGGGGAGGGTTTGGTGACCACTGTGGTGTTACACTAAAGAACACTTTGGGCTGGTTTCCGAGACAGGGATTAAGACTTGTCCTGGACTATATTATTCTTTCAATGGAAAATCTCCATTCATGATACTGTTTAGTGCAGGACAATGCTTAATGCCCATCTGGGACACCGCTCCTTTCTGTTTAAGAGAAATAACATTGCTACATTTCTGTTTTACTAGTTTTCTAACACGTGGATTGGACAGACAGCACATTCCATATGTGAATCTAAACAGTTTTTCCGAAAAAAAATCCCCCAAAAAAACAATACGTCAAGTTTTGAAAAAAACAAAACAAAACATATTTCCAACTTTCACATCAAGTCTGAAACTGACAGACTGCCACATTTTTATTAGATATTGCTGCCTTGTACAGACATTAAAATTTACATTGCGGATCAGAGCTCTGATTGTTTCATAAATGGAAACACTATAAACTGTAAATATGCAGAAGTTGCAGAAAATATGTGGAGGAACATTGCTGAAATGCTTGGAATGACAGTGAGTATTTTCGAGGTTTTTTTAGTGGATCGTACTCTGTGTATGTCCTGTCTTTTATAAAATGGAGTGTGTGTATGTGCGTGTGCACATTGCAATGCTTAAAGGAATGGTGAATTCGTTGTTGTTGCTATTCAAAAAATTGATGCTCCTTCCTCTCCCCGAGTTTCCAGAGAGCTGGTGGTTCCACTATGTTAAACTGCCTCCATCACAAAACTTTGTGTGATTTGGACCGATGTGGATCTTGAGCACTTCAGTGAAGCTGCAGTGGTAGTAATAGGGTAAAGTGTGTGGCACTTGTATGTGAATATTAGGCAGCGCAACATTGTTGGGATCTTTACATACGTCATTATTGCTGCTTGGTTTTGAGTGGTCCACCACACACACACACACACACACACACACACACACACACACACACACACAAGAAAATCCAGGCAAGAGCAGCTCTGTGACCATAAACTCATCACTGATGAAGAGTGAGAGTGATTCAATAAAAACGGTCTCTAACTGCAACATTGTAAAGAGCTGAACAGGGTCAAAGTTGATATAAAATGTTCCAACTGGTTTAAAATGATAAAAATTGCTAAACTAAATTGCTATTAAGTATTTATTAAAGTTATATAGGTCATTTTCTAGGTTAAAATAATTTTTTTCAGTAACGGCTGAGCAATTCATTGCTGAAGAGCCCAGTGAGTGTACATGAGCATACATGGGTATCATGTTTGCAACACCATTTTAATGCTTTCTACAAAACCCAGTTGTCTTTTTTCCATGTAGAAATGAATTAAATGGAGTGAATGTCCTTATTATTAAAATTCAGCATTGGACCTATTCCCACAGCTCTTTCCACAATCAGCAGCAATTTCTTCACATAGCTCCTCACATGTCACCGAGGTTCAGACACCCTCACTGTGTGGCGCTGCCAGAAAATTCACATGACATAACTGCACAGTTAGCTGCTGGCCGATTGGCTGAGTAGCAGGGAGGCCAAAGTTCAGACAGGAACTCCCTTGTCCCTTGTGGAGAGAATGAGAGAGCTGTCACACAATCTGTGACGCCTCGTTTTAATTGACTGTACATCACTGTCGAGACTGTGTTGATGCCGGGAGTACCGCTGCCTTGTCTTAACTCTGAGCTGGTTCTCCGTTTTGCCTTTGGGTCCTGGGCTGGAGGGGCTCACAACACATCGCTCCTGCAACATTTCATGTTAGTGTGTTGTGAACCCTGGCCTGTGGCTCTTTAAGGCCTCTCCTGCTTGTCAGTTCTGTTTCAATCAGAACCCCCTTACTGCACCAGCATATTGGGTGTTTGAGACTTCAGATAGTTCTTGTCAGCTGTGCTCCACATCAGATATTTACATTATTAATTACTTGAACTGCATGATGCTCAAAGGAACAGGGTAGTCTCAATGTGCATTTCTCAATAATGTATGTACGTATGTATGTATGAAAGAGAATACAAAAATAAACTGTCCTTATCTCGATGCAAGCACTTTGCAATACTGAACATTAGATTAAACATGAATTAACCATCCAGAGGTTGGATTATTGTAGGACCTTCTGCACAAAGTTGGTGCTGGAACTGATCCCAGTGGTCATAGAGTAAAAGACAGAGAAACAACCTGGACAGGTCGCCACCCACAGACCTAGGGGTCCTGAGGAGGAAACTGGAGCATCCAGCGAGACCCACGTAGACACAGGGAGAACAGAAAACATCCAGCGAGACCCACGTAGACACAGGGACAACAGAGAGCATCCAGCGAGACACAGGGAGAACAGAAAACATCCAGCGAGACCCATGTTGACACAGGGAGAACAGGGAGCATCCAGCGAGACCCATGTTGACACAGGGAGAACAGGGAGCATCCAGCGAGACCCATGTAGACACAGGGAGAACAGAAAACATCCAGCGAGACCCACGTAGACACAGGGAGAACAGGGAGCATCCAGCGAGACCCATGTAGACACAGAGAGAACAGGGAGCATCCAGCAAGACCCACATAGACGCAGGAAGAACATTGCAAACTAAACAGAGAGGAGCCTATTGAACCCAAGATCTTCTCACTGTGCATTTATGGCAATTTATACTTCATTTTTCCACAGTGCAGGTATTAAAAGCAACCTAAAATCAAAGCATTTTTCCTTCGTGTCATGACACATATCAAAGTGAAACATGGTATAAGGACAGGTGCGTTAGCCAGCTGAGCATTTTCTCTTAAAGCTCGGTGGGGGTGGTGCGAGGAGGCGGCGAAACATTATATTTTTGGTTAATGTTATCTTTCCCCACCCACTGCTACCCACTGACATAATCAAAACCCTGAAGACATTTTAAAGACAGGCTAAATTTACTACACTTTAATCAAAGATTATGAGAAAAAAAGATTTTTAATGGTATATTATGATGAATTTTGCTTTGTAAGAAACAATTTTTTAATGGTGTATTATGATCAATTTTGCTTTCACTGCAAGCAGGGCCGTATTACCGACCGGGCGAGTGGGGCTGGCGCCCCGGGGCCCATGGATCCAGGGGGGCCCAACAACAATC
>JBBPCX010000011.1:14419058-14438823 GCA_037974365.1 Hydrocynus forskahlii | reverse complement strand
GGGAGGGGGGGCCCTTGCAATCTCCTTGCCCCGGGGCCCAGACCCACCTTAATCCGGGCCTGACTGCAAGTATGAACAAATCCATCGCACTTGTTGAAGTGACAATGCTGGCATATACAGCATAGTCTCAACATACGACATTTCCAACTTCCACTCGGCTTACACCGTTAACCTTGCACTTACGGACTACGTGGGTGAACTAGTTTGGTTGTGTGTGGTGGAAGAATAAGCAGTGACGTGGCAAATGAGTGAGGAGGAGTTTTCCTTTTCCTTTTTCTGTGGCTTAGTTGTGGTTTTATGGTTTTACAGCTGTTTTAGGATTGATAAGTGACTTAGGCTAGGGTGTGTTTCGACTTACACCAAAATTCGGGTTACATCACTGTGGAAGGAACAGATCTGTGTCGTAACTCGAGGACCACCTGTACACTGATTGTCCCTAAGTGACTGGATGAGGGTGTGTTGAAAACAGTAGGTCCTGTGAGGTCACAGTGCCCATGCTGACTCCTGTCCATCACCAATGCATCTATAATGGGGTGCTTTGGAACTGGACCAGTAAAGAAGGTGACCTGGTCTGATCCATCAGGTTTTCTTTTACATTTTGTGGATGACCAGGTGTGCGTGCAGCACTTACCTGGGCAAGAGATGGCATCAGAATTCACGGTGGGAAGTGTTACTTTGACAAAGACCACCTAACTAACTGCTGTTTCGAACAAAGTGCACCCCTTCCTCTTCTTTCCACAAGATAATGTGTCCGGCTACACTGCACAAATTGTTCAGAAATGGTTTGAGGAACATATCAAAGAGTTTAAGGTGTATATTTAGAGGATTTAGAGGATCTGTTGCTAACATCCTGTAGCCAGTTACCACAGCACACCTTCCGAGATCATGTGAAGTTCATGCCTCAATGTGTCAGAGCTGTTTTAGTATCACGAGGGTCACCTACGCATTATTAAGGTTTAGTTAAGATAATGTGTTGGTAACCCTTGTCTTAGGAGGGTGATTTTTATGTTATGACTGATTCTCCTTGATTTTCTGCAATGCTGTGTGACAAATACCTATGTACTGTTTGTTTTTCCCAGTGCGGACTCCCTACACGCACTAAAAGTGCCTAGTGCACTGTGGAAGTATTTCTTCCGTCTTAATCTGTGTGTTTTCTTGGCCTGCTGGCAGTGAAGGACTCCTGCGGCAGCTCCCATCTCACCCAATGACCTCACCACTGATGGCCCATCATTCTGGACGTAACTCACACACACACTCACAAATGTGTGCATGTGGCACTGGCCTTTCCACATCAGCGCACATAGTGCACACCCATATGCTTGTCACTCTTCTCCTTCCTTTAAAAAGAGCATGTGTTGCCCGCCGCCATGGCAACACTCCCCGTGACTGGCTGGCCTGCCCCAGCCGTGACCCATGGCGTTGTATGACAACAACGGATCAAGTCTGTGGAGATTACAGAGAGTGTGCTGCCTTCTCTTCTTACATCCCACGCTCCAGCACCGGGCTCTGAGCTCTGGCTGACGCACAGCCGAGGCCGAGCAGGCTAAACCAGAGCGAGGATGACGATGAGCTGACCATTTCCACTGAACATTTACGGAAGAGACTCGTCTTGACTTTTCCACTGCCGAGCGGCTTGGCTGGATCACATGCCGGGTTAATGTCTTACCTCTTCTAAGTAAAGTATTAAAGAGGTTATCCCAGCCGTCTCGGGTTTGTGATACCAAGAGCACACCCCAGCACTGGGAAAGTGATCTGTGTCTACAGTTAAATTCTTAAAGGGGCAATATTTTTTCCTTTTCACTCTTTTTCTTTACCTTTTTTTTGTATTTTGTTTTTTTTTTTACTCTGATATACATTAATGCTCTTTGGAAAGATTTTACTACCACATCCAGTCATAAGTCATGTTACATATTTTCTTCATCTCATAGAATGAAAAAAGCCTGTTTTGGGACCTTTCATTTGCTGCCCAGTATTCTGGATCTATGCAGGGATGCATTGTCCTCATCCAGGAGCATCAAAACATTTCATTGTTTCCCTCACGTTTTCTGCTTCGAAAGCTACAAACTGTCTATTGTAACAATATAGAACTTAAATATGGTAGGCTTAATGAGAAGAAAAATGTACATCTGTTTATGCTTGTGACGTCACAAACATGAACTCTAAACAGACATCTTGCAATTTAATTTCCATGTATGGACTTACAGCAGTAAGGCGCAAAGTTGTGTAAAATATAATAAAATATGTCATTTTGAATCAGAAATGCAGTATTCCGTCATTGTGTATTGCAACTGAACTTTCTAATGAATGTTTTATAATAAATGTTTGCCAGTTTACCACCTCGGTAATGCCAGTTTCGACCAGCGCCTGGTTTCCTGTAGGATCACACATTCACTGTCACACTCTCAGTTTAATAGAACTAACTAAAGGCAGATCTAAGTGAAACACCGTTTAACAGAGAATCATTCAGCAAACAATTCAAAACCTAACACTGGATATTAGTGGAGGAGCAGTTAAGCCTGTTAGCTCTTTCTAAGCCTCTTAATTTAAACCTTCTTTGATGCATCCATACATTGACTAGTCCATGCCAGCAGCAGTGCATTCCAGTAAACACAGCTTGATGCTTTTTAAAGACTTTGCGCAGAATTCAGTGATCCGGGACAGTCACGCATAGATCAGGCATTTTACAACGTCTTAAAACATTGTTCTGTTCACTTTAAGGACCAGAACTGTCAAATTTATACATATCGAAACTTGAAACAATGAACATCGGAAACATTCATTCCACTATAAATATGACTATGAGCATGTGCAGCCAAAGCAAAGTGGCCACTGGGCTTGAGAAGCTTGATGAGAGAAGCCTTGTTAATGGAATGTGTCTGTGTGTGGGTTTGCGTGTGTGTGTTTTCCGGTGAGATATACCAGAAAGGAATTCAAAGCTCCGTGTCTCTCCAAACCTGCGAGCTGCTGCGTTTTGCTTTGCTCACTCAACTCTCTCCCAGATTGGGTTACAGTCTCATGACCACAGGACAGCCATGATCCTTTACCCAGTGCCAACAGAGCTCAGAGTTCATAAGACACCTCCTCCTCGTCCCCAACCTCGGTCACACTTGTGCCTTGAACCCTGTATCAGTTTCTTTCGCCGCATGGAGGGCAAGGCCCCCCTCCAGCTTTCCAGGCTTTCTAATGAGCCTTGGCTGCTAGTTGAGACCATGAATGGGCTGGAAAAAACGCGGGCCTGATCACTCAAGCACAGGAGCCTCATGGCAACAGACACAGAGCGTGAGAATGCGTGTGAACTTAGAGGGGGCAAGGAAGCGCCAGAAATGGACTGAAATGAAAAAGCATTTCAAAGCTTTACATGATTCTAATCCCCGCAAAATCACTGCGTAAAATGCAGATAATCAAGTTTCATGATGGTGGACCAGTATAGAAGGAGGAACCTGTTGGTCAGCTAATAGCAGCATATGGACAAACATAGGATACGAAACAAATTGTCCCCTAAGTGTAGCTGTGATTAGAAAAATATTCTTTGAATTGTTTATTAGGTCCAAAGTACTGTACAGTCTGTATAAGTCAAGGTTTATAAATAGAAGAGTGTCAGATTATAAATAGCAGGCATGGAAAGCACTAGGTCCAGTGTTAGCTGTAAGCCCCAACATGCTGGAAAAAAGCAACATTTCCTGCACAGTAAAAATCAACTCCCACACGTTTGCATACATTTTTTTTCTGTTTTTACGAGTGTAAATGTAAAGAGATTTGATAATTTTAGAAATTTTTATTGAGTTACATTTCACCATTTCTGTGGGTCTATTCACATGATGCAAAGAATGCAATGGACATTTTCAAATGCTTTAAAGACAAAACAAGATTTATATACAACAGTGATGATAAATATGAATAGATTATTAATAACACCTTGTATCTCCTTTTTTTGTTTGTTTGTTTTTTTTACACATTTCCCCCCCCAGTTTTTGGGATAGCCCATTTCATCTACTTGCTGGTTCTCCCCCATCACAGCGTGCCATCAGACTGGGAGAATGAAGGTTTACACATGCTTCCCCCTAGACCCATGAAGCCAGTCATTGCATCTTTTCAAACTGGACAGCTCAGAGGAGAATGCTAGCCGCCACATCTGTTGCATCATCTAACAAATGCTTGTTTTTACATCATTTGAAAACATCAGAAGCTCTGTACAGTGTGTGGAGGTTTCATGACAAATGGGTCAGTAGAACTGTTTTATTTCAGTATCATACTATCTCAGACCAAAAAAACTTGTACAGTAACGTAAGATTACAGTTTTCTCCTGATCAATTGCGGCTGAGTAACAGAAATACAGCAGCTTTGCAAGGTTTAGTTCAGAAAGTGACAATGTTTTGCTTGTAGGACTTCCAAGATATCACATGACCATCATGAGACATGCAGTCAAGAACTGGGCATTTATTTGCTCCGAACTTTAGCAAACTCTAAATTTGAAAAGAAAAAGAATCAAGAAAACAGGTGTGTACTGTATGACTCTTTGATGCTCATTTCCAAGAGCAGATTTGCATCTGTGCATGAGGAGCCATAAGAGTTCATCACAAGACCTGGGCCTGAATCGTTCAGTGAGGGTGTGTTGTGTGGAACTTTCCAAGAAAGGTGCATTGTTGAAGTTAATTAATACATGTTGGTATAGTAGAGCTCTACGCTAACTCGAGACTTGCTCGGAATGATCATAATGGACGTGGCTTAAGCCGTCTGACGCCAGGCGACTCTAGAAATTACAGTTGTTTTCCATTCCTGTGGCTTGTGCCCTGCTGGCCATGATTTTTTTTTTCCCTCTAAAATCCAGTGACACAATTCGAGGAAGTGCTCCTATTCCTGGAGCTGCAGGTTAATATCTGTCACCTTCATTTAGGCGCATAATGGCAGAACTCCATTAGCTGACTCCGTTGGCCAGCCAGAGATGGCGAAATGGCTGCACATGGCCGCAGCTGTGATGACAGCACGTTGATTAAAAGATGAGAGCACATTCTTCCTTATCTCTTTTCCCCCTTCTCCTCCTCCTCGTCCGCCGACCATAAGTCATTTTTGTCATTATTGGCGGCCGTCTCACTAAATCAACTGGACCTGTGAAATATATATTTTTGATAAAGCAGCAGTGTCATCTCTCTCTTTAGCCACTCTATTTCCAGGCCCACCTCTTTCTAAATGCGAGGAGGAGGAATATTGATCTGACCTGAGACATGCATTATTGTGCAACGGGTTGTACACGGGGGCCTTCTGAAAACATGACTGGAAGTAGAAGCATGCTAATCATATTCAGTCTGGGACGTGCCTGCTCCATTACCTTGTTTAGAGAACCTTATCTAGTGTGTCCTCTTCTTTGTATGCATGTAGAAATGGAGGCCCACCCTGTGAATGGATGCACATGCAGGTATCCATGTTGCTTTCATGTGCAATCGAAATTATTGTAAATAACAAATTTACTACTAAAAAACTTCACATTCAGAACTTTAAGTGAAAGTTACACTGTTAAAATACAAGGCTGTAAGTATTTAGTGATACTGAAGAAATCTCCAGTAACATTTGAGCCCTGCTAAATAAAGTAACAGAACATAAACTGCTTGTGCAGGATTTAACACACTAAAGATGATCTTATCTTAAATTCATAATAGTAAATGGCATAAGCTGTCATGAGTTGTTATAGCCAGTGATGTCTCTATATAACAGTGTTACATTAGCTGTATTATATTATATTATAGTATAGTATTATGTTACTATACTACACTCAATGGACAAAAGTATTGGGACAGACTCCTAGCTGTATTGTATTATATTATAGTGTAGTATTATATTACTATACTACACCAAATGGACAAAAGTATTGGGACACACCCCTTTGAGCCAGGCCCTTTTTCTCCAGTGAGTGACAATCTTAATACTTCACCATACCAAGATATTTTGGAGGAGGACAGAGGATTTCACTGCTACTGTAGTCATCAATTTGGATTACATCCAGGGCTTTAACCGTTGGTACTGGGAAATATGTTAGGAAGATGTCAAAATAGATCAGGTTAGCTTGCTAGCCAACCATATTTTCAAATTAAAAGTACGTGAACCCAAAGTAATAATGGGTCAGTTGATATGGAAGTATTGATTTTCCTGACAAATTGTTCCTGACAAATCAATATACTCATAAATGTATTGAAACAAAATGTTGGGGGTTTTTTGCATTGATTTTATTAATGATGAGAATCAATGTGTTTTTGATTCTGAAAAAATATTCCAACAAAAAAGGCAAGGAACTGAAAGGCGGGAACTGTTTCTCCTTCTGCTTTGTCTTACACGCACACACACACATGCAAATGTCATGCAAATGGCAGAAAAAACAGCAAGCCCATTGCATTCAGCGTTGCTGATGCTGATACTGGTATCAGGATACTTGCTTTGGTATTGCTATGGGCTTAAGAAGAAAATCAGTGGTGTCACCCATCTCTGACTTTGTAATTATGACTTTACAAGTGGGAAATGATACCATCTTAAAAACATGTGAAGACAGCAACAATCAACCATTTACACTGAGAACCCAACTAAAGGGAAGCTTCCGCATACCTTCTCTGACGTGTCGGGCCTGAAAATCAGAAATGGCCGTGCTGAGGGAGACTGATAGAAAAGCCATTCTCCCGTAACGCTTTATCAGCCCTGGCGTTGCACATCAATAAAACCCCCCTCACTCTTTTATCCTTCTCTTCTTCTCCTCTCCTCCTTCCTCCGTCCTCCCTCTCTGGCCTTCCCCTGTGCTTTTAATCTTTCACAACAGAGGAGAAAAAAAACAGGAATTGGAATCAAATGGCATGCAAGATAAGAGTAGTGTGTTTGAGCTGTATTCAAGCTTGTATTCTAGTTCAGATGCACACCTGTTTGTTTGGGGTTGCACTTGGTTTGGCCTTGTTGGTTGTAAAGCACCCCTTTCTAATACAGTAAGGGGAATCACATATTCAAACATGGTTTTTTTTCTTATTTAATACACTCCCAGTGCATGTACACTGATCAGCCATAACATTAAAACCACCTGCCTAATATTGTGTAGATCCATCTCATGCCACCAAAACAGCTCTGACACGTGGAGGCTTGGACTCAACAAGACCTGTGAAGGTGTCCTGTGGTATCTGGCACTCAGACGTTAGAAGCAAACCCTGTAAGTCCTGTTAGTTGTGATATGGGACCTCCGTGGATCAGACTAGTTTGTCCAGCACATCCCACAGATGCTCAGTCGGAGGCCAAGTCAACACCTTGAAGTCATTCCTGAACATTTTCATGTCAGAGCACATTCTCCTGCTGAAAGAGGCCACTGTCATTAGGGAGTACTGCTGCTGCGATAGCTGTACTTGGTCTGCAACCACATTTATTTTAGTTGTATAGCTGGAGTCAGCGTCTTGAAGAAATGTCCTTCTTTTTGACAGATTAGATTACATTTCATTTTTTCAAGGCCTAGAAGCCCCTGAGGGTTCACTATTAGAACATTAGGACTGCACCTAGACAGTTTGGTCACTGTTTTATCATATTTCTAACTTGTTTTTTACTGAAACATTTTTTCATGTTTAATGACACTCATGTTTGGTATCATGTAATGACTTTGTAATTATTATCTGCACAGTGCTGTCTGGGACTTTAATTTCTAATCTAAACATCATGACTGAAGTAGTGCAGTGCTGAAAGTTAAGGGAAGACAGTTAAGGGATGATTTAGATTGACGCTTAGAGCCAAGAAGTCATCTCAGTGAAACTCTAGGAATGTTTGTCTTGTATATCAACACCACTGATGATGACTTCCTAATCTCGTATAACCCAAACACACACACACACGCACACGCACACGCACACACACACACACACACACACACATACTTGCTGTGTCTCTCTTTGTCTCCTTCTCTCTTTCTGAGAGAGATTCTTCCACCTGGCAAATGGAAATGGACTGTTTGGACAACACAAAGTGATGGGAAAGTGTTATATTCTGGTTCTACCTTCAAAGTGTGAAAGAATATGTCCATCAATTGTTAATTACATTTTTATTCAACATGAACTAACATTTTACAATTTAACTGTTATAAAGATATGTCAGCTTAGTGGAACATTTTTGTGGGCAGGCAGGGATTTAAAAAGGACACACTGAATACAAATTAAACTCCTTCTAATTTATGTGTTGTTTTTTTTTACCCAAGGCCACTGAAAATCAAACTTTACTATTCAAAGAGTGGCTCAAACCCCAGTCTACAAGCATGGCAGCAACATTACCCTCAAAGCCTCTTTAAGAGCTCCAGAGAGGCTGGTTAATTTTGTTTTTAGTCTAGGTTTTTTTAGACCGTTGTTCAAAATAACCATGTTATGGAATGTGACGCTTTGTTAAATAGATTATTGGTGCATTGCTGATGGGATTTCCATCACTGTGGTGATACATGCATCTACGATAGGGCAGATTTACGGACCTGAAATTGGGACCAAAGCGATGAAGCTTGTGCTGACCCATAAACTCTGTTGTCACTGTGAAGCTTCACCTTGCCTTGCTAAATTATTGAAGAATGGCCAAATTAAAGGCGGTTAATATACATTTTAAAGAGGGTACATTCTGAAGGGCAAAGGTACATGGACTCTGGCCCACCCTCAGCATTGTCTGTGCGTCTCCACTCTTTCTTCCAGCTGTGAGCTGAGTGGTAAAAAATGTGCAAAGTTGTTTTACGCAAAAAAAACAAACAAAAAAAAAACAACGCATATGAAATGCTCGCAAAGCCACACCAGATCCCATCCTTACTGCTGTCCTCATATTTGATCCAGGATTTCCACGATAGATTACACACATTACCTGTGCAATATTTAATTGCTTTTTAATAGATTTGGACATTAAGCTGATAAACAAAAGAGGAGGCAAATCGAAACAGATCTCAAATTGCTTTTGAAAAACAGATAAAGAAAGCGCACGCAGAGGAGAAGAAGCCACAAAATCCGAAAATGGAACGTATAGCAGATATAGGCGAGCACCTGTTCAAAATTCGCCCGGTTGACAGTATGAATAGACTGAGAAGGTGCCACCTTATTATTTTGCTGCATGAAGTTCTAAATCTTATCCTGTTGTAGCAGGCTGGCGGTGAGCGAGAATTACAATGCTGGCAAAGCTGAGTGTTCTTATGGGTAGAGAGTGTGAACTGTAACCTCGCATTGAAATTCTTGTCTTGCCTTGGCGCTATTAACATAACTATTGTTCGGGGAAGAATAGCACAAGAGGTTGTGTTTTCAAATCTGTAAGGGGTGCCATTGAAAGCAAGGGTTGTGTTTACAGGTATGCAAACAATTATGATCTCTGACCTTTGGCTGCATGTATATGAAAATGTATTCACACTCAGTAATGAACATGCAAAGTCTGACCTGCTGGGTCCACTGCAACATTCCAGCACAGCCCCTACCATGCTGACTGGAAAATATGTTCGAAATGAGTTCTTTCCCTCTCTCTCTCTCTTTCTCTTTCTCTCTCTTAGTCTATGTCTCTCACTCCTTCCATTTCTATCTCTCTCCCGCTCTCATGCTCTTGTATATCTATCTGCTCCGGAACAACCAGCAGGCAAAAGGGTTGCGCGCACACACCTCGTTTCCACAAAGCTCTTTCAAGAAAAAGCCCTATAATGTCTCTTTGACTTATTACATCTCGCCCGCTCTCGTTAGAAAAGAAATTAGCAGCGCATTCTGTTTCAATTAACCTTCTGTAGCAACAGAGCGGGACAGGGGTGGGAGTCCAGGGCGTGCGTGGAGGTCAGGGTAATTGAATAGCGATGTAATGATGACATTGCCAAAGAGCCATAGCTGTGGTGTTGAGGTGACTGATGGCAGCAGAAGGCCACGTGTCATGTGCAGACCCGCCTTCAAAAGGAGGACCAGACCAACTGCCAACTGTCGCCATGCCAAGATACAAACTGTATCTAACAATGCGTCATCATTGGACGAAAAAAAAAAACTCATCTCCAAAATGTCAACTTCCCAGGACAAGCAAAAAACATTCTAACCATATAACGAAAGTAAACGTAAAAAGATTTTTTAATGAGTAATTTAGGTCCATTTCTCGGACCTTCAACACAATGTAAATGTGAGCCGGCGTTTTCAAATGATACAAAGGAAAACAGTGATACGAGGTTTTGTACCAACAATGATTTGCTTCGGTGAAAAGTGTCTGTCCAGTAGGGCTTTTTTTGTCAAAATTAAGGTGACAGTTTTCAAAAACGTATATTTTCCATGTGTCCGAATGTAGCCCAATCAACCCTACCATTGCCTTCTTTAGTTTTTCTGAGGCTAATGTATGCTGAAGGCATGCATTGGTTAACAGAGCACAAAATAATTAAAATAATTGGTTTCCTTGATGTTTTTAAAAATGTTTTAAGTAAAAACAGAAAAAAATATTTATTTGAATTGTATAATACTTACTTAAATATTTTGTGGTAAATGATTGCCTCAAATTGTTTGGGACAGCTGGTGGCCTAGTGGTTAGGGAGTGTACCCTGAGATCAGGTTGTGTGTTCGAATCCCTGGACTGCTAGTGACACCACTGAGGTACCCCTAAGCAAGGAACTGGCCCCATACACTGCTCCCCGGGTGCCACTCATTGGTGGCAGCCCCCTGCTTCACTTGGTGAATGGGTTCAATGCAGAAAAAGAATTTCACACTGTGTACTGTGGTGTGTTCACGCGTGGCTATAATGGGCCACTTTACTTTAAAGGGTCATTTATCAAGAATTTACAGTACATAACTGCTTCCCCAAAACATTTGAGTTCTATATGAACAACTGCGCTTTGTGGCAAACACACAGCTGATGGTAGCACTGCGTCAATATTTAAATCAAAGAATACGAATTAATGGATCAGAATGACCCATTTCAGAGCATACCTTAGATTTGGTGAACATGTGCCATACCTTGTCTGGTCATAACCAATATTTGCAGCCTGTCATGGTAAATCTAAACATGCACGCATGAAGTAAAATGCTGTACTAAACTGTTTTCGGAAATATCTGATAAACTAAAATGAACTAATGTGTACTAATATGAACTAATTAACAGGAACCATCGAGAATGCTGCAATGCTCCACCTAAATAAAAACTGCATGCCTAAATCTTCACACATATTTCCCACAAACACTTCATTAAGCTCAAAGTTAAAGGTTGTTTCATACTAAGACCTAATATGCATTTAATTATAGCAGAAATGGATCAACTGCCATCCCTTTTGCTGTTCCTGTTTTTTAAGTTGTTCAGTAATCTCAAGTAAATTTGCTGATGTGGTTTCTGACACTGTATGGCACACTGTCCTCTATAAAGGGACTAATGTATGTTGCATAGTATAAATAGTAGTAGGAGCCTGAAATGTGTCTGTAATTCTGTCCATAACAAAGTGTTAAACAATGTCAGTAAGCACATAAACAAATTTATTGGAGATTACTTAACAACTCTGCATGAGGCAATGAGGCGTGAGGCAAGTGTGTGATGACTTAAGCATGCGATTTGTGTGACACTAATTACTGAGCATAAGCTTTCATTACTTTTTAGCTAATTTAGCCTCATGCCTCCAGTACAAAAGTGAAGAGGCAAACGTCGGACACCAAATATGTCTAGTTACATAAAGTAAAATAGCCCTTCTAGTCATGCGTGAACACACCACAGCACACAGGGAGAACAATGTGAAATTCTTTCTCTTCATTTAACCCATTCGGCAAGTGAAGCAGCAGGCTGCCCTGGGAGCAGTGTGTGAGGACAGTACCTTGCTCACCAGTACCATGCCACTGGCAGGCATAGGATTCAAACCCACAACCTTCCTATTGGATGGGCTCCAACCAGGCCACGGCCCCAGTTTTATTGATCAGCCTTGATCATTTGGCGGAAGATGAAAACTGATGTTTTGCCAAACTATAAGCATGCTACTAATTAGATCACAGTTGCCAAAACTGTAAACTATTATTATAATGATATAATCCTTTTGTTTGGCAAGCTTGCATTTAAAAACACAAAGTCCCTGGACATTCTTTATAGACAAGCATGGAGTCTTCTACCAGTCTTTCTCTTGTTCGCACACACTCGGACCGTCACTCCTCGATTGCTTCCCTGCTGGAAAACACCCCTGCCCCTCAGCTAACAATCCTCTCCAGCAGTCGTGATCCTCTGTTGCACGTGATTGGTGTCAGTAAAACACACCTGAATGTAGGGGGGGGGGTGTGTGTGTGTGTGTGTGTGTGTGTGTGCCAGAGGGTGGTTAGAGGGGATCAGGTTGAGAGTGGTGTAGGTGCTGCTGGAGCGTCACAGGCCGCCTGATGAATAGTAGTGCGATGTGGCAGGCCAATCGATATATGGGGGGAGTCTCTGTGGCTGAAGAGCAGGTGCATTCTGCTGAGCTGGAAATTCCATTAAAACTCAGCCAGCTTCACTGAAGTGGGCTAGGTGGTTTGGTGCGGGGGATTTTGGGGGTGGCTTTAGTGCTGCAGATCCTGTCAGGCCCCCCTGCACCTTCCCCTTTGGAACCTGTAGACCTTGTTGCTAGCAGGCCAGGCTCGGATGAACGGCAACTCGCCTTGCTTAAGTCTTCTTAAGCCCCCCATCAGATCAATAAATAACAGTGGAAAGAAACACGAACCCCTTTCCACTTAATAATGTATCTGTGGCCTCCAGCAACTCATGTATGAGCAACTCAGTAAATATGTCTACGGTGAGAGGGTTTTAGGCCTGGGATATGGACCTTGCTCTAGTATGACCTCTAACGTGTAACAGACCGATGTTGATTCAACCCAAGTTGATGTATGGGAGGACTGGGTGTGGGATCACCCTTTGACTTGATTTCAGTCCAGCCACAGAGAAAAGTGCAGGGTAACATAATGAATTCTCTCCATATATAATTACAAGGTCACACCTGCAGTCGTTGTGGAGATGCCATGTGCTGAATATTGCCATGACTCTCAATAGCTGTTTTCTCTTGAGGAAAGCTCACTTTGTTTTTCCAGATAAGTAGTGTCACAGCCTGATGATTTTGCTTGTATACTGTGAACACTGGCCTGGTGAATGGCCAACTCTTACTGGCTGAGAGGCCTAAACACTCAGCCAGAGATGCACACAGACATCAGTGTGGATGCACAGCAGAGTTTTATTCACGATGAAAAGACATGAAAATAAAAAAATAAATAAAAATAAAAAAACAAACAAAAACTACGCTACAAGCCTGAGCAAAAACCCCAGGCTCTCTTTCACTTGTCTCCTTTTACTCTGCCTCCTTCCCCTTCATCCTGTACCTCCAGACTGGCAGGTGAATCCTTCTCCCCTCTTCATCAGGCTCACCTGTCCCTCATCAGGGGAGGAGCCCTGTGCTCACTTTGGTACATGTGACAGTGACTCAGCCTCTTCACCTCACAGTACTATCTTAAATATGATGTAATAGTTAACCCTTGGAAGTCTGTCATTTTACTATGTGGCTACACAACAGTTTAAATGTAAATTCAGGCACTGTCACAACAAAATGTCTATTTCTAAAATGGTGACTGTGCAGGAGAAGGCAGTTAGTTAGTCACAGATATCTACATATAAAAACAAATCTACTTGGAATTTAGTACCCAGTAATATGTGAGTATAGTAATAAAGTTAAAGTTTTGGTATGACAGATTTTGTTCAGTTATATTTTAATGACCGGTAATTATCATAACAGATGGCATAACAGTCCATGTTATGGGTTCATTTATGCTGCGTACTCATGTTAGCCATTCTGATGTCAAACATTATCGGTAATGGTTACATGACACTGTTATGTTATTGAACAAAGTCTGTTGTTTCAACTCACAATAGTACATGACATCTGCCATGAAATGTTTATGGCATGCTTATGTCAGTGTTATGCAGCATCGTTCAAATAGTGTTGCCTGTAAATCATATCCACACTTTGACTTTGCTGCCATACCCAAGTGTTATTGGGTAAACCCAATAAATTAGTTTTTTGGCTCAGTTTATTTTGACCCTCAATAAGCTCATTACAAATCTAAACAGGCCTAGACATTTTCCTCTATTTCTCTGGTTGGTCAGTTGATATCCCATGCATTTGAATTCATGGCTTTTATTAAAACATTTTGGATTGTGCATGAACTAGTATCAATTTGTTGCTACATCACACTGCAACTCACTGCGGCCCATCTAACCAGCAATTTTTCACGTATTTACTTACATATATTTACTTAAGTATTTGAAAGTAGATATTTGTGACTTTAACTGAACTTTAGGATTATATCATATGTGCAGCAGTAACTGTTACTCAAATTCAAATCACAATTGTAGTATCAATTAAGTGTTTAGAATCTCCACTGTTTGCAGAATTTCTCACATTGTTTTTGTAGTGATAAGTGGGACTAAGGGTTCAGTTCTGAAAATAGTGTGGCTGCTTACCTGTATACCTGTAGCAGGTGGACATGTCATACTGTGTTTTTGGGCACGTGCATGCTGTATCTGTGTCAAACCCTGTGTGTTGCTCTGTCTGTTTATTTACATACTGTATGTATAGTATGTGTGTTACGTCTTGGTCTATATGGCATTGGTATGCAGCCTCCTCTGTCTCTCTCTCTCTCTTTCTCTTTCTCTCTACCTCACTAGAGGGGCTAGAGCGTGACACTCTATCTGTGACACATCTTCCAGTGTCTCTCTCTGATGATGCCAGCATGGTGACAGATCGCCCTGCACGCTTGTCATCCTCTCCCTGACAGGAGAAAAGGAGAGAGAGAGAAAACGAGAGAGAGAGAGAGAGAGAGAGAGAGAGAGAGAGAGAGAGAGTGAGAGAGGAAAGAGAGAGAGAGGAAAAAAAGCACAACTAATGCTGCCTTTGGTGCGAAGCCTCTCTTTCCCAGCCAATCAGAATACTGTCAGGCAGGGAACACTGTAGCTCAGCTCTAGCTGCTGTTTTTAAACAAGTCCCCAGGCTGATGGAGAGTAAAACTAGACAGAGAGAGAAAGACTGAGGGGGCGAGGACGATAGATAACTGATTCAGAGGGTGCATTTGTGTGTGTGTGTGTGTGTGTGTATGTGAGTGTGTGTGTGTGTGTGTGTGTGAGTGTGTGTGTGTGTGTGTGCATATATATGTGTGTGAGTATTAACATGCGTGCCTGCTTGCATTTCTAACCAAAAGACAAGGGATATTCACATGTACCCCCCCACATGTCTGTCCCTGAGACTGACTCAAAGCAAGTTTCGCCTGCATCCTAGTAACACTCCCTCTGTTCCTATTGCAATATAACTTATTACTTATTGCAGTGTCTTCTAGATTGTAGATCAATGCAGTTTAAAGACAACCTTTTTTTTCATTTCAATTGATTTATTTATTATGACAATTACACAACATTAAGGGCAGCAGGTGTTTTTAAATGATGTTTAAAACTGAAAACCAAAACTTGAGATGCAAAGATTTGTTCTGACTGTGACCGTATGTTAGGTACACTTTGAATGGCATTTTACACTCTTACCCTGAGCAAAGTATAGTTTAATCATATAGCTCTTTTATTACGATATAACTCTTATTGGTATTACATTTACATTTATGGCATTTAGCAGACACTTTTAGCCAAAGCAACTTCCATTCCCTAACTACAGGGGGCAGTCTCCCTGGAGCAACTTGGGGTTAAGGATCTTGCTCAGGAATCCACTGGTGGTTTGCTGAAGGTAGGATTCAAACCCACGACCTCTTAGTCCAGAGGCAAGTATCCTACCCACTAGGCCACCACTAGGGTACCTGATAAAATGGACAATAAATGTAGATATAAACTTGGTGGACCTAATAAACCACACGTGAACATGTATGTAGTCCTGTGAACACGTACATTCAGTATTTGTGCTAATGCTGTATTAACTATAGACACTGTGTCACTTGGTTAAGGCGCTTATTTACTAATAACTGCATGACCATGATCTTATACAGGATTGCATGTCATTCACTAGAGGGACAGTACAGAGCCTTTCAGCCTGTAACTACTGTTCCAGAGTCAGCTCTGATAATTCTTGTCTTGACATCAGAGCCATGAAGCCGTTCAGTGATGAGGAGCTCAGTGGTTTTAACTGTGGGCAGGTTGTTGACACAGCCAGGTTGTCCTGGTTTGCCCCGGTTTGCTCCTCAAGCTCTTAAACTCCCGCCAGTGTGCAATCCCATCAGCACTGTCACGCAAAGGAGCGTGGCTTACAGTGCCTCTCTCTCTCTCACGCCCTCTTTCTCTTTCTTATCCCCTCTCTCTCTCTTTTTCTTAGTCTCTCTTTCACACCCTGACTCTCTCTCTCTTTTTACATTTCCTCCCTCTCCCTCTCTCTCCTTCTTTCACATTCCTGTCTTGCGCTTACTATGCCATTCTCTTCCACACTTCCTCTCTCTCTCACGTCTCTCAGCTCATGTCCCCCTTACATTGTAAAGCCACACAACTGCTGCCCTAGGCTGAAGCTTAACAGCAAAAGGAGAATCCGACTAATTCCCTCTCTCACTCCTTCCTTGGCAACAGGGAAATTCCTCATTTAGTTTGCTTCCTAGCAGCTGTTTTTTTTTTTTCATGGTGTGTGTGAGTGTTTGAAGGTGTACACTTTTTTATTGCGTGTCTACAGAGGGATTATTTTCAAGAAGAGGGGGTATATTTTCAAAGTTGCTTTCTTTTATGATGGTAGAGATGTGCTTGTTGTGGCTGCCATGGGTAATAGTGTGACCACAGGCCCATATTTTTCTTGTCCAACTAAATGCCTGCCAGTAGTTCATGTATTTATATTGTCGGGATCAAAAAATCCTCCTACCTCCAAACTGTAGCTCTAGAGGAAAAGGAAAAAAACATACCTTCTGTCATACCTGGTCACATCACCAGTAGAGCCATACACATGAGCAACCAAGCATACTGACACAGGTGACTTGGCCTGTAACCTGGCACATGCTCCTTCATGAGCAGAAGCAATCAATAGAAACCCCTCGCTCGATGCAACGCGCGAAGTGTGTTAGCACGAAAGCTAATAGAGATGAAAGCTTTGCCCTGCAGTGTTCTAGCCTGGTGTGAATGTTCAGACACGCTTCTCAATGACAGTGTTAGAGTGCAGCCGTGCTTGTTTCTTGGACAGATGCCGAAGGAGCTAACAGGCCCGGTGCTTCTTTAACACAGTTTTGGCCCTTCCTTGAAACCCGCAGGATTTGTGTTTCATAATAGACTCAGTCAGGGAGAGAATGAGCAGGATTAAGGCAGCCAACATCGGAGAAAGGATTTGATGATGTCATCCGTATGAATGAAGCGGTTAGCGGATTAGCGTCCCTGAGGCGGAAGTGATCCAAACAAATGAATGTGAATGCCTGGGGAAGGTGAGGGCTCAGCTTGGCTTTGGTGCTTAAGCAAAGGTGAAGGGTGAGCTGGCCTGTGTGCAGCACCGGACCTCTAATCCAACCAATCCAATGCTCAGTTTTGGCTCAGATGTGAAGAGCGCAGTTGCATGTGCTGACCACAGGTGGCTTCCTTTGGAGATGAGGTGCGAGGTTACTGACTCTTCTGTTCTCAGGATTTAAAAATAAACTTTCCAAAACTGAAAACATTCCTCGGCATATGCCATTAAAGAACAACTTTTGGTTTCCTTTTGGTTTTAAATCAACATTTTTTTAAACAATCAAACATTTTGCTTCTCTATGGCACAAAGTAGTTTTTTTGGCATTACTCCAAAAAACCCTTTTAGCACTTCAGCAGTTTTTAAGAATGTAGGCAGTGGAGATGGTAAGTAGTGGTTGCAGGGGAAATCACTAAATCTCCAATGCTGCCCAGTTTTTTTCGGACCTGGATGACAGAACTAGAGTTATAGCACTGATAGGAATCCATATAAAGTAGACTATGAATGGGCCATACTCCACTCGTAAGTTCTGAGAAGACATTGTTCCTTCATAGCACCCTCTCCCACTTCTGAAACAAAAAGTAAACCCTTGGATCTGTGCTTCAAATGTGTTTTCCCATGCATTTGCTCATTGTCACGTTCTAGATTAGTTTTAGAACAACACAAGTGTCAGTCTTGGCAAGTAAAAGCCAACACATGCTTCTTTTGTAGCTTGTCAAATTACTAACCTTGCCGCATGGTGAATGTCTGCTCTCAAGAGAATGCTTAGCATTTGTTCAGCTCATGCAGATACTTAACAGAGTGTTGCTCGACCCAAGAATAGAAGATATTCATCACACGGACTCCTTCCTTCCCGTGAAGAATAAAGGCAGACTTTCCAAACTAACTGCCGAAGCCCATCACAACATAAGTCTTTTTCCTCATTTGATTAATGGCACTTTTCTGCTCTATCATAACAGAGTGAGATACAGTGGAGGGTTTGGCTGATTGGTTTCGATTTGATGCCTGTGATTGGACTCCACTTGTCTTTTCTCTCATCACTTCTGTCACCAATAGTAATGGCTTGGTTGTAGTAGTTAGCCCTGTTTTGACTGTTAGCGTTTTTATGAAATACTATCCACCCCAGAAGATTTCAGTGAGATAATTAGCCATAACTGATACACTCTAGTATGGATTTTTACCACTTTCGCATCATGCAGCATTACATTTCCTTATTTATTCTTTCTCCTCCTCCAAACATTCCCATTCAAGTCAGCATGAGCTTGAAAATTAGATGTTGCGTTGAATTAGGTGTATCAGAAAATACTAAGGGTGGCTGATGCGATGACATGTTGTCATAATCATGATAAATTACATCACTGTATGCACTGAGCATGTCATGGGTATCATCAGGATTTGTAGGAACACACAACTGCATGTATCATAAAAAAAAGAACAACCAGTGTAGTGTATGTGACTGGTGATGGAAAAAAAAGACATGTCCTAAAATGATGTAGAATCTTATTTTCTTGTTTCTTTTTCAGCAGCAATAGCAAGGCTATAGTGATTAGTTGAAAGGAGCAGACTGAAAGTTAGGTCATAATGCCACTTTGTTCCTGGCAAATTGATATTAGACTACCTAAAATGTTATTACATAATTTAACCACTGACAGAGGGACACATTAACCTGTACCTACTGGCCTAATTTACGAGAGAGCCATTTCTGATTCTTGTTCACACTCCATCATGGTCCCACACATTGTACAGATGCATATAAATCTGCCCTCTTGGGGCTGAGATTATCTGGGCGCGTATTGGACCATTGTGTTCTGGCTGTAATAGCCAAGCACGCACCCAGCCAGCCCTTGAAGAGTCCGCACTGCATTCCATTGTCACTGCCAGTAGACCATTCGAGCACATGGCACGGCTGCGGCCACTTCTCTCCTCTACCGCCCCAAAATTAGTCGGGGCATGTGCTTATTTACTTGTGGTGGCCCAGGCGGAATGCTAGCCTCAGCCGCAGCTGTTGGAGTGGCTGCCAGCCCCTGGCCAACCTCTCTGCCTGCCTGCCCCCTTATCAACAAGCCCGGCCACTCAGAACTTCCCTGGAGAGAAGGTTGAGGACAGGGCCGTGCGACCCCTTCTCTGTCAAATGGACCGCCTGGACCAGCAGGCAGGCCACCAAGCTTAGTGGGGTATTAACCCTGCAAGCTAATTTAAGCTCGTCTACTTTTATTTATTTATTTATTATGTGGAATGAATGGCCTACGTGATTCGGGACATACTGACCAGGTGCAAATGGGAGTAGGCAAAGTGTGTGCGCTGTACTTTTTCAGCTAGACGTGACACCTTCAGTTTCCTGTACCATCTCACGCCTGGCCTCCCGACTCTGTAACACCAAGCTGTATCCCAGTCACC
>JBBPCX010000011.1:14377405-14418532 GCA_037974365.1 Hydrocynus forskahlii | reverse complement strand
ATATACACACACACAGTATGTAGTGTATCACCTTACCAAAAGAAGCACATAAGACTGTTGAGTACAGGTTCCAAGAAGGTTTTGTTGAATAATTGAATAATGTGCCTTTAGTTTGCCTAAGAAACTTTCAGTTTTTTTCCAGGAACCATTCATTGTTGTTGTTCTATGAACTGAGTATAGAAATTCTTATCATACAGGTCTTAAGTTGCGCTCTAACACACTTAATACTCTAAAAGTAAAGAGACAGGCTCCCATTTTTACGGGAGTTTAAGAGCTATAGAACTCTTGCATTATGTAGTGCTTCTTCACACTTATTTACGAAAAAACAAGTGTTTTTTTTTTTTTTTTTAAGAATTAGGGGAACCTAAAGTGATTCTTCAGTGGTGTCACTCCATAGTTCCCTTTTTAGCGCTTTTTATTTTTATGAGTGTACTGATTTTGTATATTACAACCAGAATCCTCAAGATTCAAGACTGAAAAGTCAAGATTGTTCATTCAAGCTCCCTCTCAGTCAATAAGTCTCTTAACTCGGCAATGTGCCCAGTTGGCCTAGGCTTTGTGCTATTTTACACATAGACTAATCTGAAAGGAGGGCTAAGTGCAAAGTCTTGCTTTGTAGTCTGTCAGTGAGCTACTGTTTTTGTTAGGAGTTATTCTCCAGAGCTTTTTTTGGAGTGCTGGTGTGTGTTTGGGTGTTGAGGAGAGTTGGCTGGTGTAGGGCCGTGTGAGTCTTGACATGCTGTGCCCTGGGGTTCCAGGGTAGATATTTAGCTTTTTATGTCCTGCATCAAAGGTTGACTGAGGACGGCAAAGCCCTATATCAATTCTTATTTCACCGTCACACTCAGTCCCGGGCAAGTATGCAGCTGCTGTTAGCAATGGCAATTACAGACTGTACAGAGCTGAAATTGCAGTGTAATGGGACACGCCGCCGTCCATCTCGCGCTGGACCTCGTTCGCCGGCCAGTTGTCATGAATAAATCATTTCTGACATGGGCGTAAGAAAGTGAGCTTGACTACAGTTTCTAAATGCACAAATCAAGCACCAAAACAGAAGAACCAGATCACTATGAAGGTCCCCAACAGTACATTGTGTTAGGCAGCAGTCAGAAACCCCACCAGCAACGTATGCTTTACATTGGCCAATACTGTTTGCTTGATTAGCAGGATAGCAGTATATAAGTAGCAGTACAATGAGTAATTGATGTTCAATTGTACATTCAGCTTGTAGATGCCAATTACTGCTGTCACATTTTGAACAATATAAAATGAATGAAGCCCCCTGTGCAATTAACCTTTTAATATTGCAGAAAAAGTGTCTATTTCTGCCTTTTGATCTACTCTTCCTCTTTTATTAATAGGATTTCTCTATCATATCATATCATAATTGCTATTTTTGCATTTATTTTCATATGTGAAGAACGTGGAAATGCACGAGAACATACTATATACTTCTGTGTTATTGTTAAAGTGATGAAACAAAACAATAACAGCCTAATTGTTCATGCATGCTACAGCAGGTACATTCAACAATAAAGGCGGCATGCTGCATATTACAAAGTGTTAGAAAAGACTGTAGGACACAGAAAGCTAATTCTGCGTGCTGAGAAATTTTACCATGGTCTGTGTGGACATGTATGCATTATAACAGCTGTACTCTGAGTTTAAAGACACAGAGCCAAAGCTGCTAAATGTATAACCAGTGATGTGTTAGATAAGCAAGACACTGGACCTAAATGCTCATTTAAAAGTAATTGAACTTTGTATGAGCCTATATACACAAACACACACACACACACACACACACACACCAGGTGGAAAACAAAGATTTTGCTTTTAATGACTAAGCACTATAAAGCACATAATCATGTTTTCACCGTTCTTAAACCCAGTGGTGAAAGTGGATTGGAGGGTGTGCCTTGTGCTGTGGTCAGTGGTGCATGTGTTCAGCAGCAGTTTGCCTGTTGCCCCTGAATTTACTCACATCCAGATACACAGGGCGAGGACAGGTGTGCTAACATCCGTCCCAAGACTACAGCTCATGGGAGAGTGTGTCGTGTCCCTCGTCGAGAAAACACATTTGGAGTGTGTGTTGTTTTTCCGTTCTGGCGCCTCCATTTCCGTCCTTTGAGATTTAATTACCATCTCCCTTTCACCTCTAATTAGTGGGGCCAGGCCTCTCGGCCCTAATGCTAATTCACCACAGCGCCCTGTTCACTTTATAAATAAACCCCTGCCTGACTCTTATGCTTACACACTCACTGCTCTAGTTCTCTGATGCAACGAGGGCCAGACTTATGATAATGGCTTTAATGCTGCATTTTAATGCAGTAGTTTAGAGAGCCTTGAGAGAGGTGTAATGTACCGTGATGCATTTGACCCTCAGCAGACACTGTTCACCAGCAATAACAGAAGCATGCAGTGATTTTTATATTCATTTTTTGATTAATTCTGTCAAACGTTCAATCTCATTTGTTTGTAGGCAGAAGATAAATAGTTAAAGCAGTTGTTGTGTTCATAGTGTTGTTTTTTGCAAGAACAGTCACTCTTCACATATACATTTTTTCATCATATCAATACAGAATGGCAATACATTCTGGATAGCACCGAAAAATTAATAACTTGGGGTTAAACTTATAGAGGATGAACCCTCTGTGTGCATGCACACGTGTGTGCGTGTGTGTGTGTGTGTCTGTGAGACATACAGAGATCGAACTGAAGATCAAGCATGTGCTATGTGTGCAGAAGGGATCATTTAACTGTGCTCCGCCAAATGACACAATAACTATTTCCCTTCCTTGTGTCTTTTTGTGCTTTTGGAAAAGGTTGACATGTGTAAGAGGCATCTGAAAAGGTCCAGGCATCTGAGTTTGAGAGCAGCTAATTCTTCTAATACAGATTAGCCCTTGTATTGATTGAACAACAAAGACAGGCGGGGAAGAACTCTCCAACATTCAATTATCCACACCGATAGACATGAAACCAGCACACAGCCCCCACCAACCAGCCAGCACTGCCCTTCTGCCCATCTTTACTGAAGCCAACTGGCGGGGGAACTTTCTGTCTGTCATGATGTCAGCTCAAGTGGGACTATAACTGTCCAGAAGAATTCCATTTGAACTGAAGAAAGTTCATCACTGAAGACAAATCATGTTTGTTTGACTTTTTTTGTGTCAATTTCCGAATTATATAATTTATAAAATACTTGTTTTAAGGTGATGCCACATTTTCATGTTATCTCATTCAGATATTTGTGAATGAATATATTTGGTTTGTCTTTTTCTGACATTGGCAAATGTTTTGCCGATCTAAAACCAATTCAAATTTCTAAATTATTTTACTGTCTGTTTAAAGTTGAACTTTAACTTTAACTCAGACTGAGGAACGTCACAAGAGAATTGGGCCTAAATTCACAGTTCCGTTTAAAGCTGATGGCTGACTTCAAACACCCTAGACACAAATGTGTTTTATACTCACTGAAGGTCATCAGACTCCCTTCTTTTTTTGTCTCCCAAAATAACATTTACTCATTAGCATTTTGTGCTAATGGCACCCTGATATCAACTTGTCCGGTCTGGCTGTTGTCCTCCTTTGCTATACTTGGCAAATGACACGTGAAGGCAATGCGGGTAACAGATGTGGCACTGGGATCACCCTCTACCACTCCATTACACACAGCACCCACCTACCAGCTCATCCAGGTCATTACGGCAAGACGAGAAGCGGCAGCAAACGACTGCTGATGCAAGGCAGTTCCAGGCTAATGATGAGAGGTTAGGCCGGCGGATGATCTCGCTTGGCATCAGCAGGTTTAGCTGCATTTATACGACACAAAAGACCTCTTTTAAAGCAGTTCATATACGCATTGGTATCAGTTTATGGATATTATGGACATTTCCACTGCCACTATTTTCATGAATTCTCTGCATTTGCCAGTATCATCAATCAGTCCAGTATCTCCTGGATAGTCTGTCAGTCTTTTATCTTAAAGCAGTCTGTTCAGGCCTTGTCATTTATACTGGTCCTTGTCACTTCATAGATTATCATTCCAGAATCCCAAACTATGTCACTCTCTAGGGCCAGGTGTGCTGAAGTAGAAGACATTTCTGTATTTTTAAATGACCCCTTAAATGGTGATCTTTCTTGACAATTCATGCTACAAAATATATCAGATGTTTCATTACATCCTATACACACTGTACAAGCCTCACATAAGAAAGTCATTAGTAACTGATATTTATTATTTATTCTTTAGTAAGTGACTCTCATGTAAACCTGTTTCTATTTACCATATGAAGAAGAAGTGCACTTTTGATGTGATGGTCCGTCTGAAGAACTTAACTTACAAACAGCTATTACTAAAATGTTGATTTAGATATATTTAGATATTCCTCTGAATCCTATCCATATAAAACTAATAGCAATGTCTGAAAGTAAATAGTAAGTGGGATTCACAGTGCTACGAACCTAATAAACTAACTGATGAGTAAGTTCTGGTGATATCAGTCATTTAGATTCCCTGCATGTGAATTTCCCACTTTATGTGTAGCATGAGGGCTATTTTCATCGAGCATTCAAAAGCTACTCTAATCATAGTAAATACAGAAACCAGGGGTCCTGGAGGGCACAGCTTGGTGATTTCTCTGCTTAAACACACATCACTCCTAACACCTCATGTTATTGTCAGATTTAGTTGGTGTGTTCGAGTAAGAAAATCAAACCGTGTCGTCTAGCAGCGGAGAATAATGCACCCCTGATATATGCTGCTGGAACATATATGAGATATATCAAACATTAATACATTAAGAAAACATTTCCAAGACACCTTGATCAGGGCCATGGGAGAAAATCTCTCCAGCTGTTATTTTTGCTTTATTCACATTTTTCTTTGCTGTTACTGGTTGGTGGTTTTCTTTCTTTAATTTTTCTGTAAATGTGTTTAATTAAAAATTTGAGTTTTTTTTTTTTTTTTTTTTGCTCTTATTTTGTGTCTAAATTTCCCCCAAGCAGGACTGCTGCCCGTTTCATGAACTAATTCACTATGTAACAGTAACAAAATCTGGTAAATTTGTGTCCAATATAACATCAGCTCATCACTTGTTGATTAACGGCCATTTAATTCAAATTAAGGGGTTTGGTGTATTTTCTGGGGTAAATGTTCAGCATATTTCAAGTACATTGTGTTTCGTACATTGATGCATTTTTTACTTTTGCTCTAAAGATTGATTGCTTTAGGTAAGTGTTTTAGGCCAGTATTCTTAATCATGTAAGAAGTAACTGTATTCTCTGCATTTCTGAATCCATTTTCTGTTGAATCCCAACCATATATATTCCACAATCCTAATTTATTCAAGTTCAGACAAAACAGAAATAGCAAAAATTAGATAACAGTGAACGGTCTTCCTTAATGACGTGATTGTGGAGTGAAAGATAGAGAGCAAGAGATGGAGAAAGAGAAAAGGTGTCATCCCACTGGGAATGGTAGGCTGATGTATCTATAACATCTATGCTTTAGTGCCATTAAAGCTTTCTGCTCATTATAGCTGCGCAACAATATTTATTTTACGATAGTCCTTACGCAAGAGTGCGTGCACTTCTTTTCATCATAAATAATGCAAGCCACACCTTTGAAATCAAATGAAATATTTAAGCCACGGCCGCTTTGTAGACACTGTGAATGAATCACCATCACATGTGTGCTTTACCAAAAAGAATATCAATTATTCCTAGTCAACGATGTTGAAAAGCTTGAGGCTGCAGTGTATGGCACTGATTCTCCATAGTGAACTGGCATGTCATGAATGATAAGTGATATTTAGTACTGTGTAAAAGTCTCAGAAACCTCACAAATATATGCTTAAAACACTGTATGAATGGGCAGTATGCAACTGTTTGCTCAGATAAATGCATGTTGCATATTTCTGTGTTTGAATTTCTAAAACCGCTCTTCAGTATTCCAAGTCCAGTATTATCCTGACTGATCAGTAATATATATTAAGTCACATGTGGTTCTAAATGATGTGAACAAATCCATGTGAAGTCATTGAGGAGAAATTTGAAACCAGACGTTTGTACTCCTAACCAGCTTGAAAGATTAAATACAAGCCATTTATGAATACAAGCCAATATTTTTTTACATGCAGAAACATACCTAATGCCCAGATAAATGCTTTGCACTGTATATATTGCCCAGATGTTTTACCCGGTGTACATACAGTGTGTCATCAATATGTACAGTAAACCCCCTCTTAATCGTGGTTCAGCAGTCACGGCTTCAGTCTCTCACAAATTTTTCTGAGAACCGAACTAATAATTGTTCGCAGAAACCCCCTGCAGATATCCTCCCAATTTTTTTGCTTTTGTGACGTCTGGCCCCTCGTGCTAGTTGTTTGTTTGGGCGCGGCGGTTAGCCATTCAATCAGACACCTGAATGGAATGAGCCTCCGCTGCTCAGCGCCGCCCCAAACATAAACAACCCAGACGGGGGGGCATGGCGGACAAGGCCCGGAAGTCACCTTCACTCAGAGGCGGGAAGTTTGAAAGTAGTTAGTCGGACTGCTGCTTGATTGGCTGTTACCCTGTGACACATCTGTGGCAGCTGCAGTCCAGAATTTCCCCCATGGAGCGTCTCGAGCGTTCTCGTGTTTTTCATTTTGTTCTTCTTAAAGCCCTTTATTTTTATTACTGTGAATTAGATTAATTTATTACTGTGTTTATCCTGCTTATACCAAAGAAAACGACAGCATATCCCAAAGAAAATGCCTGTGCATGAATTACAGTACAGTCTATACAGGGGTAACATCAGTATGTACATTCTAGTACTGTGGGAGTTCAGTTTAAACTGTACTGTATGGATACGGGTTTACCTTTACATTTTCTTTCAGGGTAATGTATTAAGCCAAGTTTATAATGAAAATAAAGTGTTTTGGGAGCATATTTAGTGTTTACACTATAAAAATAGGCATTTTTACCACATCACGGTTCATTCATGAGGTACCTTGCCCTTCGTTCTGGATCAGCATTTCTTCTTGCCCTGTACTCTCTTTGCCTTTCTGCTGCTGTTTTTGCCATCATTAAATCTGAAAGTATTGACAAGTCAGTGTCCTTTTGATAAGTAACTGGTAAAATGAACATGAACTTGAAAGCAATGCTGAAAATTTCTCATATGAGAATGAGAGGCAAGATCACAGTCACTTATACAACTTTCATTTAAAAAATCCTCAATTTTTCATCCACTAATAACAAACATCAACATAAGTTCCAAAATATCATGTGTATATGAATATACATTAAATATTGCAAAGATATTCATCCCCGTAGCATTCAACCACATATCACTGAAAAATGTAATGGGGTTGAATGTGATGGGGTTGAAGATTTTTTCTTAATCTAGTGCTAATTCTTAACGCTAGCAGCTTGCAGGATGACACAGCATTATTTGGTTTAGATATTGTTCTATTTTATAGCTATAAAAAATAGTTTTTGATAAAACCTTCTATACTTTGAGTTTTCCCCCCAACAGTGTTGAACGTCTAAGCTTGACGGAACCTATATGTTCATAAAAACCATAAAATATTCATGAGAATTGAGAAAGTAGTTTACCACTTGTCACACCATGCTGTTCAAGAGACTTTGATGATTCCACTTCCTCATAAATTATGTCACGGGATCAAACCATTGTTTTATTAATTGGGGTGGTAGTGGGGTGGGAGTGCATGGGAAGGGTTTAGAAGTGCCTAATTTTGCAAAAAAAATGTATTATTATTTAACATTATTAACTCAAAATTGACCATGCTGTTGGTATGATGGACAATGGGGACAGGCAAAGTTCTTCGTACTCTTTGGAAAAACACAAATATAAATGTTGAAATTAATGTCATTATACATTTTTTTCTCTGCTAATTATTAAAAAGCATGTAATAATTTGAAACGTTGTAGTTCAAATGTAGATTTATGAATGTTATGAAAAGTTGTAGCAGCATTACATCTTGGGACACTGGACCTACTGAAATGGCACCAAATCTGTAGAATGACCCCACCATACGTGGGTGCTCTTGGTTTACTGTATATGAATATTGGTGGTGTGTCATGATGCTAAAATTTAAGTTATGGCACTATTGAAAATCAATGAGAATTCAGTCCATTTCATGTCAAGTGGAGTCAATTAGGCGCATAGTCATTTCAACAATCAGCACAGTACGCAGTGAAATGAAACAACATTAGGACCATGGCGCAAACTAAAGAACATAAACAGAAACAACAAAAGTGCAGACAGGACTATACAGTGTGCAAAAAGAAGAGAGTGCAAGATGTAGAAAAAAACAACAATACAATATTACAGGACAGGGCAACATACAACGGAGTCGACAAAAACAGCAACAGTACTGATGTGAATGAATACCATATTATAACTGATACTGTATTCTAGCAACAGAGACATTAAATGTGCCAAAAATAGCCATCAATAAAAGCAAAAATGATAAAGTGCAGTATATAATAAATAAATGGTGTTTAGTTGGCATATGGTGGCATAGGGAACAGTTTGTGTGTATATGCATTTATATGAGAAGGGAAAAGTTAGGTAAAGAGTTTCAACATCATTTTCCATGAAATGATGCTGAACCTGTCCTCAAGCAGTTTTAGATTTTATTTGGTGCACTTTACAAACTTGTCCAGTACCTGACAGTTAAATGCAGTTTAAGTGGGGCTTCAGACTGTTTTGAAAAAATAAATAAATTATATATATATATATATATATGCATATGTACATATATAGTATAGAGTGCAGTAATTTTTAATTGTAAATTTGAGCAGTATCAACCAGCTCAGAATTTGCACCATGGTTTACTTATATAACCGCTTTACAAGGGGCTGTTTTAACATGAGCGTGGTCGTGACCTAAACCTTAATGTCTTCTGACTGTCTCTCATTGTCCTTAGGAGTGACCAAACACAACATTTGTCAACAAAAAAGATATTATGCTGGAATATTTATTCTCCCTAAATTTGCTGGAACCATGCTCTTGACTTTCTTTGGGCACTTTTTTTGAAATGCGTTTTGGCTCCCCAAATATACATGTTAAATGATATTCATAAGGTCAGCCGTGGATAATCTTAAATGGAGCACGCTTTATGCACTGTAATATTCTCAATTATGGCTGCAGAACTTTGAGAATGTCAATGGAGTTTGACTGTAATTTTTGAGCATCCTGGAATGCAATTCATTTAAGCCTTGCGGAGATGGCTTCCAAAGCGCATACAAATGATCTAATGCAGTTCTTTCGACTTCTCTCAGGCTTTTTAAGTTTGTGATATTTATTGTTATGTGCCTTATTACCTCTTTGGGTAAGTCATTATGCATCTTTGTTTCAAAGTGTGGTTTTTTGTCTGGCTTTATCTCATATTTTCAGAGAGTAGCAAGTTCACTCCTAGGTGTAGTATACACTGCCAAAAGAGAACTGCAGAGTTACTTGTATGTGTGTAGGGCAACTTTTTACTGCCTCAGGTATAGCTTTAGGCTGAACTTTTTTAATGACTGTAGGTGTAGAACTGGTTGAGTCTAGGATCTTGTGCCTTAGCTAGGTAAGAGAGGCACTCATCAAGGCAAGGAGAGCCTAATTATTTCGAATGGATTGGGAGTGAATGAAACTCATGGACACACCTTTCTCTTTATATTTTCTGACCTTGTTTAACTGATGTCTTCTCATTTGCAGTATATGGTTTTTCTTTATTGTTTAAATGTTTCAGCTAACTGCTATGAAATACCTGGTATTCATTGTGATACTAATATGTGAGTTGTATCATTAAGAGACTTAGGAAACAAAGTGGGGACACTTTGTTACACACCTTTAAGGCTTAGAATATCTAATAGATGTGGCAAGCACTGAATAAGCGTCTTTCATTGGTAAAAAGGAAGTTACGGGAAATACTACTAGTCACAAGATCTTCTTGTTGATGTTGATGTGTGTTATGATGGAGTTTGTGGGTGTGATGAGTTGACCCTGTGCTGCGGCCCTGGAGGCTTCACGCAGAGATCAGAGGGAGACAGTCTGAAGACCCCTGACCAAGCAGCAAGTCCCCTACATCAGTTTTGTGTGTGTGTGTGTGTGTGTGTGTGTGTGTGTGTGTGCCTATATCTGTGCGTGTGTGTTTTTAAAGACAGAAATGTTCTGATGTGCCCCAGAGCCCCCTCTGCAGCCAGCCAGCACCAGCAGATAAGCGAGCTAGAGAGATGTGCTGCACCCCAGGCGGTCATGTTTTAGAGGTGCCTTGCTGAAATACCAGGGCCCACACAAACACACACACACACAAACACACACACACACACACACACACACACACACAAACACTCACACACACACACACACACACACACACATTTGCACATGAGATTGTGCACATACACTCACATAAATGCACTCAAATGCTTATCAAGGCATCATAAACTCATACACAAGCACTTTTTTTGACCTGCACACACTCACACGTGCATCCACACGGATACACTCAGCCTGGTCACCTGCTGTCACGCGCGTCGTCTTTGTATCACTGACACACACCTGCTGAGGCCACCTTTAGGGGACCCTGCCTCACGGCTGCTCTGAGCATTGAGTGAATCCCCCTGTGGTTCTTTAGCTAATCCCTGTGCAGGTTAATACAAGGCTGACCTCCTGCAGCCCTGTGCGCTTCGATGTTATCGCCCACTCTCTTTCGGCCCAGAGTGGACTTCAGTAGATTTCAAAGTCCTGCCACAGCAATAATAAAGCCCAGTGACGACCCACAGCGCAAGAAGGCCAATCTGATAGCTGGATTGAAGGCAATTTACCTTGTCCCGCATGCCTCCCATTTCAGCAGCTTTTTTGCCTCAGGCCTCATTTGCTAAGGGCAAGTAGGAAACTTGTTTTTTAAATTTGCTTCATTCTGTTTTCATTTGGTAATGAATGTTTAACATTTAAATTGCCACATTACTAAACAAATCAAAACAAATCAAGCAGGCAGAAAACAACAGCAAATTCACCATATTGGTTATTTTAGTCTCGATTACAAAAGCTATGGCTGCCACAAACCAGATGTGCTGTGTATCACAGCACCACACAGCAAAGGCATCACAAAGGGCAGCTATGCCACAGAAGATGTACTCCAATATAATTTATACTTTTCACATTTGGTATCAGCTTATTACATAACTGAGGGAAAAATACAAGCTGAAAAAGACTAGGCTGTTAGCTGAGGCTAGAAGTAGTACATAGTAGAAGTTTTGCAGCTGCAATTAGGATTACTCTTTAATGTGAAGGGGATTTTTTATTTGTAATGAACGTTCTTAAAGGGGACATATTATGCAAAACTCACTTTAGTTATAACAGGTCTATGGGCTATACAAAACATGTTCATGAAGTTCTTTGCACACAATTACTCTCACATAAAGAGATCTCACCAGCTTTATTCTTCAGTTTCAGGCCCTTTCAAAATGAGCCGTTTGGACGGAGGGCCCAGTATAGAACTGCCCCTCATCTGTCGGGACTCCACCCACTAGATTAATTGAAGAACCGCCATTTTGTCTGCTCGTTTTATGAGCATGGATAAGCCGAGCGCTATGTCTATAGGCAAAGGCAAGTTACACATGAAGTGTTGTGTTGTTGCTGCAAAAAACAGCACAAATCCCTACACTTTCTCCCAAGACAAAGAAAACCATTGGCTCCATTTCATTTTCGATGGCCATGTCCCAGCAGCAACCAGTTGCATTCCACCTTAAAAAGTTCCACCTTAAGTATTTAAGGTGGAACGGAAAATTCGAATAAGGAGCTGTGAATAAGGAGCTGACTTCAGCATCGTGGGGGATCTGTACCTACTGTCCATGATGAGTCAGTAGATGAGGGAGATGTAAGTACTTTCAAACAATGAGTTTTCTGTTTATATCGCAGTTAAGTATGAACCAGCTTGTTCGTTTCGTTTTGTTTCGTAAGCATGGGATGGGTGGGGCGTGGCCAGCAACAGCTTGTGTGCATAAAAGGAGCAGAGCCCTGAAACGGCTCGTTTTGAAAGGGACTGAAACTATGAAGAATAAAGCTGGTGAGATCCCTTTATGTGAGTGATTTTGTTCAAAGAACTTTATGAACATGTTTTGTATAGCCAATAGGCCTATTATAACTTGTTCTTAAAAAAGTGAGTTTTACACAATGTGTCCCCTTTAACTCAATGTCTGCTTTATTATAACACTAAACGAGGAACCAGTTAACTGAGACACGAAATCACTATCATGATTAGAATAACAAAATATGTCAAATACACTCAAACATTTCTTTCTCCCAGGAATGCTGGGAAACTGTGTTGTAAGGGTATGAAAGATTGCATTTGTGAGCGAAGGATGAAAAAGTCAATTTAGCAACTGGGTGAATCTGCTGTAGTTAATTTCTAATTTATCATACGGTCCTTGAATGTGCCAGTTGCATGAGCAAGCATTGCCTTGAGCTAAGCGACAGTAACCTGTATAAAAGATTAGTAAAGTCATTGTGGATTTAAAATAAAGAGAGAGTTGTTTAAAAGAGTCACTAAGATAATGTTCTCAGAATTTTCTCTCTGTGATGTCAAAACCTCGTAATTTTTCGTGTGAAATGCTTGCTGACTCTGACATTGTGTGAACATTTCATGATGAATGGACCAGTAGAAATGGTCCAAAATGACTCGAGATAAAACCTTGACGTTAAAAAAAGTTTTTTGTTTTTTTTTATTCTCCCATAAATTTACTTTCAGGAAATACAAAGTTTTTTTTTTTTTTTACCACAGCTATTATTTACACAGCAGAGATATAATTATGCACTTTTCGGTCTGGCTGATCAACCATGAACTGCAAGCTAGCCTCATGATGTTTTACATAATCATGATCATTCAAGTATGCCTCAACATATGTCACCATTATACTCTTTAAGATTAAATGAATGTCCTTGTGAGAAATCTATTATTGACCAGATCTAATATTGACCCTAATGCAGCTCGGCAGGTCGAGCTGGAGGCCCTGCAGATGATGACAGAGCTGCTTTGGGTGCTACAGTATGTGTGTGATGCTATTTGGCAGATAAAGCAGTTTGTGGCAAGTGCCTCGGGCTAACTGGCATGGGCTGCCACCCTCGTGTGCCCGTCTGAGCCACGTGGCCCTCCTCCCTGCATTCCAGCTCATGTGGCACTGCCATATATGTTGACATGTACACTGGTGCCATGTCATGTTAAATGGGAGCTCTTTTCACATGTCAGCGGTCTGTGTGATGATTGCAATTATAGTAGACACCACCATGCGCAGACAGTGGAATATACCTTTAAAACTTCTGTACTTTATTTCTTTGTATGTCATTTGACGTGCCAAGAGGGAGAAACATTTTTGACCTGTTCCATTCCTAACAATGTACTTACAGTGGCCACAGAACTACCCACTTTTTTTTATTAGGTGTTTATATATTCATAAAGGTATGAATGTAGTGGCTAAGACAGATTTGGGGCATCGTATTTGTACTCATAAACACATGCTGATTTCCTGGATAAAGTCATTGACAGATTTAGGGCCTTCTTTCCAGTGCTGGAGCCTCTTCATGACTTGCCACCAGCCTAGAAATGAGAGCAAAGTCAAGTGCCTGGAATGATGTGCAAACTAACCTGCGTCTGGGTCATGAAACCATCAGACGATATCGAAACGAGTGGTGATTTGAGTGCAGTCGATGAATCAGACTCAGCTGCATGGACACAAGCGCCCATTTGCATCTCATTTGCGAATGACACAACCCAATACAGTATTTATAATTTACACTACACATGCTCAAAAATGCTGTAAGACGCCCCCCCCCCCCCCAAAAAAAAAAAAAAGAAAGAAAGTCATTCTGCTGGTCCTTGAACCACTGATTGAATTCCTCCTGATCAGGGAATACTTTTGCGTGTTCATTACACAACATCAGGGTCTTTTAAAACTGCATTTGTCTGTTTATATTTCCTGCTGATTCAGTGATTAATGAGTTAATAAAGGTCGACACATTTGCATTTAGGACAACATTCACACTACCTAATTCTGTAATAATTACTTATTAATGATATACAGTCATATGCAAAAGTTAGAACTTGGTCAGCTGACATGTTCTGTTGATTTCCTGATTGATAAGCACACATCTCCTTGAGAAGACTTTTATTGTAGAGGATCATTTCTGTTTATTGTTTATTGTTTAACATTTGGAAATTGTATGTATTGCCTATACCTGTACTAATTATATATTGATCACATCAGTGATGTAAATCAACTGGTTCTGTGGAGTTCTGTGGAGTGTGAGGTGTTGAGAATATTGCGGAATTGTTTCTGGTCAATAAGATGCCAGAGGAGGCCCTTAAAAAGTACTCACACATAAGACTCCTTTGGTCTTTAAAAAATACCGTTGATAAACTAAAAAAACTAATAAAAATGACTTTTTTTTTTAGACAGAGTATACAACTTTTACCCCTTCTCTTGTCCTACTTCTAGCATTCTCTGTTGTTTAGTTCTGCTATTTGGCACCTTCGTCCCTTCTGTCGTGAAGGTTTGGGAGCCATTTCTGTTGTTAGCCATAGCGTTTGGCACAGTTGGTCAAAGGTATGAACAGAATATAATTGACACACCTTCCTGTTTCTGTTGTACTTTACCCAAGCCTTTAGTCTGGAATGTATGTGTGCCTGAACTTATATGGTCAAAAACTGCACACCTTTTAGACATGCACTCAATCACTGTAATGTGTGATTGGTCATTGTGATTGAAGAGAAGGCCCTTTACTTTTACAAGCAACACGCCTGTGAGACCCTACTTTACACCTGCATAGACTGGAATTAGAGGAGGTAGTTATGAGCAGCATCCAAGACAGCACATTGTCCAGACCTTGTAGGATACAAATGTCAATTTGTCAAGGTTAACCTATAAGTTGTCAGTTTGTACGTGTGATGATTCGTCTTTCTAAAAGTGGCTGGATGCTGACCATTCTCTGTGCCAAGGTGGACAGAGCCATAGCAGCTGCTATGCTGTAAAACCTGTCGTTAGACAACTGCTGTGGTGTTGGCCTTGCTGGGGTTCGGAGTCCTTGGGTGAATTTAGCTGCGAGTTGGGGTGTGAGTTACAGCTTTGTGCTGGTTGGATTTCAAAGGGAAGAAATGGGGCACATTAATCCTCATTCTTTAATGTTTTAAACCTCTGAGGTTCATGTTGAGGAGCAAGACATGAGTTTGATTGTGCTAACCACCCCACACCACCCCTCAACCACAGATTCCCCAGTGCCTTCTCTCATTCGCATACATAATTTCTATCACTAGGTTGGTAGTGGTCATGCAGGATCACTCAGGGAACAGTCTCGTGGCTTCCTCTAATAATTGACTTTTGGCTTTCATGCCAAAAACTGCGATTTCAAAGTGAGTGGTCTTGCTTCCATATGTACTTAAAGTTACCTAATTTTATTCTTTAGCCATTAAAGCGACATTCTACTAATAAGCCATAATTTAACATTGAACCTTGAAGAGCCATCCATTGAAGGATTGTTTAGGAAGCCAAATGTTGTTCTTCTATGACATCTCTCCAGAGAACTCCTTTGGCACCTTAATTTTTAAGAGTGTATTTGGTAAGTTATGTCCCGTGTTTGGGATTCATCGAGTAATGCTTTCAGTTAAATGGCAGAGGAAATGCATCAGGAGATGGGAAAGAAATAATGGGGAGTGATGTAATAATGAAAAATATGTAGGCTGTAATGGATATGTAGTTGTGCAAATTGAGGCAGGTGTATTTCTCAAATGGGGGCGATCAATTCAGCACAGCTTTGCCCACGATTCCATAAAAATATGCAACGAGAGGGAAATGTAATTTGTTTTCCTTTTCTCTGCACAAAAGAAAGTACATTCATGTTGGATGTGTGTGTGTGTGTGTGTGTGAGAGTGAGTGTGGTTCCTTGTATTTGCTGGGTGTCTGTGAGTTTCTGTTTGGTGTGTGTGTGTGTGTGTGTGAGTCAGAGAGAGCTTCTCAGTCGACATCTTTGCTCAGCTCCATGGCTCATTATTCAAGATGATGTTTATTAACTGCAGCGGTTGAAGCTAAATAAACAGAACAGCAAAACTGAAACTGAAACGACTGAGCAAAGTGAGAACTTAAAGCAGTGTTTGCATGAAAATGATCTGTCTCTCTTTTTCATCCTCACTCTCTCTCTCTCTCTCTTTCTCACTCAACCTCCATCTCTCTCTCTTTCTCACTGTCTCTCTCTCTCACACTCACACACAAACACACACACACACACACACACACACTCTCTCTCTCTCCTACCTCCCGCCCCAGACACCACACACACACACACACACACACACACACACACACACACACAGTGCAGTGTCTGATGTGTTGCAGTAATCAAAGAGCAGAGAGCTTCTGCTAGTGCTGGATTAAACGTTAGCCTCACACACATCCATCAGGTGAATCAGACACCAGGCACAATGCGCACTACGTGTGAGTCTCTGTGTGTATGTGTATGTGCGTACGTGTGTGTGTGTATGTGCGTGTGTGTGTGTTGCAGGCTGGCCACTCTGTCTCCAGGGCAGATTATTGCTGCTGCCACGGTGTGCTGGAGAAATTGAGCGAGCAAGGCCCACCGTTTGAGAAATGCTCACCTCATGTGGTCTAGGGGGAGACAGATTTTCTTAGAGGCCTGGAGCACATTTGCTAGCCGTGTGTATGTGTGTGTGCATACACGTGGGTATGTTTGTTTGCGTGCGTACACTGCCCATCAAAGCGCTGGGGTCGCCTGGCCATTCTTTAATGTTTCTTTAATACACGTCCCTATATGTGACATAATGCATGATCATAATTGTTTGTTTGATTTAATTAGCAACTTACTGCTAAATACAAATATGGTTTTGACTAAACGTGTATAATCTGTAAGATTAATTAAATTGTGCCAATTTTCTTTCCAAAACCCACACAACTGAAATAACTAAATGCTTTTGGAAATGAATAGAGGTCATACCGCTCACACTTGATCCCCTTGTTATGATATCAGTCCTCATCAGCACTCAAAACTTTAAGCCAAAAGAGTTTTAATATGTGTTTTTTAGAGCTAGGTTAAATCAACTGTTTTATTTTCTCAGATGATTTAGTAGAAAAACCTACAAAACAAAGAACTGGTTACTTGCATGATACCATGGAGGCTTGCTACAGTTAAAACATTTAATCGCTTCTCAAAGAGGCATTTTTGTAAATGAGATGTGACTGTGAAAAAACGTTTTAAAGTTGAAAGGACCTTCTTGGAAGAACCTTTGAATTGGCGAAGTACCTTTACACTATGAAGGTTCTTATTACTTTTGAGAGGTTCTACAGATTCTCACATATATACAAAAATGGTTTATTAGGGAACTAAAGCGGTTGGTCTGTGGGGTCATTCAATGAACCCTCTTTATACCAAAGAGGAAAATAAAACTGTTGAAGCAACTGTTGAAGAAAAATACACTCAAGTTATTATCAAAGACTTGCGTTATTTTAACATTTCACTCAGTTGAAAAGTTACAGTGAAAAACATGCAAAGGTGTGGATGTAGCCAACAATTGCACCTCCCCCCCCCTCCTACAGGTTGATAAAAATTTCAGCCTGAACAATACATACCCCAACTCAGCAGTTAAAAAAATTGTGAAGGAGCACAATGTATGTTGACCCTCAGCAGCCCTCTGACTTTATCATTTATCATTTACAGCCCGTAGACCTAATGGAAAATGAGAAGGCAGCACGTGTTTACCTAATATTTCATTTCATAAAGGTTAGAATTAGTGTTTTTATTCTGGTTTTGTGTTTTCATTAGTTATTTTTTTTTATGTGCAAGTGCATATGCTGAAAAAGGCCTGAAACCTTGGGATTGAGCACTTCCCGCTAAATTTGAGCGTTATCTGTTTTATGCAGCTTCGCTACCATGGCTTATCTCAAGCTTTGTGAAGGGTTGAGAGGACGTTGCCTCTTCAACTTTTCTACTTCTGGGGGCACACTGACTCAGTGATACCCCCCTGCTCCATTAGCTGGTGCGCATGGCCTTATGTATTATGTATTACAAATAGATGGAGGCCACACCTCATGGGCCGAGACACATGTTACTTTATTCACCAGCTGAGGTTTTTGCGCACGTGAAAACAGGGAGAAGGCAGCCACGGGGGATCGAAAGCAAGGCACTCACTCCTCCATACATTCAACCTCTCCAGGCTTGATTGATCTAGACCTTGGCCTGCACACAAGTGGAGGAGCTCTGTTGTATTTTTATGCTGAGTCTTCAATGCTTAATGACTGTGTGTGTGTGTGTGTGTGTGTGTGTGTGTGTGTCATGAAACTGTATAAAAATTTTATATCACGATTGTAGTGACCAAAATTTTCACTGTATTATTGTGTTATTGTTCAAATGTTCTGAAAATGTTAAAAACATATTGATTCAGAAATTAAATAATTTCACCAAGTGTTATTGTGTTCAGTGGGAGAACAGAGCTCACAGACACATAAGTCAGCACGACAGCGTGTGAACAACATATGGGTGTAGTGCTAATAAAAGCACCTGGAAGGAATGTGGAAGTAAACCATTAATATTGTTTAGGCTTATTATTGTTATTGTTGCCAAATACCCAAAGAATGCTATCCTTTTCTGCCTATTGAATTAATTGACATACAGTAGTCTACTATGTTTTTTCATGAATGAATTACTTTCTTAAGCTGCATAAACACTATCTAAAGTGTAGATGTGTGTTTCTAAATGTGAACTTAATACCTGGCCCAACATTGTCTTGCATAGCTTCAGTCGTTTAAATGAGCTCGTAAGGAAGACATGAATTTCTATGTGAGGACACTAAAGACGTGTTATTTATCACAAATCAAACGTGAAAGGATGAGTTGAATATGCTTAGCTATATCTTGGTATAATATAGGCTAATTTCTAGGTCCATTCTGAATTTCTAATGGAAATGTAATGTAAAACATACTGTTCTAAAAACAACTGAATAATATAGCTGATGTACCCACCTTGGTGTGTTTGGAGGTTAAAACTATAAGTTTGCCTCCAGTGTGTTTGTGTGTGTGTGTGTGTGTGTGTGTGTGTGTGTGTGTGTGTGTGTGTGTGTGTGTTGCCTATACTTGAGGTTGATGTTGAACTTGTAACCCAGAACACAGTAATGATAGCAAGAATTACACATTTATTTTACTAATGGGGTTGTTGTACAACATATGGATGTTCACAAAATAATTTAATTCAGAATATGAACAGCAAAGAACAGGAGGTAGTTGAATTAGTGAAAGGTATACACAACATAATGTTGACTTCATAAAGCTTCCTGAATCACTGGCTACAATAGATTGTAAGGTAGCTAGCCTACCAGCCGGCTATCTCACTAAAACAATACTTGCTACCACACTTTGTTTACCGTGAAACTGGTAACTGTCTTATCCCTAGTGTGTGTGTGTGTGTGTGTGTGTGTGAGTTTCTGATGAACGAACATGAGAGAGAATAAAACATACATGCAGGCTACACGCAATCATTTGCCTGCACTGTCAAAAAATCAAGCACTACTCATTCAGATGCAGCAGAACTGATGTGAACTTAGCGGATGCTTTCCTGTGCACTGGGCAGGATGATTGAAGTCAGTGGGTAAAAGATAAAATGTATTTAGATGGAGAACTGAGCTGAGGGTTTATCTGTAGGTAAGCTGAAAGCATCTGCATTCATCAACACTGTTAGGAAAAAAAAGTAAAGAAAAAAAGAAGAGAAACACCTTCTACAGCCAACACTGCCAAATTCAACTGAACTTTCAAGCAGGCAACATGGAGAATGGTTTTACGAAGATACACTTAAAATATGTCCATGACCATAGAATTGTCTATAATTACCTAGTCACAAACCTGGTCTAACTGTGAAAGACCCCCTGGCAGGGCTTGCAGGTCCATGGTGAGAAACCCAGCTATCACCAGCAGCAACAAAATTGGTGTGTCATTTTATATTCATTATTTCTCTTTTTTGCTCATTAAACCAAGCAGAGGGATTTTGTTGAAAGTGCCGATTATACACGTTTAGTCAAAACCATATTTGTAATCATAAGTGTGAGATGAGCTGTTGTTGTTCATAATCTTATAATTGTGCATATAGTCTTTTTCTTCTTCATCTTTGTCTTAATAACAACAACAATAATAATAACAATAATAGTAGTAGTTGTAGTAGTAGTTAAATTAGAATTAGTAATAGTATTGCTGCTGCTGTTGTTGCTGTTATTACCTTTTCAAACTGTCTAATAATTTCACTATATGTAAATTTTTTTAATGTTAGTCCTATTTAATTGAATAACAATAAAAACGATGTAGTGATTACATTATTTTAGTGCTGCCCCTTCTGCAAGTAATACACATTGGGGGTCACTTCTCTGATTTTTAATGCATTGAAATAAATAATTGTGCAAGTGAAACATGACCGCTAACTAGAACATAAAAACAAGTTGAACATCATAGCACTGAACATAAAAAACAGCAAGAAACGAATCGGTTTACATAAAAAGTAACCCCGCCTACTGACATATGTTTTTCTATTTTGAGTCACAAGTCCAAGTCTAAGTCACTAATGTTCAAGCCAAAGTAGAGTTGCAGTGTTTTATTTTATTGCTGCAAGTTGATGATTTGAGTCTTGAGTCCAAATCATTAAACTTGAGTCCACACATTTGGTAGTTACTGAAAAATGCACCGTGGTTACTGAATAATATGCCTTAAGATAAATAGCTGAGCTTATTTAAATCTGGAGTATGGACTTGGAGGCCCATAAGGGTCAACACGAACACCCTTTGTTTATTAAATATCTGCCATGTGCTGTGGATACACTACCTTATGACCCACTATGTCATGTGATATTAAATAAACATTCCAATAACAGTTTATTAAGGCTCTCTGGATTTCTACATTCTAGATCAGACATGCACACTGATGAAATATCTAGTAAAAAGGAGGAAAAGATCAAGGAACTCTTCTCAGAAAAGGTTAAAAAGCCTGTCACTCGGCCAGTTCTCTGAACAGATAAAACCCGCAGAGATTTTTACCTGTAGCGAAGGTCAAATATGTGTGTGATGTATTTATTCTTAGCAGTGGTCAACAGAATAAAGGCTTATTAACTTTTATAGGAAGAGCAACTTGGTCCTTCCCACCTTTTTATTGAAGATCTTGTAACCCTTAACCACAGAGCACGTGGTTACGAACTAAGTGAGGAACATTGTCTTCTCTCTTATGAGGAATCAATGTCTTGCATCACACTAGAGATCATTTCCAATCACATGCTTGTGCTGCAGTCCTTCAGACAAAAAATGTTAAATGTTAAAGAAATGTCTTTGGTGTGTCATTAGAATGGCTTGACATTGAATACATTTTTGATCCCTATTCTCTGAATGTTATTTATATCTTTACAATTTTTTTGTGCTTAGCAAAGTCCAGTGTATTGGCCATAACATGTTGTGCTCTTTGCAGAACTGAGGTTGTTTACATTTTTGTCTACAAACAAATGATGAAGATGCACCAAGTATACATTCTGTTTGTTGGGATGCAAACTTATGATTGTATAATCTAGCAAACGTGGAAAATATTTTTGGCCATCTTAAATAATTGAAGTCAGACAATTAAGTTATAATTGTGACAGGTTTATTGGAGGACTTATTTGATGACAGGTCTATTTTCTGTGCGCTTGGTTGTGCTTGGCTGTGCCCATCATAATTTTCCAAATGGTAAGTTGTACTTTTTGCACCACACTCAACTGTTCAAATTCAAGGCAAAAACAACCTACCTCAGTGTCCATGGCTTCCCAGCCCACAACAAACAGGACAAAAAGGGTTCGCACAATAATGGTTCGCACAAAAAAAACCCCATTTTGTCATATATGGGGGAAAGTACGTTCCTGTACAGTCAATATTTTATCGCTGTATATTACATTGAAGGTAGTTCCCACTTCGATACTGTTCCTAGCCACTTTCAGTGGAACAGAGTTAAAGGCCCCCCTTAAAGGCTATCGGCGTTTTAGAGGGCACGTGTTTGATAGGGAGCAGATGTTCGTTCACTGCAGCTGCTGGCTGTGGAAAATGTCAGCATTGTCACTATGGACCATCAGTATGCAACACTCCCCACTGCTGATATGTTATGGAGTTAACTCTAGCAAAAACTTACAGTAATAACATATTCAGTGCTATCCATCAATTTAGCACAGTAGCTTATGATTTTTTAGAAAATATGAAATACAATACACGGACATCAGTGGTAGTAACATTAGGTAGCATTATCCCTGATGTCTGTGATGCAGGTGTTTCTGAGGTATTGTCGGGTTGAGATCTGGGGGATTTAATGGGCAGGTCAACACCAACACTTTGTCATGTTCTTCAAAAGCAGTATTCTATAATGACAGGCTACTGTCATTAGGGAACACGGTTCCAATGAAAGGTTGTATTTTGGTCTGCAACTAGGCTGAGGTAGGTGGAAAATATGAAGATGACTCTATATGAATACCAGGACTCAAGATTTCCCGGTAGAACATCGCCTAGAGCATCAAACTGCTCTCCCTATTGCCAGTTCTTCCTATAATGCATCCTAGCCATGCAGGCGCACCTGGTCATGCAAAGGAAAACGTGATTCATCAGACTAGATTTCCACTGGACCTTGCTCCATGGTCCAGTTCTGATGCTTACATACCCATTGTAGGTGCTTTCAGTGGTGGACAGGTGTCAGCATGGGCACTCTGACCTGTCTGCAGCTTCGCAGTCCCATATGCAGCAAGGTGTGATGCATTGTATGTCCTGATACCTTTCTGCCATACCCTAACTTTTTCAGCAGTTTGTGCCGCTGCTCTTCTGTGGGATCGGAACCAGATGGGCAAACCTTTAGTCCCCACATGCATCAGTGAGCCTTGGGCGCCCATGACTCTGTTGCCAGTTCAATGGTTATGCTTCCTTGAACCACTTTTGGTAGGAACTAACCACAAGACCTGTTGTTTTGGAGATGTTCTGACCCAGTCGTCTAGCAATCACAATTTGGCCCTTGTTAAAGTCGATTGGATCCTTATGTTGGCCCATTTGTCCTGCTTCAATGTCAAGGACTGACTGTATGCTCACTGGAAAATATACCCCACCACTTGATTGTAATGAGATATTCAGTGATTACTTCACCTGTCAGTAGTTTTAATGCAGCCGATTGTATCCTTGTATACGTAGGCACTGACAGTTATAGACACTGAAACTCGATCAGTTTAGCTCTGTCATGCAATTTGAATACCTGAATTTGCTGATGTACTGAAGCAAATTTGCATGTGGCACTTTAAATGAGCGGCTTCGCAATGTGCCACGCCGCCACCATGGAAACTAGCATCTCTTACTGTCACTGTAGTAAAATTAAAAAAATAATGTAACACCATTTGAAGACCAAGCTGCCCGTTGTGTGATCATTTTTATAAAAACTTTTCAAAGTCCCTTTTTAAGTTGCATTAACAGAATGTCTTTGTTCTCCTATAAAGTACCCTTTTCAAATGACATTACCACTAACGTGCTGTATCAGACAAACCAAGTGTGAGCACAAGGAGTCTCTTGACAGATCAGTGACCATGAACTCAAGGAAATGGGCCAATAAACAAAAGATCTGAGAAGAACATCTATTCTAAACATAAACTGGAAGCTGGAGGTTAAGAACAGTAAGCCATAGCCTTCACCCCCTTTCACCTGCTCTGTCCCTGGCCAGCGCAGACATTCAGAGATCAAGGCCAGACAGGGCTATGAAACTGTCATCTCACCGCGCTATTGGTGGAACCAAAAGCAGGCTCTTGAGCATGGAATGAGCTCTCCATAGCTTGTCACTTTGATACAACTAGCAGCTCTGCCTGCTGACCTCCATAGAAGGAAGTTCCAGTTTAAAGTGAGGCAGGATAACATTCCACTAAGAGACTCTAATGAACTGATTGGGCCACCTTAGTTTTCCCAACCTGTGCATATGTACACATCCTACACCTTTGTATGCGTGTGTGGGCGTAAACATGTGTGCGAGGATCTGTTGGAGAAATGAATTGTTTTGAAGGGTGTACATATGCAGTAGTTGCAGTAGTGGAACCATTTCACATGAGAAGTTCTATATTTGTATGTGCGTGTGAGGACCTGTGTGGGTTTGTATATGTTACGGTATATACCTTGGCGTACCTTACCGGTGTGCGCATCAGTGTGTGTGTGTAGGTGTCCTGGAGCATGTGAGTGCATACAGTTGTTTTTACTGGGTATTTGTTGGAATTTGTAAGGAATATGGTTTTAAATGCTAGGCTGCTTATTTATAGTACACTATTTCTGTCTCCCTCTCTCCCTCTCCCTCTGCCTCTCCCTCTCTCTGTCTCTCAACCCCCCGTCTGTATCTCTATCTTCATCCCTTGCCCTCCTCGTCTTTCTGGTTTTCTACACTTGTCATCATGCATTTAATTGTTTCGTGTAATGTGATGTAATATGTCAAGTTAACAACAACATGGCCCTATATTCCACACTCTTGTTGGATCCTTGAATATTTAGCCGCAAATATTTTGTGAAATCTGAGTACCATTTAAACATTAAAGGGGACATATTGTGCAAAACTCACTTTTTGCATCGTTTGGTATTTCCATTTGGGTCTCTACTGTTCCTATGAACACTCCAAGTGCGAAAAAAAATCCATCTGTTTTCTGTGAATCAGCTGAAAGACTTTGGTGTCAGGAATCATATGCATCTACAAACCGTTTGGACGGCCCCCCCCATTGTGACGTCAAATTTGCATAGAACCACCCCTCATCCGTCGAGCCCCCACCCACTAGATTAGTTGAAGATCCGCCAATTTTGTCAGCTGGTTTTACGAGCACGCATAAGACGCCGAACACTACGGCTACAGGCAAAGGCAAGTCACAAATGAGGTGTTGTGTTCATCTCGCTCTGAGTCCGACTCGGGGTCGAACATATAGGGCTAGATAGCACCTTCTGTGTGTAAAGAGGTGGAGAATAGGGAAGAGTGTTGAAATAAAGTGTAATGGTGGCGATGCTCTGTCACTTTATCACAGATAGTCCTTTTTGCTTATATGCATGCTAACTCACCGCCACAGTCTGAGAAGATTTCACGATTAATGAAAATATTGCTGGAGAGCAAGTATTTCTCTCTACTGCATCATGTAGACCTGCTCTCAACTCCAGTCCTGGAGACTCACTTCACTGCACTTTTTTGACTACTCCCTCTGGCCACAGATCCAGTTCACCAAGGGCTTGATAATTAGATGATGAGCTGAACCAACTGTTAGTTGTGCAGGACAGTGGGTCCTTGAGATCCACTGTTTTAAAATCATGCATGAGTCCTTCACGCTCCCCATTGCATGCTCACTGATTCAATCCTTCAGTAAATTGCTGATCAGACTGAGAATTGTCTAAAAGAAATTGGTTTCCCACTGGCAGTGGTTAAATGAGCTGGCCATCTCAGCCTTATCATTAATCTTAAGTAGCAGTTTCACCAGGCCTGAAATTTTGGTCCAAACCTAAATATAGCCTGAGAACACAACCCGATCTGACCCACAGCGTCATGTTTAGTATCCAAACCAGACTGCAGTCGACAACATCTTATCCCAATCTGACCAAGATTCCTGCCCAAACCTGACCGAGACCCAACCACTACTGACCAGACAAAACAATCCATGTATCAAATGATTGCACTGGTTAGGATAAAATGTCAGATTAATAAATAAAAAACATTTCATTAAAATAAAAACTGCAGAAATATTATCAGCTGAAATGTTTAAATGTAACTTTAATGGAAACAGAAGAAAATACACATCATTTAGAGACAGTTAAGTGAAACCCAAATGTGAAATTTGAACCCAACCTGGGCAAAGTCCATAAAGACATAGTTTGATGAGTGGCCTGCTCAGAGCCCCAACTGAACATCTTTGGGATGAATTGGAACATGGATTAGAACTTACATACACCTGTTTTAACTTCTGACTTTTCTTTGACAGGTTTAGGTGTACGTAGCCTGCAGTAACTTGGTTTAATTGGGGGAGTTGATTTAAGTTTGACTTTAGAGGTTTAAGGAACAGATGTGGACTGCTTGAGCACTGATGTACATCGCTCTGGTTAAGAGCGTCAGCTAAATGCCGTAAATGTAAATGTAAATATATTAGCATTAAGCCTAAATTATTCTACACAAGCCTCAGATCTTGTCAAATATAAAAATGGGCAAAACAAAATGTAAGTTCTTTTAAACATTTAACCTTTATCACACACATGCATATGGTTTTCTAGGAAATGGCATGCCTAATTAGTGCTGTTGATATTTTATAGCTCAAGTACACTGTCTGCAGTCTAATGCAAATGAAGAGCTGCTGGTTTAAACTTAGCCATAGTTCAAAGTATGCCAGTGCTGCCTTACTAGATATTATTAACATGTGATAACCATATTGCTAAATAATCTCAGCTTTGGCATCACATCTAGAATGCAGTGATTCCCAACAATGGTTGGTGTTATGTGTCTATATCCTAAAAATGACTTTAAGACACTTTGTATTTGTCCATTCCAGTAAATCAAACTGGAAAAAGTCACTAAAGAAAGGCCAAATAATAAAAAAGCTGTGAATGATCTGATCTTGTTTGTTTAACATGATTCTCCATACCCTTCTGCAGATGTTGTGATAGTACTTGACACCAGCAACTGAGGGCCTATCAAACAAAACTCAGTAACAAAATAGAAATATTACTTCAGCACTTGCAACTTAAATGCACACATGACTGGATAAAAATGAAATTTAACAAAATGAATAAAACATTGAATAAAAATGAACAAATTTATTTTAGAATTCCTTGGAATCAATAGGCCTGAAGAACTAGAAGGTTCCCCTCGGAAAAACTCTTTTCTTTTATTATTAAAAACGCCATTCTGAGTCCACCCTCCCCTCTTTTCCTTTGACTGTTGTCGCACATGCTTCCTTCACAGGCTCTCTGCTGGTTGGGTTCAGGCTGTCCAGCCTGCCTTGCATTACCACTTCAAGTGAGCCAAAGTTCAGCTGAAGGGCAAAGATTGTGCCTTCCAGCCGGAGTCATGTGGCTGAGCCGCCTCCTCGTGCGCGCTGTTCCACACTAGGCTCCCCTTATCTGATCCCACTCTGCCAAAGCCGCTGTTGACAGCACACAGTTGAGGAACAGCATGTGCATTCTCCGAGACACCCCCTAATCACAGAGTGGGGAAATGAAAAGAGAGAGAGTTAGTGTTTTAATATTTTCCGTGTATTAACAAATAGAAAGCTTTGTATTGTTGTCTGAAAGGGAAAAATTGAGGACAGAAAGCAATCACACCATGCAATGACGCGTCCCTCGCTTTTCTCCCCTGCCTGAGTGTAGAACTACAGTGTAGTCATTTCATACAGCTAGCTGCAGGGCAGAGTGAGCCGAGGAGGTGCCCATCACTGCATGACCAACGGGAGGTGGGAAAAAGGAGACAGTGTGTCGATCAAATGCATACTTCTGCAACTTCTGTCGCTGGAATACAGACACAAAGGCCAAGAAAAATCAAAGCTTCTTTACTTTTCTACTGGAGCCATACTATGTGGCCAAAAGTATGCAGACACCTGACAACCACATCTTTATACTGTTGGACATGGCATTCCAAAACGATCAGCATTGATATGTGCCTAATATGTGACATTCCAGTTTATTCCAAAGGTGTTAAATTGGTTGGAGGTTAAGAACCTTCTGCAGCCCACTGGAGTTCCTGCACACCAAACTTGTCAATCCATGGGGCACAGGTGCACAGGTGCACAGTCATTCTGCAAAAGGAGATATTTCCACAAAGTTGCAAACAAAGAATTGTCTAAAATCGCTGAATTGCTGTGTCATTAACATTGCTCTTCCATGGATCTAAGCAACTTAACCCCAGACCAGTAGTCCTCCTCCACAAAACTTTACTGTTGGCACTATGAATTCCAGTAGGCAGCCTTCTCCTAGCACTCACCAGAGAGATTTATCACTCCAGAGGACATGTTGCCACTTCTCCAGAGTCTTATTGTGGTGTGCTTTACACCTCTCCAGCCAGATCTTGGCACTGTGCATCTTAGGCTTGTGTGCAGCTGGTCAGCCACGGTAACCCATTTAATAAAGCTCCCAGTACACAGATATTGTGCTGATGTTGCTTCCAGCGACAGTTTGGAACTCTGCAGTGAGTCCTACGAAAGAGGATGCACATATATTTTTATATGTACATGCTTCAGCACTTGATGGCCTTGTTCTGTTAATTTTTATGGTCCACCATTTTGTGGCTGAGCTGTTGCTGCGCCTACATCGGTCACTTTCACAAAAATAGTGCCTACAGTTGACCAGGACAGATTTAGTATGGCATTAACTCAACAACTATTCGGTGCCGTCCATCTCAGAACTGAACTATTTTATGGCATCTTGGGTCTTGGGCCAGTCTGAAAACTGTCCAAAATTCAAAATTTCTCTGGCCTAGCTCATGCAGTTTTGGAGTTACACTGTCTTGACATTTAATAAGATTTTTCTTTCGTATGCAAAAATACTTGGTTAGCAATTTTCTGAAGCCTTTATCTTTGTAACAGTAACACCTAGGCCCCCAAAAATAGTGGAAACACAAGTCTTTGGGGTAATTATAGCTCATAGCTAATGGAAAGTTATGCAATAACAGTTACAGTTACTTAGAATATTGTATTATATGTTTTGCTGATTTTCTAAGTGAAAAGAGGATAGTACATCAGCATGGAACGCAATTAAAATGACACATTTAAAAGATTTTAATCCATGATCACCAGATATTCGGTGAATTTAAGATAAAATCGAAATGTTACATGTATGGCATGTATCAATGATCCAGAACATACATTATAATCAACCTAGAACTACTTCAGGAAACAAACAATCAAGGCTTTGAACAGTCTGCACAGTTTCAAAATGAAATGGTTTTGAAAATGTTTAAATTCCATGATTTGTGGTGTTAACAAAATCAACATGTGTAATTTGACCAGGGTTGCTCAAACCTTAGTGTACATTTGCCCCAAACCAGGGGTTGATAATCAGTTGATTAGATAGTTCCAGTGTGTTAGAAGCAGAGAAGACATTTATAGTGCAGGGCAGGGAGGCTCCAACACCAGATCTGGGAATCACTGATTTTACAGCTCAGAGTTTACACACATTAATTGGAGAGGCATAAGATTCCATTTGTAAAAGAAAAAATAATAATAATCGATTAAAATGTCCACTGTCTATGAATCTCCTTATTGATTTCTTTGATATTTGAATGATAAACAAGATACTCACAAGTCATTATGATGCCAGAGAGGAGAAGGGAGAGCCCTTAACAATGAAGTAGAGAAGTGGGAAACAACACCTGTACACAAAAGAAGCCAAATTAAATGTTTGCATGTAAATTGCATGTATGTGATTACTCGGTTAATTGTCAAAATAATCGCTAGATCACTTGATTGTCAGGAAGATCGACGGTGACAGTCCTGTGATGACGGCAGATTGCAGAGAATAGAACAAATGTCCCTTGAACCTACCTGCCCATTGCTCTATTTTTGCTGTTTAGGACAAAAATGTGGGACCTCCCACTGCTGCCATGGCAGGCAGATTATGCACACCAAGGTTTTGCATTGTTAATCTGGCAACCCGCACATGTGAGCGGAGGGGGGAGATTTCGCCTGAGCTCCGCAATGGAGCTTATGTTCTCTCGACAGGGAGTCTGTAGTCTCCGGCTGTGTTCTCTGACTCACCAACGCCAGTGCCAGGCCCAATAACTCTGCCCGCAGCCTTCATTGCACCTAGAACACATTATGCTGTGACGTGCTCCCTCTGTGTGCCTCTGGAGCCCTTTTGGAAAAATTTATATGGGACAGGAATTTATGTAACAACACCGGTGTAGGCACTAGGAAGGTGAATCATGAGATCTCTGGTGATTAGAGAGAAAAAAATAAACTCCTTCAAATAGCAGGAGAGTTATGTGTGAGAATTTGTGTGTTTACATTTCAGTTAATACCTATAATAGCGTTTCTATAATCTTTAGAAACGGGCTTTACATGTAATAAGTGAGAATAAATCTTCTTTAGCTGGCATCCCCTACAGTGTTTTCTCTCGCAGAACATGGAACACTATTGGAATTCAAACTTGCAGCCTTTAAATAATATTTTACTGGAGTGCATGCACATTTGCCAAGTGTCATTACAAAGGATGCAACTCCCTTAGTCTGAATAGTGCTTACTTTTGGAATTTCCAGATGTTTTGTTTGTTGTTGTTTCCTTCTGTTATCACTTTGCTTTGCTAATGTCTCCAGTCACTCGCCTCAAAGTGCATCATAGGATAATTATGTAATCAAGGGGCCATCCTCTTTCCAGGTCATTTTCTTTTCACACATGAACCCTCCCAGTAATTGGAACAGTACCAATGTTCACACCGGTCAATATTAATCTTCCCACAATTTTGACTCGGAAGTGCACTGACACTTAACCTCTTCCTAAATGATTGTCAGTGCAATTTCTCAGGGAAAAAAAGGTACTAAATTGTCACTGGAGTGACACTTCTTCACTTCTTTTGTCAAGGAAACTGCAAGTTCTTGCATCAAACCAATCTATACAGGGTCCAGGATTTTTTCTATTTTAAAACATTATTTCATAAAAAAGTAAAATCATATACCTATAAAACTGTGCCTGGACCCTTCTTTTTTTTGATAGAGTGGCTCATCTAAATTATATCTCTCAAAAGTACCTTGCATTGTGACATTTCTTTTCCTCCGGGAGCATTTTGACTAAACGCTACCTTTATCCCACGGCATTCTTGTGGTCCTTCATTGACACAAACATTGTTTGTATACCCTGATTATGTTCTAGTGTCTCTGCCTATGCACGTCTGCTTATTTATACTTCAGCAGTATATTTCTACTAGGTGATGCCACCATATTGGGTATGCCACCAGGCATAATGCTTCTTTTTCCTCTGCACGTGAGGGCCGGATAACCTTTAAAGGTGAAAACAGAGATTAAACCGCACCACACGAGGTAAGGGCCACTGTGTACAGTCAACAGTTCATTTCGTACCTGTGCGACAAGAAGATTTACAACTGCTCTAATATTTGTCCAATATTTGGACACACCTCTGAAAGCAGTTTCAGTTTCAGTGTTGTTTTTCCATGTGATTTGCTTTGGTCTATACAGGAATGTACGACTGGTGGCCCATATGTGGGGCCATAATTCCTTTCCTCACTCTCATATCTACTTGATTTACTTCCAAAGTGATTGTACAATTATTAGCTGGTGAATAATAAGTCACCTCATAATATGTAGTACCTAATAATAAATAACACTAAGTGCAGTGTTCAACTCAAAGAAATATCTGTGGAATAATGAAGACTTGATGCTGCAGAAGGTACCGGGAATGGCTTATGTCTGAGACTGTGTCAAAGGGACAGGTCTCAGCCCTTGAAGTGCATCAGTCAATGGTTTTATTATCCTTTTCATTGTCCTCTACCTGCTCTTGCCTTAATAAAAACATTTTTGTCTATTTTTAGTTTCCCTGATTTGGTGAGATTAACAAACGCATCATCAAAAGTACAGAAACAGGCATAGCCTGCTTAATAGATAAGCACTCACTTGAGTTAGACTGGTCAGTTTGAATATTTTGCACAAAATGTACAATTGTATGCTGTCATTTAATTCGATATGCACGAGAATCCACAATCTTATATTACATGGCATTGGGTGTAATCTTTATGTGGGCTTATCTCAGCAAAACTCTGTGCCCTTAGTGTTAAATCATCAACCACCTTTGTCCAAACATTCCTGCAGTCCAATGGGCATTTACTTTATACTTTGCTTGGCGTAATGCAGGTGTTTGCATGAGGTCCCACCAGCAACTGGCATGCAGGGGGCCGTCTCCAGTGATAGAGTCGTGTCGATCACGTCAACATGCACAGCTGCACGGCCATGCAAATAGCCGCTGTGCTCATTTGAATAAAGACCCCATCCATCCTGAAACACTGTCATTGGGAGGGAAGGAGGGAGGAAGGGAGAGAGAGAGAGAGAGAAAGAGAGAGAAAGAGAGAGAAAGAGAGAGAAAGAGAGAGAAAGAGAGAGAGAGAGAAAGAGAGAGAGAATAAGAGAGAAAGAGGGAAAGAGAGAGAGAGAGAGAGAGAGATCGCTTCTTCACTGGGATGAATATGGGGGCGGAGGTTTCTCATGAATCACCTTACATTCAGATACACACAATGCTGTGATGGGATCCAAACAGCTGCTCCAGTAAACATTATTGATCTCCTCCACCTCCCCTCTTTTTCTCTCTGCATCTCATCCTTCCTTTGACATACAGCTATTTTACTGCATAGACCAGTTACATTTTTTTCCCTACAAAGGAATGACGCATTCCGAGAATTAACAAGAGAGCCACATTAACAGCAAGTCACCGACAGTCATCCATCTGTAACTTTGACCTTCCACAGTACAGTCCATCTCTTAAATATTGTAATGTGGCACATAGTAATGCGTCATATTGTAGTCAGCAGCAGAAAAAATATTATAACCAATCACTCAAAAAGTTTCTTGTGTTTCTTTAAAATGAAAGATTTCTTTTATACCAGAAGTACCCAACAGGTAATATGATATTTCTACACCCTTTTTGTGTTTCAAAAACAGAATAGTGGTATTTTGTACATGATTCTGGTGGCATGTTGTCCAACCCCTCTCAGGCTTTATTAGCACATGACTCAACATTACTTTGCTACATAAAAATAGATCAGTCTATTATTGTCTGTTTGTGCACAAGCAGCTTCTCTTATTAGCACTGTACGTGATAAGCTTGTGTTGAAGTTGGTAAGAGGCCGTTCTAAAATTCAGCTCAAGCTTAGCGAGCCATATGCTACAGTACAATGAGTAACCCTCATACAGACTTTACATACAGGTCTGTGAAACTGGCTGAAGTACCTTTATACAACTTACCACTCCATATGTTCATGCCTGGCATCAGGGTAAGTGTGTGTATGCGGTATATGCTCTCAAACATGTGCTGCTCTTTTGTAAATGCTGCACACAATTTAGACAACAATCCATGTGAAAAGCTTCCATCTGCCCATTTAGACTGGCCTGTCTTGGACTACATGCAAGCTGATGGAATGTTAAATGTAAATCCATGTTTTGCTTTTCTATGGTGACTGTTTCCTCATGCTATTTGTTAAAGTTGGCGTAATTTTGATCCCATTCTGTTTGTACAAGTTGATGGTTGAAACAAAGCTTGTCCTCAGAATGTATATTAATAAGTCGATTTGGCTTGCTGAAGTATACATTAAAAACTGTGAATCATGTCCTGGTCCAGCGTGGGTTTCCTCCGGGGTCTCTGGTTTCTCCCATAGTCCAAAGACATGCACTTCAGGTGAATTGGCGATTCTAAATTGGTCGTAGGTGTGAGTGAATGGAGTGTGTGCCCTGCGGTGGGCTGGTGCCCCGCCTTGGGTGAGTCCCTGCCTCCCCCCCCCCATTGACCACAGGATAGGCTCCCATGAGTGAGCACTAGTTTCTAATGATCTTCCTTTTTAGTGTGTTCATATACAGGATAATATATGGAAGAAAAAGTGAACACTTCTGTTTGTTCTAAAAGGAGTTTACCTTGCAAAAAAGTGCCTACAGTTCAGGCTTCTTTGCAGTTAAACATTCACCCGAACTTCCAAAAGGAAAAAGTAAGAGGACTTAAATTAATGGCTTCGTCTACCCTGCAGAGTGTCTGGCCGCTCCTTATTAGATGTATAAAGAGGCAGCAGGCAAGGAAACATTTTTCTAAACTTGCTAATGCTAGCAACTTTCCAGACCCAGACACACTATTGACTTGCTAACACTCAAGACATTGCATTCCACAGCAATGGTTCATTGTCTTGTTATAAACTGAAGTGCAGCGCTACCTGGAGAAATTACATCAGCGTGCTTTAGTAAGTTATTTTCTGATGTGTAAGAATAATTAACTTTAAATATATCCTGGAGTGAGTTCTGTTTATCTGTTGGCCTAAATAACTGCTTTTCTGCATATTTCTGTACTCAGACGTCGGTGAATGTTTCCACAAAATCAAGCACGGTAGTCTGTCGCTAAAACTTCAGATTTCAGTTTTAGGCAGTTTAGTTCTGGACCTGCAGCCTGGCATGCCCCACACATCTCGCATGCCTCTGAATTTGTGCTTTTCTTGAGCTGTTTGCTTGGTAGTTGGTTTTCACTCGGGGAACCTGAAAATGTTCTTAGATTAAACACATCTTGGTGCTCAATCTTGGCTTATCTTCTCAGCCTATAAAGAGCTTTGTCACTTCTAGATGTCTAATTCTGATCGAGAACTCTTTCTCCTTCTTTTTCCCACTTTTTTTTTTTCAAACAATCAATAGTCCATAGTTTAGCCTTTCATAGGAAAGATTACAGAGAAATAGCTATTAAGGCTTTGCAGCTATCAATTCTGATATCGTAAAAAGCCACTTAAGGGTCTGAGCAGATCTGGTTAGGATTCAGGACCCAACTCAGTGGAGTGCAGTGCAGAGAGAGAGAGAGAGAGCGAGAGAGAGCGAGAGAAAGAAAGAGAGAGAGAGAGAGACAGCGAGAGAAAGACAGAGCGAGGTAGAGATAGAGAGAAAGACTTGCTCCACACCGCCTACTGATGACTGTCCTCTGATTCTCAGTATTAGAACACTTCCTCGAAATAACAGGGAAGCAGAACAAACAGCCAGCTGTAAAACTTCACTTATAAAAATTGACCGAGCAGTATTATGGCAGTTGCCATTGAACTGATGAGACTATTCCCTCCATATTCCTTTTTCTTCTAGAATGTTCCATAAGGTTAAGCCATGATTGGACAGCACAGCAGGCAGCCCCAAATCAAAATATTCTGCTGTAATCAGTGCAATACAAATGAACTTCACCTCATCCACTCATTGCTTGGCGAAACCAAAGTGAGGACATATGAGCCCCAGAGCTACGCCATCAATGCTAGCGCAATGGAAGCAAAAGCTCTGCTTCACATGGCTCACAGTGGGCAGTCTAAAGCCCAGCTATGTGCCACCTAGCCTTGTGACCAGCTTTCATCTCCCTGCATATTCCAAATGACACTCTATCCCCTATTGAGATTGCTCCGTTTTACATGACAGATAGGGGAAGGCTAATGGAATGCGGGCCCATGCTGAGAGGGGTAGCTTGGGACACTAACCTGCACTGCGCTTACCTCACGAGGGGCTTACAGCAGCTTTACATCTGAAAAAACTACATGTCAGGAACATGCACTCAAAGTTTGCGTGGTAACACTAATGACCTGTCAGTATATGGCTGTCTCACAGAAATAGTGTGAAGAACTTATTTAGAAGTATACTCATGCATCACTGTCTGTCACTCTATATGTAAAGCATATTCACAGTATATACTGACACTGCAGTGGCTAGCACAATTAAAGACCATCATTAAGCTTACGCTGCAATGGCCGCAGAGACCAAGCCATGAGCAGCATACAGTTATGAGTCATATCATGGCCTCCCTCAACCTTTGGACCAAGTCCGGCTTTCAAGATTCTTAAAGCAGAAGATGCATATTTTATACCCCCATTGTTTTTTGATCATCACTGCCAAACCTTGAACATTATTCTAGCTTTGAAATGTGCATGTTTCAAGAGAGAATGAAACATTAATGATTAAAAATCAGGTAAAATATTTATCTAATACTTATTGATTGGATAGATTAAGATGTGGGCATTCGATTTTACTTTCGCTTTTCTTTTTTAATACGCTCTCTCCTTCTTTTTCGGTTTAGTTCAGTCATTCTGGTCAAGTGCTAACCAAGCAATCAGAGAATATGAGAAGGTTTATATGAAAGTGGGATGGTGGTTTCAGTATAAGCTGTCAACAAAAGGCTACTCTTACTGTTCCCTTGACTGAACACTTTTACCTAAGTTGGTCAGTCGAATAAAGCTGGCTCCTTCTGTTTCTTTTGTCCGTCTTCTTTCCTTAGATTGTTACCCATCTGGGTACCTTTACCTAACCAGGTGGAAACAGCATATTCAACCAGTCAATGGAAAATGAATCCGGTCAGTGGAAAATCACGCTAGTCAATGGAAAACTACATCATACTGAGATTGTATCACATGATACATTGCCGCTCTTTAGGTGTGGGAAAAAACTGGGTATGTACCATAATCTGAGAAACGTAAGGAGGTAAAAAAAGAAAGGTTGTGATTTAAAGTGATAGTTCAGCAGTATACAGCTTGCCCCTTACCTTAAATAGACTAGATGAACCAAGACGTTGACATTTGCTTCGTTGGTTTTGCTTTGGAGCAACAAGGCTAATAGCTAACAAGTAAGGGAAGCTTAGAGTCAACCTTATGCAAACAGCTTCCCTAAATCATCACATCTGCTTCAATCCAGGTCAGGTTATTATGTAATCTGAGCACTACACTGTCAGAAATAAAAAAGGTGCTGTAAAGGAATTGTTGGCCATCAAGGTGCACACAAAGGAAATGTATCCTGAAAGCACAAGCATACCTGAAAAATAATAGAAAACAAGAATGCCATTTTAACATGTTATTTTAAAAGAACCGCCCCATAGTACAGTATTGCCCTACTCCTTATTGTTTTGTTCTGGCATAACTAGCATAGCTATCATTTAGAAATGTTATTAAATCGATGGGTTTAAGTCAAGTCAATTTGTCTTTTATTGTCATCCATCCATATACACAGTGTATGTTTGAAGAATATTGTGTTTCCTACAGTCCCAGGTGCACAGACAGCACAAAACACAAACCCACACAACATACAACATGAAGACAAGAAGTAAAACAAAGGCAGTATAACAAGAAACAGTGCAACAAATATTTAGGAGGACAAAAAAAGGAACAAAGCAGCAGATGTATATTGAGGTAGTAGAGTGCGAAGTATACTACATGTATAATATGTGTATTATAAATGTAATGTGTAGTATGAGTACATCAAATATGAATATGTATGTATGTTCAGTGTTTGTGTGCAAAATGGTTGAGTGCAAACAATGTGAATGTCCATAGCAGAGGACAAAGTGGCAGTGCATAATTATGTGCAGTGTCTGGAGGGAGGGTGCTGAGGGCACTGGATGGGGTTTAAGAGGATCTGGAGTTGGGTGGTGACAGGGAGTTCAGGAGTCTAACAGCTTGGGGGAAGAAGGTGTTGCAGAACCTGGCTGTGTTTGGTCCTGTGGAACCTCCTACCTGACGGCAACGGAGGGGATTCTGAGCAAACAAGTTTCAACAAAACATGTCTCATACGCCATCATACCTTTTCTGGAGGATAGGTACCATTAGTGGCAACACATAACCTATCCAGTGATGATAATGTATAGCAAAAGCACCATTACAGAGCACACCCAGAACACACAGTGCCTTGTGGAGTGGCAGTAGATTTGATGCTGTTGTAGAGGTACTTAGAGGTTACGTGATATTTTTTTCTTGCGTTTGCTAAAAGGTGAGTCACTTCATTTGCTGTGCAACAGTGTTTGAAGCCCTGAGAACAAAAATATTCCCAGGGGAATGAGGGATAATTGTACCTTTTTAAAATAAATAATTAAAAAAAGGCTGCAGCCATGACAGAATGTATGGAGTCAAGGTAACTTGATATGTAACTGCAATGAAATTTGACATGTTAACCAACAAAAAAAAATGTCAAAATTGTGCTGTGTTATATATAATGCCTTTGGACTGCAGAGTTCTTGCCGTTTACCAAGGACAGAAGCCTGGCTAGATATTAACCCTTTAAACATAACTTATGACCGAGAGGAATGTGTTTGTGTGTATTGTGTGTATGAGAGTAGGTTGGTTAGTGTTTGTAATGATTCAACATCTCTGCCCTATTCTCTGTGTGTGTGTGTGTGTGTGTGTGTGTGTGTGTTAGGGTAAGACGTCAGACCTCCCAGTCGGTCCTGTAATAGCCCTCATCTCCTCCTCAGGCCTCATGGTGGCTGACCACTTGCCATGTGGCACCTTTAAGCCCCAGCACTCTGTGCCGGCCCAGAGTGTTTTCGGTGGGCCTCCAGCTAGCCGCTGTGGCGGCTCGCGGTCAGGCCTAGCAGGAGCTGTGTGAGAGGAGTGTGGATGTGATAAGGACAGCTGGCCCTGCAGTCTCTGTGGGCTTGCGAGGGTGTGAAAGACTGGATACCTTTCAAAGCACGTTACACTCAATGTTGTGCAGGGGACAGAAGAAGAGGGGAACAGATGAGGGCGTTTTTAGCGATGAGTGATAAATCCTTTGTCAGAAACTGCAGGCGACATGCTTCAGTACCATTTTTTTAAAGATACAGGATAAAGTCTTTCTTCAGGTCACTTCAATCGAGTCATATTTAACCAGTGCTTTTTGAACAGAAGCCGCAGAGCAGCTTTTTCTTGAGGTTTTGAAAGGGCCATATCCTACGTAGCTTTTTCTGTTAGCTATTTGTATTATGCTTCACTTATAGCCTTCATTTGGGTTTATGCATCATTTTTTATACTTTATTTAGGCTGTTTAGGATTCTGTAACTAAATAGCTCATAACTTCAGGTTTTCGTGATATCACACAACAGGCTGTTTCCATATAAAACCAATTGGAGTGAATGGTATTTTTAGAACAAGGTGAAGATTCTTTTATTTAATTTTGAAGATTCTTTTATTTAAGAAACAAAAGTAAAGACAGTTTGCAATGTCTGTACACATGTGAGTATATTTGATGATACCACCAGATTAGTTCATTTAACCCAAGTCTCAACCTCTCACCTGAGCAGCTGCTCTTTCATCCTTGACCCGTGTTCTTAATTTAGTGAGGGATGACCACAGTAAATATTTGTCATTTGTAACGCATCAATTATGGCTGCATGGCTTGTCCACTCCAGCTGTCTCCTGGTCGATAGATTAGCATAATTAAATTGCAAAGGATGCTTATGAGGTGACACAAATCCGTGGATCAGAGCGATAAGCATTAGCCAGGATCGTGGAACGTGTTATCAGGAAGCAGGGGAAACCATTATCCTTTTCAATTTAGATGACGATTTAAATCCCCCAGGATGAAGTGCTCATCAACCAGAAGTTTCACTTTGTGTCAGACCCTATACAAAACTGCCCGGCCGGCCTTGTGGTTTCTTTGAATAATTCTCCAAGCCTCGTATTTTGTGGGGGTTTTTTATTTTGTTTTGTTTTGGTTTTTTTTATTCATTGTACACGTCCACCAAAGCATAAACTTAGAATTCCAACTGCTCAATTGGATTACCTCAGAAATCAAAGTCTTGAAGACTCAACTGGGCTTGCAATGACAATAACAGGATTAGAAATGTGCTGTCGAAAGTTACGCAAACCATGCTAAGGCATTCTAACAAGATGGACCCCGGACGGCCTGAGTTTTCCTAGCTGATGAAAATTTCTATTCTGGTATTTCCAATCCTCATTACCCAGGATTAAATGATGTTGGGCCGCCTCGCGCCCTGCACTGCATTTAACTGTCGTTTTGCGTGAGACTGTCAATATTGTCAGTCCTCATTTGATTAGCCCCCCAAAGCTGGGGGTGCCACTGAGCACTGATGTGGCCACATGCTCTTTTAAACACAGCCTACTCCTTTTTCAGCAGTGCCGCTGTCAGTTTGCTCACGACACACACGATCACTGTTTATCGAATCATTCTCCAAATAGAAAATGATAATTGCGAGAACTGGAGGCTTTGCACATTACACAAGTGCTGTTTCATGACTTTTCGAAAAAGACGGGCAGTCTTATTAAAGCCAGCCACCCGCCTTCTAATCTATTTCCAGGATTTCCGAAGTTTCAGCAATCCAGGGATTAGGAAGTTTTTTTTTTTCCCCTTCACAGATTTAGCTGCTGTCCAGCACGCTCCTTGCTCCCTGCTGGTGCTGGCTTGTTTGTGTCTGCGGTTTTTGCTGTAGTGCTCTTGTTTGTCTGCATGTTTGAGGTGTGTTTGGGATTTAGAGGACTCCGCTTATGAACATGGAGGAATACAAAAGTCCCCAGCGTATATAAAAGCAATTAAAAGATTTAGGGCTGGCTTTCTAGACTTAAAAAGCTTTTTGAGGATTCTCCCAGCAGAAAGCATAATGTAGTCCTAGACTAAGTATAATCTTCTACTGTGTTTCTGTATTATTACTATCTATAGACCTTAATTTGGAAATATAAAACACCGTTTTTGCTAAGAATGTACTTTTGATGTGATAGACCCTTTAAAAGGGGGTGGTTTAGTAATGACAACAGTGATGTGTAGAACCTTGGCAAATTAAGGAATCGTTTGAATGCAGAAATGGTTCTGTTTAACACAACATCATCTATTGTTGCAGACGATGTTATTTTTATTATTATTATTGTTGTTGTTATTATCCATGTTAGTGTTGTAGGTTAAAATGTTATTTCTTTTTTTTCAATCCAAAGATGTAAGAATGCTTTACATCATACCTCCACAATGTGGTCACCAGACATTCACACTTGAGCACACATGTGACCCCCTCAGCATCCCTGTATCCAGAGCTCCAGCACACTTTCATAAGTCCACTGTGAAAGCACCTGTCCTGGCTCGGGTTTCCCTTCATGACTTCCACCTCTTTCTTTCACACGCGCTCCACATCTCCTCATAAAAGCCTCATCCTGTCCGATTCAAATTTGCTCTTTGACTATGAGAGGAGCTCTAGCAACCCACATGCTAATAATAAGCAGCAGGGATGGAGTCTTGTTTCAGGAAGACCAAATGCACACATCAAATCAGAGAAACAGTGCCATAATCAAAAAAAGCTTTCCTGAGCTGTTAAATAAACATCTCCTATGCTAGCACCTATGGTCCCACTGCTAATTAGTGCTTAAATATGCTAATGAGCACCTTCCTGTAGACATTTCATTGGTTGTTTCAGCTCGAATGTAGTACTAAAACTGTATCCTTAATGTGTTTTGTTGAGCTGGCTAACACAGGTGCCGGCTTTTTATGATGGGACAGCTGAACACATGAAGGCCAAATGTGGGGGTCTTGGAATGTGTCAGAGGTCAACAGACCTCCTGACTGTTCTTTTATTTTAATGTGTGTGTGTGTGTGTGTGTGTGTGTGTGTGTGTGTGTGTGTGTGTGTGTGTGTGTGTGTGTGTGCGCGTGTGTG
>JBBPCX010000011.1:14360016-14371318 GCA_037974365.1 Hydrocynus forskahlii | reverse complement strand
CACACACACACACACACACACACACACACACACACACACACACACACACCTACACTCACACACACACACACACACACACACACAAAACAACATCTCTGCCCTGAAAGATATCATTAGCCGGTGGAAGAATGTCTGTCTGTCTGTCTGCCTTTCTATCCATCTATGTTTGGTGTGTGTGTTTGTATGTATGTGTGTGTGTGTCTTCAGGCAGATGTCTAGGTTGATCTCCAGCCCTTGGAGGTTTCACGCTGTCAACAAGGTCAGGGTATTCAAAACGTTATTTAAACCCAATCCCTGAGGACAGCGTCACCCATCGCTGCCACTCTGGCTAATTGTGAGGCCGTTTGGCCGATGTTTGTGAAGCTTACTGTGCTGGAGGAACGAAGGACTTCCGACTGTCACTGTGGCACTGGGGCCGAGCAGACTAGAGATTATTCCCGTGCTTTGTCAAAGCTCGTTGGGGCTAATCTTTGGGGTGGAGTTAGCATTGAGTAGCTAATTTATGGCAGTTTAAGTTCTGGGGGGAAAATCTGAAGACAAATGTTTTATGTATGCTTGCTGTGTGCACTTACAGTTCAAGCTGAGAGAGCAGTGGTTTAAGTTAATACGCTGTACGATACGCTGTTACATAAATGCCCTACAAATTAGCATGAAGCTGAAACAACAATGTTCATCAGAATGCAACAATAATTAGCCAAAAGCATTATACTAGCAGAATTATAATGAAGCCCACTAATTCCAGCACGACAGATACACTTCTGTCAAAACGCTTGGAAGGAACAGAAGCTTTATGTCCCGTTATTTTTTGAGGTCTATAATAGCTAGTGTGCGCAGCCTCCCTACACAGCTCTTTATCCTTCATCTTCTCACATAAACTGGCTGAAAACAGCTGATTGAGCGGCCCAGAATTAAACGAAGATTTAGATCAAATGCTGTGATTAGGATATCATCAATTAGCAAATCCCCCAAATTCGAATAACATTTGCTTGTGTTTGTGAGCTCTTTGAATGAAAGCTCCCTTAATGCTTCAAAAAACATTTGAGCAGCTTTAAATATAAACAGACATTTTTGCAGGGCTTACTATATCATCGCATCGGCATATTGTGTAGAATGTTTAAATTATTGGAATTCCATTCATATTATCTCCAGTTGGCCCTGCATACTTTTCAGCTTTTCAAAGAAACAAAATATTTGCAATATAGAGCATTAGAAGTTCGTTTACTACTCAGATCATTTTATCAAAGTTAACCCATAGGGGTCTTGGATCGGTACTTTTGTTATATTCATATTGAATTACATAATTAAATATCTATTCACACTCTCAGTTCCATAATAAATTGCATTTAGATTTGATTTACATTCCTTCTTGACAATTAGAGAATATACTTCCACTTATTTCCAGATCAATGCCAAGCAATACCAAAAACAGGACAAAAACAGCAAAAATGTTAATGTCACCTTTTCTATCCACAAAACATAAAGCATCGCCGATAACTTTTCTATTTTTCTAGTGGTTGACACCTGACATCTAATTATCTTTTCTGGACCATGCTTTTACTGCTAGCTCACTTTTCAACACCCTTGGTCAAATTACAGATTTTGTTGATTTTCTAATTGGAAATAAGTTAATACATCCTCTAAAGCATGAAGTATTTTTCACCAATTATAGTACACAACTACTATTTATTTACTGAAAGGCAGTCTTTAAAATGAAACAAATTATTTTTTCACAGGCCACATTTTATGGTAAATCCATCTAATTAACAAAGACTGTGTAACAGTAGTTGTGTTCTCATTTTCACTTCGAAAATGATTTGACAAGCCCTGCTGTCTCACCTTTCCTTCTGCAGCAGCACCTTGCCTGCCTGGCTCTTCCCTTAGTGACATTTGTTGGTGTGTATTGATGTCGGCCACCCCCTTTGTGTCCCTGCACATTGTGTTTCCTTATTGCTACTTTATCAATGAGGAGATGGCCCATTCACATGCCAATCACAATGAGCCACATTGGATTACTAAGCAGAATGCTGACCTTCAACCCAACCCCATGCAAATACACACACCTACCCCCCCTCCACACACACACACACACACTCTCTCTCTCTCTCTCTCTCTCTCTCTCTCTCTCTCTCTCTCTCTCTCTCTCTCTCTCCTCCTCTACACTCTCTGTTACAAATGGTCTTTGAGGGTTGCCTCGTGGCAGATTTGGCTAATTAACTGCCCTTGTGTTGAGTGGTGATAGCCAGTGAGCAGGAGTCTTGGGCCGCTATGATGCTTGCAGGCTCCTTCTCTTCACATTGGGGAGCACGCAAACTCTCAGAGGTCATCCACATGCCACAGGCACGGCTACAAAGAAAAGCCACTCATCCACATTATTCTGCGGAACGCACGAGACCAACATCAGTTACATTTTATACCTAAACCGCATTTCTTGGAATGGCCTGCACTTGCCTCTATAATGAGCTGCTTTAAATTCCAAGTAGTTGGGGTGGGCAAGGAGCTGGACTAATAAGTATATTAGTAATAAGGTAATATTTGACTTTGGCTGAGAGGTAGCTTGCACACATTAAACCGTAAAAGTCAAAAAATCGTGACAGATCCTGGCAGTGTAATTTGGGCAGCGTTTTTTTTTTTTTTTTTTTACCGAATTATGATCTCTCCTGAAATTCCACTCTATAGATACTCCAAAGGAGAGCTAATTGGTAATCATCTACCTCATATAAAGGCAAAATAAAGCCATAAATGCCTTTGATATGTCATTAAGGGTTAAGTGCTAAACCATTCACACCAGGAGACGCTCGCAGCTGCTTTCAGCGCAGCCGAAGCGCCTCCACGAGAGTTCCTCAAGCCTCCATGTTCATTTTTGCTAAAGGAAAAGCACTCAGGGCCAAGTGAATGATCTTCAGTCTGACTGTTACATCTCAGAGTGGACTGAAGTCTCTGATCTGTCTCAAAGTGTGGTAGTTCACACATCACAGGGTGTGTGTGTGTTGGTAGGGGGTGAGCCACACTAGTAGGATGTCACACACAAGGTGTCAGTTCAAAACGACATACAGTAGCTGAAGCAGTCTTTGTCAGGGTGGTCTATGGCAGATGGGGCTTTCAACCTCACTCTGTTCTTTTCACTCAATCTTTTTCTGCCCTCCCCCATCTCAGCCTCATGTGTGAGATCCTTCTGGGGCAGCTGATTGGAAAATGTCACATTCGTCAGACCAGTAGCAAAGAGTAGCCCACAATGCTCCCTATCCGTTCCTGTTTCAGGATGCTTAAAGCATTAGTAGGACCAAAAATGTTGGCAATCTTCAGCCTAAATCTGTGGAATTTTCATTTATTCATCATTCACCTGTCTTTTGGAAAGGATCAATATGTCAGTGTCTGAAACCACATAACAGCTCTATTTGACTGATTACCTATCAACATGATGAGGTGCGAAACAAATGTGATGATTTTGGTACACAATTTGCATAATTTTAATTGGCAGCTTGAGCTTGGCCTTGTATCTCCAGTGCAGAACTGAAAAAGCACATTTTGGAAACCAACCATTCTCTGGCTGATTGAACAAAAGGAAAAAAAATGTGTAAAGTTATAAGTTTAATTTTTTCTACTGCGAAAACTTAAAGAATGACCCTGAGAACCACAGTTTTGCCAGAAGAAACTTCCCCTCTTACATTATATTTGACACAATGCTGGGAGAATGTCTTTTTTTCTATATTTAGCAAAAATGTAAAAAGTCAATAGCAACTCATGGCTAAGGGTTACTGATAATAACATCATAGCTGTGATTTGGTTGTAGGGACGAGTCAAAGACGAGTGGCGTTATTTTCAAATTACACAATCACATCCTACTGATCAGTTACTATTTGTACCATATAGCAAAAGCTAACCTTTTCATAATCAGACCATGGCAGTCACATGTATTGACACTGTGAATATTTTAATAAATGATACATTAGTGTAACAAAACTGGTTGCAGTTCAGTTGCAGTCAACCCAACCCAAATGATGTTCATATATCACATATTAAATATACACTGAATTTGTCAGATGTCCATTGAATGACTGCTGATTGCAATACATGGCACTACCTTGCGTACATCAAGTAGGGCCTGCATCCAGTTGTAATAGTCCTGTCAGTGCAGAGACTAAAACTGTACAAACAATGGGCAGAGCCAGGCTTCATCATTACTCTTTCAGCTAACATGAATGTGACATTTTAGTCCTTGCTGTAGGGGGAAATTGTGCACATAGGTTGGTCATCTATTGTACATGTAGCATGTGTAAAAGGGCCTGGAACGGTTCACTTCACTCCAAAGTGCATTAATGTGCATATGAAGCATGCAGTGCCTATTTGTGGAAGACTTGTTAGTGAGCCCTGAACGGTGTGTGTGCTATATGCATGGGGAACCCCGCCCCCATGTTCTGCTTCAAGCTTCATGCCTACCAAGCTCATCCCCTGCATCTTGTTTATTTGCACCGATGCGTGCGCCAGTGTCTAAGCGCGTGCGTGGTGTCCAGTTAGTGGACTGGAAGCAAAGACGTAAACCATGCTTGACGCTGGCTGCTCATGTGGAAGCCGAGTGTGAGAGAGTGCACACTGGCTGAGCCTTAGATCTAGTTTTCAGATTTACACTCTGCTTTGAGAAAAGTCAAGATCCAAGCCTCAAACAGGGCTGCCACGGTAACTCAATTAAAATCAATCATTCAAATCATTTTTACCTTCTCCATGATTTCGCAGGGATTTATTGGCAAATAACATGATCATGCATATTAATGCTAATAATGCAAATTTAATGTAAATTCTGGCTTCTAGAAAGAAACAAAGCCTGAAGGCCACGCCCATTGAAACACACCCTTTCCCTTTATGTTTTTTAATAGGGTTTTTTTTGTCATTTTGTTCTTTTTCCTTCGTTTCTGGTTCATCTGAAAGTATCAGCTTCCTTTTACAGCAATAGAAATGGTCCAAAATGACATTAACTTACATTAACAATTATAAGAATGTGTTCTCCTTTTCCTGTTATTTTTTGGGGGGTACAAGGACTTGTTGCATGGTTTGTTATTGTTCAGTCCATTTTCTAGTGCTTGGCCTTTTTAAAAACTCTGATTTCTTCATTAATTGCCGAAACAGTCAATGGACTACTAATGTAATAGATAGTGACAGCCCTCGATTCAACATTTTTATCGTTGCAAACCAGCACTGATAGATAAATGTGTGTGCATAAGACGATGATAAACTGCACCAGTGAACAATAAAGTGCAAGGTAGGACCAGGTGCAAAGTTGTACAAAAAGAGCCATGTAGAATTATAACAGAATAAAAATAGTAAACTACTATGACTGAACTGAGGAGAGCAAACACAGCAGAATGTTGCAGGAAAAGTACATGAAACTTCAAATAACCAGCAATGTGAAGGCACTTGGATGCTACCAAGGCCGAGTGACTGGAGGTGGTGTTGGGGTTTGGTTGGGTGAACGTGGGTTGACTATTACCCAGCAACCTGGCCTCTGGGCATAACTGCTCCAAGGGCCTAAAGAATTCAAGGAAACCATGCATTGAAACTACTTCATAATGTCGCAGCTTAAGAGAAATCACTTTTCTCTGATCATTGAGGAGTGGTGCCCTTCTAGAGCCCAAAATGTCAGCAAACTCGCCTTACCTGCACTGAGGCTTTAGTGGAGAGTGGATGATGACAAGAAAAGGAACAGAAAAACAGTCTGTTCTTTTGAAAAAAAAAGAAAAAGAAAAAGAAGCTTGTTAGAGCAGTGTCCTGAATTTGCTGGAGTAAGGGATAACTTTCTTGCGAGTAGTCGTGTTTTTGGGCACGGAGATGGTGAGGTAATTTGCATGTCAGAACGGCGCGTTTAATAGGGGACTGTAAATGAGGTTACTCAATATTGGACGAGTCCGCAAATCTGGTTTCCTAGCAATCTCACATGAAAAAGCATGCACGACTTAAAATAGCCAGTGGAGAGCCAATCATAATACTTTATTTTGAGAATGTAATTTTCTCAAGCCTCGCCAGTAATTAACCTCGCTACAAAAAAGGTATTGGAAGCGCCACACTCACAATTCCAGCTATACCACACTAAAAGACTGGCCACAGCGTGTGATAGGCCAAGAAAGGAAAGACGCAGGAGAGAGAAAGAGAGAGAGAGTGAGAGGGAGAATTCAAGTTTATGGGGAGTCTTTTCTTTTCGCATTCTCTCCCTTTCTCTCTCCTATTCCTATTTAAAATTGCTGCTTCTTTTCACTTCTGCTGAATTGGGGTTTTGTTCATGGTTAATTCAGGAGCAGCTCATCGGAGGCCTTCTCTGCGCCATCGGGATCTCTTACAATGATGGCGGTCAAACACCTTGGCTGATAATTGACTGCGAGCGGTCCGACTTGTTTTCCAAAGTGCTAACAATGGAGACAAAGAACACTAAGGAGGAAAATAAAAAAAGAGAAAGATCTGAATCTTGGACTTCATTGCATAGGCCAAATGAGAGGAGAAAAAAAAAGCCCAAACAAAACGTCCGCCTGAGCCAACTTGCTTTGTCTCATTTAGTGCCAGCCTGCAGAAACGTTTCTTTTTTTGCCCTGTCTTTGTGCTTTCATCATTACAGCAACATTTAGGCTACTCACTTACCTCTCAACTGAAGAACGATCTTTTATCTTCCACATATTTACTAAACAGTGATTCACCATGTCAATCAGTGAATCTTAATGAACCATCATACCTGTAAACATGACTGAAAGACTGTGATAGTGAAAGGAACATTTTCTAACGGGTTGTACAAAAGACAGCGCTGGATACAAGATAAATTGTATCTAAACTAGCTGTGTGTCAGGTTGATAGCTCTTAAACAAATATTATTGTCAAGCTGGTAAAAGACCCTGTCAAGAAAAAAAAAATTGCAGCTTACAGACATCAAAAAAGGTCTTGTTCTTTGAGAGCAGTACTTCTGTATAAGGATTTCAAGCATTTCTGGTGATAAAAACAGCTTGTTTAACAATGCTGTATTCATCTTTATTATGCAACCTGACTTTTATGTGGATAGAACAGTTTTTCTGTGTCTTTTCATGCCCTGAACATTGGCAAAATATTCAAAACTATATGACCCTCAGACCCTGAGGGCAATCTTTCTTATAGTGTAAAGTGGGTTTGTTCAAAATAATGCCCCCCTTGGACTACTTATATTCTCTATACATGCAATTTTACACCCATGTCTCGTGTGTAGCTATGGTAACTCAGTATACTTCAACCGTTCGCCTACGCTTTTAGCAAAAATGGCTCTGTGTGGTACCAAAAACATTCTTTGATTTGTAGCAAAATAAAACCATTTTGTTCTTTAAAGAACATGTTTTCCGAAATAGAGAAGAGTCATTTAACCAGGCAAACAGTCATTTTTGCATTTAAATGATTCTTTTGGTATTGATGGTTCTGTATAGAACCATTGCTTTTACTAGAACATTTTTAGGGAGTAATTTTCCAATGCTTTGCCATTTTTCTTCATTAAAGGTTGATTTTGTATGTGACCTAGAGACACACAAGATCCCACCACTGGTGAGGTCCAGCATCTTTCCAGAAATGAATTTCCATGCTTTTTCCATCCTGAGGAAGTTCAGATGGAGAGTATGTTAAATGAATGTCGGTGTGCGAAGGTTGGGGCTGAGGTTGATGTTAAGTAATGCAGGCAAAATGTCAGGATGGAAGAACTGAGAGTGTCTAGCCTTCGGCCTAGCTGGCACGCTCATATAGCGCTTATTATATACACAGGGTTATTTATAAAGGCTAGCATGTGTCACTACCTCCTGATGTGCTATCACACTCTCTGTTTTGGCCCACTGCTTCTTACATCTCTGCCTTGTTTACTCGCCAGTCTAAATTGAGGGCAAAGTGAGGGCAAGTGTTAAAGTACAGAGTCACTGCTGGGCCCTGCATGTTGCTAACCGCACACATCCACCCTGACACAAACACACACACACACACACACACAAAAGTATGAGAAAGTGTACACATACATGTTAAGCTCAGGTGTACAGGCACGTTCGCTTTCAGTCCCTGTCTGCCTGTCCTCCATTCTCTCTGTCTCTCTCTTTCTGTGTCTGTCTGTCTCTCTCTCTCTCTCTCTTACACTCACACACACACACACACACACACACACACAAACACCTGTTTAGCTGACAACTTCACTGCCTCTCTCCTGTTTTCTTTCCCCAGCACAATCTCTTACGTCTCTTTCTTGTTTTCCCCAGCTGACTCCTTAATTGCCTTTTGCACCCCCTCGGCCCATTAAAGCCTCATGGCTATCATTATTACATATTCATCTTGTCAACATCATTATCCAATGTGACTTGATATGAGCATCAAAGAGCAACTGCTCGCTGGTCCACTGTGACATCATTGTCTACATGTAGTATGACTGGCTGCCAGTAGATCTCCTCCTACAAAGCCTTGCCACTCATACCAGTTCTGGCAACTACATGTCTATACCATATGCACCGGAAACCAGTGACATTTCCATTCATTGACTGATTGCTTGATGGCAAGGGTGAGGAATGTGAGTTATGGTGCCAACAGGTGGGCTCAGCAAAAGAGCACAACATTTAATGGGGATGTTCAGTGAAGGAGGCTGAGCGTTGCTTTGAGAATCGACCAGATATGATTCCTCCCACTGAGAGTTCCATAAATAAAATAATGTGCATGGAAGTCCCTAGACAGTCAACTTCCCTCTTTTAGAAGTGCATGCTTCTTAGAAAAGGGAGAAGTTGTCATTGGTCACAATGGAAGAGAAGTTCATACTCATCTACCGGTGGATTGAATGAGAACATTCTAAAACAGTGTGATAAAGAATGAAAAACTGATCAAGGAGGACATAAGAGAACCTTGTGAAACAAGGAGAACACTGTAGAGCAATGTGAATGGAGAACTTTGTAGAACAGTGTGAATGGGGAACACTGCAGAGCTGTGTAAATTGTGAACGCTGTAGAACCATGTGAATGGAGAACACTAGAACTGTGTGAATGGAGGGGAACACTGAACGGTGAGAATGGAGGAGAACACTGAATAGTTTAAATGGAGGAGAACACTGTAGAACAGTGTGAACACTCTAGAATCTCACAGTAACATCACAAAGGTGTGTCACATCAGCAAAACGTGTGGGTTCTGGTTGTGCTGGTTTCCGTGTGGCTGCAGAAACAGCTTGTTAATATCGTATCATTCTGATGTACTACTGTCTTCTTATAAATGAGCATAATTCCTGTTTCACAGTCACTGGTCATTTCACAGTTCATTGGTCTATGAGTCATATACAACTACTACTCTTTTTCCCCATAAGGACAGTTCTGCTGGGTTATCTGAGTATACAGTAGATAAACCAGTCTAAAGGGTCAGTGCACTGGGCATATTATTATAAAATTTCCTTTGTATTCTCGTAATTCTATATTTAGACTCTTAGGGCTCACTCCACCCGCCATTCATTGTGCAATCTAACAGTTTTGCCAAATCACATCCTGACTCTTATATATAACACTTTATCCAGCCTGAGGGCTCAAAGGGCCTGTTTTAATTGCACCAGTTTATAGATGGTACTTCAGGCCAGGGTCACAAATACAGGCACTCAATGCTCTAACATATTTTTTAATGGGGTTCAAAGCCGCCAGGCTGCATTTATATAGGATGAGGATCTGTTCCTCACCGTTTTGAGACACAGGCACAGAACAAGATGCCAGCTGGCTGCCACGTGATGCCAGAAATCTGGCACAACCAGCAAAGCACTGCTGGCCATGCAAAAGCACTTCAGCACCCCATGCCTGCACACACATATGCATGGCAACATATTGTTCAGATCCTGTCAATCTTGTTTTATTTCTTTATTTTGTGCAATCTTAGGGTATTCCAAACACGCTTGTCACTCTTGTGGACATATACTGTGCAGATGGTGCTTTCGAGTTCGCCCTGTGTGACTGAGTGAGAAACAGACTAATCAAGAAGTCACATTGTGATAGAAAAACCGCCGTAACCCTACAAATGACTATCACTGCTTTCATATCCAAACCTCAGACAAATAGAGATGGTCCAGAATTACTTAAAAAAAATATCTTATTGCGTTAATATAGATACCATTTTCTGTAAATGCAAGATTTTGTTTTGACTGCTCCTTTTTGGAGAGCTCAAGTCCTACAAACTGAGACCTCAGTGAGTGTCAAAAACGGGAATTAGCTCCAAAGACAAAGTGTACGATGTAGCACCAGTTAAGCATGTGCTGGTTGTTCTTGTTTGAATCGCTCGCATTAACATAAGAAGAGTCCGACATCTCAGAGAGAATAAAAGCAGCGCTGTGATGGCCTAAATCTTCAGATTGCTCTTTTTCACCTTTTCTCTCTCATCACCATCCGCTGCTTTAGAAGTGTCCTCAATAGTGATTTTTGCAGGCTTAGCAATTCCTTTTCATATCGAAATGACTTGTATCTTAAATGGAAGATTAACTTTAGATTTTAGCTTTCAGGAGATTACAGACTTCAATGTATGTCTGGTCTATTTGATGCTTTTTATTAAACAGTTGAGTTTCATCAAACTTTACTTTCACATGTCCTTTTTGTCTCTGTGCACAGATTTATATACAATGTGGAGGTCTCATTAAACCACCCACCAACTGCATGCTGTCACCTTAAACTATTTTATCACTTCATTTTTTATTTTAATGGAGATGTAGCGACCCAACAAATGTATTACGCCATGTAATGGAAAAGAAATACAGTCTGTTTTCCTTGCACAAATTCTTCTTTGGCCTTTTTGCGTTATGAATTATCTCGATCATCAGTGTCCTGCGATGGTAGGCCATTATGTAGAAGAAGCTTAATTTGCCCGTCGCTAACTAATTGCCGCATACTTAAAGGGAGTAATAAAAGTGCTATTAAGTAAAATACCTGTGTCATTAACCTAACTGGGTTAATATGGGAAGCAGCAGGGCTTAATAAACAAAAGCAGTGGTGTCTGCGCCATGCAGGGCCAATTAAAAAAGTGCCGTCATTAATTACGTAGCTTGCCTTCGTCAAAACGAGCTTTTGGTACGTTAAGGCATGTCCTTTCCGTTGTGTGAGCATTCTTTAGCGTGTTCTCACTAGCACCTACGTTTAAGGGTTGAGGTTAGGCGCTAGATTAAGGTTACGATATGGCTTGAAGTGAGCGTTACATTTAGAGTTTAGTAAATTCAACAGATAACAAGGTTATATATATATAACACACACACACTACCGGTCAAAAGTTTTAGAACACCCCAGTGTTTCAAGCTTTTTTAAATTGAAATTCAAACAGTTCAAGTCCA
>JBBPCX010000011.1:14319144-14359418 GCA_037974365.1 Hydrocynus forskahlii | reverse complement strand
ACTTAAACCCCATCTAGCTGCTTTAGGATGAACTGGACAGAAGAGTGAAAGCAAAGCAACCTATAAGTGCCGCACACAGTTATGGGAACTTCTGCAACAAAGATGGGAAGAACTTTCTGCAGAATGAACAGTGTATGAATGTATGAATGTTATGTATATGTACCCCACAACTCTTGTACTCTTGTCACATTCTGTTGTCTGTAAACTCAGGAAATGGTCAAACCGGGCCAGTTGCCCACATAAATCAGAAGCACATCTCCAAACCTAAAACTACGACGTTCAAACTTAAGCCTTAGACAGTGGCAGGCAGAGTGGCTGAAACCCATACTCAAATACAAGCATTCTTACTTTAGTGAAACAGTGACTCAAGTAGAAACCAAAGTAACTCTCCAACAACCTCCAACTTCACTGGAGGTCCAAAAGTCTTTACTTAAGGACTGAGTAACTCTCAGAACTGGTCTTGCTAATTTACCGGTGAGCTGAATGAGGCGTTAAAAATCTAGACCACACAGTTCTGTGGCCTAGTGACTAACACTTATGCTGTGTGGGTACTCTTGAAGTAAACAACACTGATGCCAAATACAAAAATATATAGAGCACGAATACAAAAATAAATAGAGCTCTATCTTTAGTGAACAGTGTGGAGTTATGCCAGTGCTGTAGTTGTCATAATTCATCACAATGGCATAAAATAATATCATGAGAATGTCAAGCTTGTTAGCAAGTTATGTTTATATTTTCATTGCAAGCTAACATAAAATGTTTCTCTTCATATGGAATTCATTCATCACGAATAAACAGTTAAAACTAAACCTTTCAAAGGGAAAGACCCCAAGAGTGTGGGCCATCTACACGTGTGTCTCAGAGAGAAAGAGACAGTGAGCCGAAACCAAAATGAAACAAATACAGCAGTGAGCACCTAGAGCTGGGCATCACATGCATGCGAACAGAAAACAGGACTCCATTGCTCAGAGTTTTCACAGCTTTGAAGCAAAACAATTTGTGGCGCCTCTTGGAGAATCAACATGACAAGTTTGCATCTAAACTTCGAATTGAGATACACCTCCATTTGTAACTTTCCTCTCTTCAGCCTGACATCCAGCACAGCAAATAACATCCGCAATCTCATTAGATGAGTCAGGAAAAAAAATGAGCGAATTGGTTGTGGGCTGCAGAACCTTTTGTAGTCAGTTGTGTGGGCTGTGAGTTGGGAACCCCTGGTGTGTATTGTCAGTAATCCTATAAAGACTGAACTAAATGTCTCATGAAAAGAAAGAATTATACCAATTATAGACAGATTGTAAACAACAACAGCAACTCTCAAACTGCCTAGTAAGTAGCTAATTGAATCATCTTATTTTTCTTCATTCATTTGTCCAACGGATCCTGCAAAGATCTTTGTAAAGGTTGAATAAAAAATGTACTTCTTGTGCTTCTTTTCTATTAATTTGTGTCTAATTGCATTGCAGACCAACATGGTGAGTGGACCCCTTTATTGTTTGTTTGTTTTTTTTCCTCAATGAGAGATTTTCAGGCCTGAAATAGAAATGCAGGAGTGTGGATAGAACAGACGATTGTATAAACTGTATTTGTAATGCATGTCTATGGCAAATGGAAGGTGTATGCCAATAAAGATATGTTCCTGCACTCTTTCACTCAGAAAGCCCTTCAAATCACCCTTCATGAGTCGTGATGCCTATAGAAATGCCTGTGCATGCTGACCTAGAGTTGTTAAGTCAAGAAAACCATTAAAAAAACACATGAAGTTACGCATTAACAGCCCTGCAGACTAGCTCAAATTGAATTCTTAAATCTTCAAAGTGCCATGAGGCATGAATAAACAGCTTGCAGTTTAAGTGCTGATTTGATAGGACAGAGATTGAGTCAAATCAGAGGGAAGTTTGTCTGCGAAAAAGTTTGCACTCAGCAAGGGTAAAGAAGCCTGCAGTTGAACGTGACGTGTCACGCGAGATTCCGCTTCGCTCCGATGAGGAACTCGGCATGACAGATACTGAGAAAGATATGAAATATCTGGCTATTTAAAAATAGCCAGGACTTTAGGAAAAATGCCCTCATGTAAGATATTTGTTTTTCCACGCTGTCAAGGAATGGCAGCAGTCTTTCCGTATGCACAAACAAAGAATGATCATTTCTGGCCGGAGAATTTTGCAAGGTCCGTTCAACTTCACCTTTAAATGCAGATGCCTTGCCTGGAATCAATGATGGTGGAATGGATTTAGGATGTGGCTTTAACATACTAATACATAATAAATATGCTGGAAAGTGAGGTGAAATAGGCTGTTTTTTTGGTGTCGTTGGGATGCATCCAGGAAATATTAAAATGCCATGACCTAGATCCTAGCCCCCCATGTATGCACACATGCTTCTCTTTTTTTCTGCCTTATTTACCTTCTTTGGTCTCTCTCCCTCCTTTCCTTTCTCTTTTTCCTTCTCTGTCTGTCTGTCTGTCTTTCTCTCTCTCTCTCTCTCTCTCTCTCTCTCTCTCTCTCTCTTTCTTTCTCCTTTTTAAATATATATATGCAGTCACATGCACCCCTGGTCAAATGACATTTGAAGAAATCACATTCTCTATAGGGAACATGCATAAATAGAGCATTTCTGCCGATTATAGTGCCGTTTCTATTTGTCTGCTGAATCTGACATATTAAAATAACAAGATTTTGCACAGATCACATTTTATCTTATAGTTTTCCCAATATGTTAAATTAAGCAAATAAGTGGTGATTATGCACTAAAATGTGCAGACGTGTGTTCTCTTTAGCAGACTTGCACTTAATTTGGCAAGAATTTTGCATGCAATGGTACAAAAGAAGGATTTAACAAGCTGATTACACTATCAAAATTAACATTTAAATATATGTACAGAAATTTGAAACCCCTGATGATCTAGACCTTTGGGTCTCTTCCTGTTTTTAATATGCAATTCATTTGTACAATACTGTTTTATGAGATCATACTTGCCATGTAGCACAGAGACATCCTACATGGCAAGTATTTATTTAAAAAGGAAATTAGTAGTTATGTGAGCCAAATTGGTCTATGTTGCATATAACTAGAGCTCAATATACTTTAACAAATACAATATCAAGTCCTTGGTTTCATGAAAATATATGTTTTAACATCACTACAGATGCCAGATCTGGGCTGAATTTCCAAAATCAACAGGAAATTATACAGGCATTGTTCTTTAAAGAACTGTATTTGTACGAGATGTGTGATGTTTTTCAAGTGTATCGAACCTCCGCATAATGCACAGCCTCTATACTAATCAAAGGCTTAATGAGAACCGTAAGTCCAAGGCCAGACCCACTTGGTTCCCTTTATTTTTAACAATGGAAGTGGTAAACCTCTCTCTTTCTCTCTCTCCTCCCTCACTCGCAGTCTTTCTACCTGTTGAAAATGATATACTCGCCACACATACTCGCCACACTCCTCTCCCTCATCTGTCCTTCCCTCTCTTTCTCCACCCCTGTCTCTGTCTGTTGCTCCTGGCCCCTGTGCCAAGGGGACGGGCAACAGAGGCATGAAATTGACGTGATGAAAAACAACTAGGCTATCTCTCTGAGCCATTGGCTGTGCCATTAAGATTTCCCGCCCTGCGCCCCAGCGTGTCCCCGTGCCTCCACTGCGATAGGAGGGACATGCTGCAAATTACTCAGCCGCTATCGCAGGTTATCAGCCGTCCACAACCATGACCCCCCTCTCTGAAAAACCCCTATTCACTCCACTCCCAAAGTTCAGTCATCCGAGCTTCAGCTGGATGGCCGCACACACTTTTTTTTTTTTTACTCATTTCCTGCTTAGTACTTGGTTTCGGGGCAACTTTCTGGTTCTGTGCCTTCTCTCTGGCTCGCCATGATTGAGCAGGATAAGGCAGACGGATTATGTCACTAATTAGACAGTATTAGCGCTAGATTTATATTGCAAAAGGAGGCCTTGTAATGAAATTTGTTAGGAATTCAACTTTTCACAAAATAAAATATTCTTTTAATTTCAACCAAATTACCATGGATAGCCTGAATTAAAAACATCAAAGCCAAGACATATACACCACTATTACACAAGTGTGAAGCTCAATAGCAATAAAAACATGGTCATGGCTACTATTTTCAGATTTTATTATTAGATCAGGGTGAGGCCTGCTATTTGTAAGGAATCTCTGTGTTCAGGCAGCTATGGTAGGTAATTCACTTTTCAGTTATTACTGTCAAACATATAAAAACCTCATGCTGGATTAAAATCACAGATATTGTTGCTAATCACCTAAATTATATTAGGCCTATCCTCTCTGGTTAAATTAATCCAGCTCAAAAGGGGCTTTAGTTTAGTCTGTGTCTGGGAAATATCTTTTCTTTCTTCCAGTTTTTCCAGGCCGTCTGACTGACTAATTAATCTGTATGTAATGTAAGAGGCACCGAGGCTGCCGTGTGAATACAGGAAATAGTTGCTCGTGTGTTGTTTTAAGGTTCTTGAGATTTTGTTGTTGCAACTGATCCAGCCTCTAAAAAATGAGAAACAACATATCTCGGGTTACCAGCAGTGTTAAGGAAAATCACCCAGAAAAGAATATGCTATGCTTAGAGAATTACAAGCCAATGAGTAGAGACTGAGCAAAACAATAATATTTTTACTAACACTGTACTCTATTATTAAGTGTTGTGCATCTATTGAGGAAAATGTAAAGGCGCACTTGGCAGACGCCCTTATCCAGAGCAACTTATGATCATTAGTTACAGGGAGAGTCCCCCTGGAGCAACTAAGGGTTAAGGGTCTTGCTCAAGGACACAATGATAGAAAGTGGGGGTTTGAACCTGCAACTTTGTGGTCATCAGGTTCTAGAGAAATATATGCTAAACCATTTATCACTTCATATAAGATGTTTTCTTGATACATGACATACTTAATGAAATTTGGTTTTTAGAGCTTTGATAAGTTGGAAAAGAACCCATATTGCCATGTTTAGCCATATTTTTATTTATAAAATATAATCAAAATCTATGCAATGAATATGTTCTTTACGTAATAATGATATCCTAAGACGATATCCACAGAAAGCTCATTGGGACATAATGTGACAATATATGACAATCTCATCATAATCTATAGCACCTTAGGTTTCCTCCATAACATCACCATCATGGCCCAGCAGCACCATGTTTACAGATTCTAAACACCTAATAATCCTCCTGTTATACTCATATTCACAGTCTCATCCAGTGGCCTTAATTCTAGGCTCCACAAGGGCCATGCAAACCCTGAGACTTGGGTCTGAAAATATGGGTAAATAAGTAAACCGGCAATTAAGAGTGTCCAACGAGTTGGAGGAGAGTCATTTAGTATGTAAATTAGTGCATAAGTAAATGACCAGGAGCAAAAGTGAATTAAAATGGAAATGGATGAAGAGGTAAATGAATAAAAATGTAGCATAAGTGGGTTTGTATGTAAATTCACGCATAAAAGAGTGAATGGAAAGCCAATAAATAGCTTAGTATGTAAATAAATGAATAACTACATGACTTAAAAGAATTGAATGTAATGCTAAAGACAGCAAGAGAGAGAGAGAGAAGGAAAGAAAGAGAGAGAGAGAGAGAGTGAGGCAAGTGAGTGAAAGAATGGGCAGATAAATGTCATAAAGTGAACTCTGTAATAGTACAAAATATTAAATGAACAGCAAAGGCTTTCATCCCCCAGTGAAAATCAGCTATATTGTTTTCAGTATATTACAAAATATGAAAGAATAGGCCCACATTGCTATGTATATCTGACTTTCGTCAGAAAAGGAATCCCTCCTGCAGTGTGTGAACCGGAGGGTTACCGTGTGTGTATCCACATAAATAAACACATAAAAGGCCTAGCAGTCATAATAATTAAAAGACATTGAAAGTGTTTTGGCCACAGGCAAACTACTAAGGCTGTGTGCAGTTTAGCTCTCTCTTTTCTCTGCTTTCTGAGTGCGCTCCCACTCTGCGTGCTGCTCTGCGTCTGCGTATCTCTGCCTTACGTGGATCATCTTCCCTCATGTCCAGATGATGTGCCAATTACTCCCTAATTACATGCGTCATCTGGATGAGAGGGGCCGACTGCGGCCTGATAAATCCTGTTTACCGCGCTGACAAGCCTTGCGGTGCTCACTGCTAGCCTCCAGACGCACTGATGGAGGGATGAACCCGGAGGTGGAGAAGAGGGTGGGACAGAAACGAGGGCGTTTAGAATAATAGCCCTCCGGGCGTTGTGGGATCGGAGTTGTTAGAAGGACTGGTCTGGAATGTGTTCAGACGCTAACAATGGCTCATATCTGTTTACTCACAAGCTAATTTAGCCTGAATAGCACTAGAAGATGAAATCTTCTACTGTTGTACCTTCATAGAAAAGCAAGGTAAAGTGTGTTATTGTTGTCAGAAAGGTTATTTGGAGTGATTAAAAAAAACCACATTTGGTTCCCTGAAGAACATTTCAACAGATGGTTCTTTAGACAGGTTTCTTTGAAGTTGTGCCCTATAAGAACGTTTAAAAAGCAACCAATTGGAAACTTTCAAGGTATGGTTCCTGAAAGAATTATTTTTATAAAATGACATTTGCAAGTGGGAGGAAGCTTTTTTCATTTGAAAGAACATAATGTAAACATTCCTAATTTTTCCTAGAAAACATGTTCAAGCTAAGAACTATTTAGAAACTTTTATTTTTATAAAGTAAAAGCTTCCATTATAGTGTAAAAATGCCAAATATGTTATGTGCATCAAGAAAATAAGATAATCTTTTGAGGATTTTATTGTAATTTTTCTAACAATGATTGTAGTATTAGTACTGTAGTGTAGAAGTGTACATCCAAACCAAGATCCTTTAAGGAACACTTGTGTTTAAATGTACTACAAGAAAAATAACAGTGTATTTGAGGAACCTTATTCCATTAAAAGTTCGTTCAAAATGCTCACATTACTTTTCCTTCATTATTACCATGCCATAAGGCTTTCAATCCATGGTTAGCATTAACCGCTAACATGACAGCTCCATCTAACCATCCCTACTTTAATTCTGCTGATGTTGTGGTGCTGACTATTTGCTGCATGGCTAGTTGTGAGGCCAGCTAGGCCTCTACACTTCACTGTACAGAGTACAGAGTATAAATGGAGAGAGACATATAGAGACTATAGACTTAATGAGTCAGGACTTTAGGAGCTAGCGTGAGAAATTAGCATTTTCTCAGCATAGCCATGCATAGCCATGGGAACTGCTTTGAAGATTTCAGACCTAAGTCGAGAATACCGAAAAAGCCACCATGCAAATGAATCCTGTGGTCAGCGGCTCAGGAGAACAGGTAACGAACAAGAACCGGCCGCGACCAGAATTCTTACACAAACTCCCTTTCTAGATAAATCGGAATGTGTGTGATTAATCCCACATGATTTGCAATTATTCATGAGCATAATTAGTACAGTACAGTAAAAATAATTCATACAAATAAATGTGAAAGATGCAGTACCCTTCATCTTGTTACATGTAATATTCACTTTGTTCTTAGTCAGCAGTTTGCTTGTAGCATGTAACGAGGTGGAGGGCGCAGATGTTACTGTAAATGAATACACAGCACACTTACTGATGGATAAGATACGCATCATTAGCTGCAAATGCTGTAAACGAAGAATCGTACCCCTCACATTAGTGGACTGCTAAGAGGGTCACTGATAAGTTTGAGTGACTGGTCGGAGGGGTTCGGTTAGGTGGGCTACGGAACCTGCTTGGTTTTCCAGCAGCTCCGTTTTTGTTGCCATGGTAATTTCATACACCTCTCCTTTGTTATTTACAATGACAACTTCTGTTTATTTCTCTCTTATCAAACACCTCTATCTCTCTGATCTGCTCCATCTCTAATTTCACTGTTCTCTCTCCCGCTCCCTTCTCTCTCTCACTCCCTCTTTCTTTTCCCTCTCTTTCTCTCCATGTTACTCCTCTCTTTTTTCTCTCTTTCCCTCCCCCTTCTCTCTCCTCTTCCCCTCTCCCTTTACTTAATCTCTTTCTCTCTGTGTGTCCCTCAATCACTTTCAATCTCTTTCTATCTCCTGTCTGTCTCTCTCTCGTTCTCGTTCTCATTCTCCCTCGTTCACTCTCAAGACTTTCTTTCCGTTTCTCTCACAGTCTCCACTTCTCTATTGGTCTCACTCTCTGTCCTCTCTTTATCTCTCTCCCTCTCTTTCTGTTTCACCCTCTCCCCTCTCTATCTGTCTCTGTCTCTCTATGTCTCCTACTCTTGCTCTCCCTCTCTCTCTCTCTCGCTTTATGTCTCTGTCTCTCTGCATGACAGTAAGAAGCCTCAGTGGAGATGGAAATGAACTGTTTTGTCTCTTCCCGGTTGCCCCTTTCCTGCTTCGTGGCGCAGCCCAACAGAACTTGTGTGGGGCGGGGGTGAAAGTCCCTCTGTAAGGGGAAAAAAAAAAGATGATGATCCACTGGTTTTTATGATGCCGTAAGGATTTTCAGCCTCACCATTCCACCCCTGTATGCAGGCCGGCAACAGAAATGCATCTCACATGTAATTTGTTTTTCCCCCAGCCCCTTACATTTTCTCAAAAAATAATTAGGCCCGTCATGGGCAGTGCACAGCTTTTTGATAACGTTTCCTGAATGTTCCACCTCTCTCCCCCCCCCTTCCCCCACCACCTCATGATATGATTTTAACATAGAATTGCAGCTAGCACACCGCTCAAATAGTGACCCAATTCTTCTCTGGCATGAACACACTGCTGAGGGAGCAAGAGAGGCAAACTCATCTTCTCACACAAAGGGAGTTCTAGTTCTAATCATACCCGCGCCTCATAAAAGCAGCTTCTAATGCGCTTTCCACGTCCCTCAGTTCGACGTAGCTAACATGTTCAGATGTCTTGGTCTCAGTTGGCAGAACGTGGCAGTTTTCCAGCCGCAAGGACTGAGGGCAATCCTTTATTCTCCGACATAGAAACATGCCTAAACCGTTATAGTTTGGAGGTATGGGTCTAAGAAACACATTGAATTGGTTCAGAACATTACACAGAAGTTCTTTAAGGTCTTTCTACTTCTCATTTACAAAAACTATTTCTTTCAAGAATCACCCACTGATGGCTCTTCTATGACACTGCTCCTAAGACACCTTTCTGGCAGCTTTATTTTTAAAAGCCCAATTCACTACTGTCCGAAACTCCTTCAGCCTCCATGCACATGTCATTCCAGACTCGTAAAACACTGCCCTGCCAGCGCTTGTTTTCCAGCCAGATTTGTGATGTTCTCCATGCATCTTTCATGACTGCATGGTGATTCTCACTAGCCTTAATAACAGATGGGAAGGCTTTCCCCATGTGTTGCTACAACAGGAATCCAGGCCCCATTCTCTTACATGACCATGATATTTTCACCAGGAGGGGGAAACTGGGGGGAGGGGGCTTCACTGGCGTAAGACGTCTCTTCAAAATAATACAGGGCTTCCCCACCTAGTCCACACTTCTCTCTGGAGTCGTCTCCCGTTGTTGACACGCCGCTGTTTCGCGCCATTGTTATTTCCAATTTCATACTTGAGCCCTGGCTTGCTTGCTTCAGCCCAACTACGGCATTCACCACAGTAATACGCGCCGGACTCTCCAAGGTGGCAATCAGCCACACTCCAAACCCTCTGTGAAATGGCTGACTCTCGTCAATAGAAAGGCTATTGTTCTGCTAGAGTGGGGCTGAATGGCTTTCTTTCATTCTTCTCTGGAGATGACTTCCTTTCAAAAGTGTGGTGCTTTCATTTGCTGTAATTATCCTTAGCTTTATTTGTAGACTTAAGATGGTATCCTGTGTGCTGAGGTGGAAATGCATTTCATGTGAAGTATATCCGAGCCCCTCTCATTACTTTTTTTTAAAGTACCTTTCATCTATTTCTCCTTTTGTTTTTTTTTTGTTTTGTTTTTGTTTGTTTTGTTTTTTTTCTGTTGTGAGGGATACCTAATGATCAGACGCGTTTGATTCTCAGAAAAGTGGAGAAAAGCTTCAGAGAGGCTGGATTTCAAGAAATGAAATGCAGCACTGCATGCTGGGTAAGTATTTGTGGAGATTTTAATTGACCAGTTCATCACACGAGCCAAGATGACTTCATTTCTTCATATCGTATATGCCTGTGTATATCGTTTTTCCATTTCCGATATCCGCCTGTGTTGGATTTCTTGGGAAGCATGCTGTGGCAGCAGACCTGTACTGAAGGACATGCAATATGTTAGCTATATAATTTACTTGGATTGGCATGCTGCAGTTCCAGCATGATCCCTGCATACTGCCAGCAGTAACATGCACTATGATAGAATGCCAAAGAATAACATGGATACCAGGCTGATTATTAAAGCTTTGCCTCAATGCATGGATAATCATAACCCATGAATAATTGGCATCTGTTCCAGAGTGTGCAAACCATTTGCTCATCCCGTCTTGTTTACACTGCCGTACAGGAGGAAGATGCAGAAAATGCATCTATTCCGCTTGGTTTTGGGAGGAAACCACACTGAAAGAATCATAGTCTTTCCCCATCTCTTAGAGACATGGTTTCCCCCGCCACAAATGGTGGAATACAGCCCACAAAAGAAAAGAGTCAGCTTAGCAAACATGAGCACAGATGCCTTCAAACTGCAAGGTAAGCTCCCCGGGCTTTGCCCCAAATCTGCCTCCAAGCCCACGTTAATAAATGTTTTACTGGGCTGGTGTCTCCAAGCCTTCAGTAGGCACGGCTTATCGGTGCATTTCTACGGGCAAGTAACCTTATCTGGAAAAAAAATTATACATACACTGTTTCAGGCTTGCTGTGCACTGCTGAGATTTAGAGCCTCGTGATTTATTAGGCACTGAATTTGCACCCCGGTTGTGCATCTTGTGATTGTGCTGAGCTGATTCTTGTTGGCTGTTTTGAGTATGTCCCTTTCGACATCAAAATCAACAGCCTATTGTCAAGTTGATGTACAATCCTCATTCTTGCTCTTACTGGGTACGACCACGGCCTCCACACTGATTTGACTGGGGACCGACTCTGTCGAGAGCAGACTGTCTACCCGTCTTGGAGACTTTGTCTGCATGCAGGGGGAAAAAAAAGCAAACCTAATCAAAAGCCATTTGAAAGAAAATCACAACAGAGACAAGCCTATTTTTAGCCTGCGTTTTCTTAATTGTCATGACGAGTACAATCAGATAAGGTTTGCTCGTGTGTGTATATGTGTGCAGGGGTGTGTGTGTGTGTGACACATGCCTCAACCGTGCAATATGCAGCCATCCACTTACATTCCTTCTGCTCCAGCCTACAGTCACACCACTGGTGAGTTCCAGATTCATTTCTCTTACACCAATATCATATCTTCTCCATCACACAAGAGATAGGAATGGTTGCATGTTTCATTTGTCCATAGAGCATGTTGGAGAACACACTTTTGCCACCCTGTCTCAGACTGATTTTACGTATTATGAAATTCATCCTGCTTGTGGTTACGCATGCGCGTCTGGCCCAGCGCTGGAGCATTAGATAAACAGAGTTAAAGCCTCAGGGCCCTGTATGTCCCCAAATATATTATATTCTTCTAGAATGTCATGAAATGCAATATTATAGTGCTGCCCACAGCCAGGGCTTCACAAACGCAATTGTGTGAACTGTAGCGTGTCATGTAAAGGCATATGTGGTTTGTACTGGACATCTGTCCATGCTCTGAGATATCAGAATCCAATCTAATTGACGACTCTTCCCCAGTTTGCAAAGGAGAGGAGTTTACTTTCTGTCCACAACAACAAAGGCAACAGAAAATGAAATCTTATCACATGTAGTATGAACTGTTGAGCTGGTGGGGTTGTAATACGCAGCTGCCGTTAGCCACTGCTAGGCTTTATGCTTTGTTTTGACTGTCTACAGAGCTGTTGTTGACGCTCTCCATGGCACTGTTTCGTACACATGAAGATGTTGACACTGTACACGTCGTCACCTGCTGCTTCTTGAGGAAAAAAAAAAGTCAGTGGTGAACGGATACAACTAATCTGGCAGTTGGGATAATTTTCCACTGCAGCTCAGTCTATCCAGACCGCGTCCAGGAGATCAGGGCTGTGTGAGCAGAGCCTTCACTCACATGACCAGTCTGCAGCCCTCAGGGCCACATAAGGAACAGACATTGCTCACAGTGCAGCATTACCTGTCAGGGTGGGCACATGAAGTCTGTCACTCTGGTAAAGTGGACAGTAATAGAACAGATGCATCATTATATAATAATAATAATATTTTTATTATTATTATTATTATAAGTAGTAGTAGTAGTAGTAGTAATAGTACTAGTAATTGTAGTTGTAGCATGTAGCGTAAATGTAAATGGTAGTAATAGTCGTAGTAGCACTAGTATGAGTGGCAGTAGTAATTGTAGTACTGCTACTAGTAGTAGTAGTTGTAGTCATAGTAGGAGCAGCAGTAGTACTAGCAGCAGCAGCAGTAGTACTAGTAGTAGCAAAAGTACTAGAAGTAGTAGCAGTAGTAGTAGTTGTTGTCGCAGTAGTAGTAGTTGTAGCAGTAGCACTACTAGTAATTGTAGTTGTAGCAGTAGTAGTAACAGTAGTAGCAGCAGCAGCATTAATAGTAGTAATGGTAGTAGCAGCAGTAGTACTAGTTACAGTACTATTAGTGTTACTACTAGTAGTAGCAGTAGTAACAATAGTAGTAGTAATATCTCTAATTATTCTCTAATAGTTCTAATAAATAAATGTTTTGCTGCGTGTTTGGAAATCTGAGACATTGATGTTGGAGATTTGCTTAATAACCACAGCCCCTTCGGCAACTGTTTACTTCGTCGAGGCGAAAGTCATTAAGGATTAAAAGCTTTTCTTGTGCAGCACCAGCATAACAGCTACGCAGAGAGAGAAATGCACAAGTCTCTGCACACGTCTGGAAGCGTGTGGGCTGCTTCGGTTTGGTGTCTAGACGGAGAACAGCCTCCGTGTCTGCTCCCGGCTGCTACTTCAGTGTGTGTTGCTGAAGCCAGCCTCGTTTAGAACCGGCTTTATCTGAAACGACTCCGGTGACAGCTGAAGAGGGTCTAAAACCATACTGGCTGGCTGTTTTTCCTCACTTCTTCCAATCCGGACTGGAAAACCCACCACTAATCCTGCCGGTACGAGTGTGTTTTATTTTTTTACCCACCCGTATTCAGTCAAATCCATGAATCTCTTCGCTGCGATTGGCTAATTCGCCCGAACACGCCGCCAAGCATTCTAGAACGGAGCGCAGGAGGCGGAGGCCGCTCAGCCAATCAGAATGGTGGATAGGCGTGGCCTCCTGTAGACAGGTGGGGAGAAAGAACTGAAACAGAACAAGGGGAGGGGTTTTACTACGCGGAGTCCACGCCCCTCTTCCGTGACGTGACGGCTAGTAGCTGTGGGAGGGGAGTCACACTCGCCTGCCGACTTTTAATAGCTCTGTCATGTGATGGAGAGCTGTAGTAAGACAGGTCGCCCGGGCTCTCGCGCACAGTGAGGGGCTCTTCCCTGCACGAGAGCAAGCTGGACCCTCTCGGATCTCTCACGGCATCCTTTTGATGTTCTTTTTTTATTTTAATTTTTTACATTTTCTTTTTTTCTATATATAAATATATACATACCCACACACATACACACACTCACATTTTTCTCTCGAAACCGTCATTCAGTGGCTGGATGGCGTGGGACAGGTGCAACCAGGACGCGGTGTGGAGAGAACTAGAGGTGAGATATTACAGCAAACTAAAAAAGGCTGAGCTGAGAGCATCGGAGCCTTTTTGTTTTATTTTATTTTAAAAAGGGGGGCACGGTGGACGTTGGCTTCTTTTGAAAATGCACTTTGAATGAAGTGGCTGTAATCTGAGCAAAATATTAAACGGAGCTCCGGAGCGCACGGACATACAGGACGGTGGAGAGAGGAAAGGCTGATTTATCTCTCTTTTTGAAAGAATTTGTGCTTTTTTGCTGGGTTCGCATGTTTTTTTTTCTCTTTTTGTGCACTGTGGCTTGGGCAGCAGGTGAAGAGCGACCAGTGCGTGTGTGTGAGAGAGAGTGTGTGTGTCCGTACAGTGCACACAGATACCTGCCCGGGACCTCTGGGGTGTCTCCGGGCCAGGTGCTGTCCACTGCAACTTCTCCACTTCTCACGGATTTTCAGCCGTTATAAACGAAGCCTGGGAAGAGTGTGTGTGTGTGTGTGTGTGTTGAGAGAGAAGGATGGAAGAGAGGCTGATCCGTCCAGATGACAGGATCTCTCCGGTGCAGTGGATGGAGGAGAGTGGATGAAAGAGAGTGGAGGCTGCAGCTGTTTGAATGTGTTTAACGGGACCACTGGAGTGAAAGGAGATTACATACACACACCGAGATCAGGGGGAGCAGTCTGCACTGAGAGACAGACACCCAGGCATATATATGTGTATTGAGAGTGTGTGCGCACCTCTATATCAGTAAATGCATCCTGAAAGACTGGACTAGTCTGTAACGTTTCAATTATTCATGGGATAGATGGCTCGGCTCTGACGCTGGATATCGAGTTTTTGCCCTCACTTACTTCAGACTCGCGATCCATCCATCTGTCCATCTCGCGACTGCTTTCCAGCACAGTATCTTTCTACGTTTCTCTCTCGTCTCTCTCTTTCTGTCCCCCTTTCTCCTCTCTCTCCTTCTATTATCGCTCCAATTCTATTCTCTCTCCCCCTCTCTCTTCTTCTCTTTTCTCTTTTTTCTTGTCTCCCTGTCTCTTCCTCTTCTTCTCCTCTCTCTCTCTCTCTCTCTCTCTCTCTCTCTCTCTCTGATCGCGACATTCTAACAGCACCTGAACTGAATGGTGCGTTTGTGTGTGTGTCTGTATGAGTGTGTGTGTGTGTCTTCTCTGATGAAGCTCCAGGTTTGTGTGCTAAATGAAATCTGTGCTCTGTCTCACACTCTGTGGTGCGTCTCTCTGATGGTGCGCGTGTGTGTGTTTGGGTCTTGTGGCCACGCGCCCTCAGTCGAACTCTGGCGTCATGCTCGTGTACCTCGTGGGTAGGCAGTAGCCCCGCCCCTATCTCGTCCATCTCTCTCTCTCTCTCTCTCTCTCTCTCTCTCTCTCTCTCGCTCTCTCTCTCTCTCACACGCATACTCTCCCTCTGTCTGTCTGTCTGTCTCTCTCTCTCTCTCTAACACACGCTCTCTCTCTCTCTCTCTCTCCCTTACTCTTTCTGTCTCTCTCTCTCTTTCGCTCACGCACACACATTGGTATTGAGTTTGTGTTACTGTCTTTCAGGGGAGATTCTAAGATCAGACGTTTAGGGGGAATGTCGCACACATACCTGCCTGGCAAAAGTCTTCAATCCTCCTGTTAAATAACTCATGTCACTGGATAAAATGAATATATTTTTTTCTGAATAGGAGGTTTTAATTTTCCAACAATACTTTTGGTGAATTACAAGTAAGTAATGGTTTTACACCTCAAAAACGAGAAATGGAACATTTGAAAAAGTATTTCCTTTGGTGAGCCTCTTGTCAGTTAGGTACACAGTGTTACCTTCAGACTGTAGAGTATTAAAATTTAAATCACACCTGTTTTAGAGAGGACTATCAGTTAGTTAATGAAACCTGTGACAAAGACTTAATTGTAACAATAGGGCTTTCAAAAGTAAGTACAAGATCAAGTTATGGCGATGCAGGCATGAAGAAAAGTGTACAAAATGTTGTTTCAGTCTCAACTATGATGATATGTGCCAACTACCATATCATGCCAAAGCCAGTTAACTGGAAACTGTGCACGACTACACCATTAAACTAGAACTAATTTGACTCTACATTCCCAGAGATTTCTGCAGTTTAATTTGATAACGCCTCAACTTGTGTTTTTAATCTGTGCTATGAAATTCACTAATTAGCTACCTCTCCTCTTACTGGGAGTTAATACAGCGTACCGTCACCTACTGTACTGGAGTGTTTAATATCATGGCTTTATAGACTTACATTTAAACCGTTTGAACCTGCAATTGTTTGTCTCCTGTCTTAAACAGACAAGTTTGCAAAATAAAATAACATTTGACAACAAAAAATGGTTTCGGAAAATAGTAATAATAACAAATATTATGATTATGATTGTGATTATACATATTTTTTTAGAGAATGAAATTTGGGTGTACTTGACTTCTGTATTGCTGTAGGTGAGAGATGTTCGGCCTGTAGCCCTCAGTTTCAGGGACTACAGGGAGATCCACTAGTTCTTTTATATGAAACAAATTATATGATTTCTTTGTAATAAAAACAGATTTTTGTGTAAAAAGCATTTTATTTCCTAGTCACCAAATGCCCCCACAGTGACAGTTTGTTTACCTTTTTTGGGACACGTGGTCCTCCGGTGGAGAAACATGGCCTCAGAAACCCAAAAACAATGTCTGAGCCATTTTTGCGCTAAGCTTGCACAAATAGCTCAGATCACCGAAATAAACCAGAGGGACATGGGGTGGGGGTGGGGGGCTTTGTTGGAAAGCGATGTGTAAGCACAGTTATGTGCTCATAATTAAAACTCAAAAGGGTACGCAGAGCAAACGGTGCAAAGGTGACCACGTTCTGGATGCAACGCAAGCATTTCGACTAGAACCTGCCGACAGGCTTCTGCGCTGGGCTTCTGTAGCCACTGGATGATTTACCCCTTGAGGCCAGTATCGTGTACCCACGCCTTTTTATTTGGCTGCTTTGTTCCCTTTCTGAAGGTTCAGACACTGCCTTCCAGAACATGATCTTCATGTGATGAGTACGTACACATTCGTAACAGGATTCTGTATGACATAATGGCACATCTCTCGAGCCAAATACTCTAGCGTCTAGCATTAATGTAACAGAGCTGTAAAAAAAAAAAAATAAACAAAGAAAACAAACACAGTGCCGTTTTGCCAAATCATCCCAGGAACTTGTTTACACAGAAAACATCAGCCAGTCGTAGGTTTGTGCGGTTATAAAGCCTCAGACAGAATTGAAGGTTGGCAGGTTTTAAGTGTGTTGATCCCAGTGTTAGCAGTTCGATGAAGCCTATAATTTGTGTTCGAGGAGCCACGCAGCAGCTGTCGCGCTGTTGCATAGTGAGGCGGTTGGTGAACAGTCGAAATATTAATAGGCAGTGCTGCACCAAAGAAATGTCTCTTTCCCAAAGAGAAACAGCAAAAAATTCCTTTGCCTACATGAAAGGATCAGCATCTTAGGCATTAGATTTAGTGATATGATGTTTGGATGGGATCAGGCAGTCTGTCTAAATCTAGAGCCATTGAGGAACCATTATTATTAACTGTGTGGGGCCTCATGTGTGCAGATGCTGATATCTGCACTGAAGTTTACATTCTTATAATGGCATTAAAGCTTGACTGCATAAACTGTATATTCGTTTCATAGTAGTTGATGAGTAAGTGTTATGTTTGGTGTTCTCTCTGCCAGTTTGAGATTGGCTGGTGACTTACATGTTCCTTCAGTTCTTCTAAAATACTGTTAGCAGCAGAACGATGTTGATTTGTTTCTGTTCTTTCGCAGTGTGCTGCCTTGGTTGGTGAAGACCAGCCCCTTTGCCCCGACTTGCCCGAACTGGACCTCTCCGAGCTGGACGTCAGTGACCTGGATGCAGATAGCTTTCTGGGTGGACTCAAGTGGTACAGCGACCAATCAGAAATCATTTCCAGCCAGTATGGCAACGAGTCGTCCAACCTGTTTGAGGTAAGGAGGGCCGTCTTCTTTGCTAGCGTGTGTCCATTGTGGTTTTGACCGAATGGGTGCAAGAGGATATTGGATGGTTTTGTCTCATTAAAATATTATACTGAGGACTTGGATTAAGACAATGGAATCGGATCTCAGCGAAGCCTATCAATTGAGTACAAGCAAGCAAGGTGCAGACTACTGGATTTTCACACTTGCAGTGTTTACAGATAATGTGTTGAAAGCTGAATACCTTGATAGTTAATATTGGACAAAGTGCTGCGTATGGCTTTTCAGTATCCTTCGGAAAGTACAAAGGAAAGTACTCTAAATGGACTAATTTCTAGGATCCTGATATCATGATAAGCCGACAACCTTTGTCTACTGTGTTAGCTTTGTGTTTCCTTCATGAATGCCTTATCAACCTTCAAATTGCTCACATGTAGAGGAGGCTGTTTATGAAGTGAGTGATAAAGTCACAGTGCTACTGATTGTGAGACAACAGTTGGATTGCTGCCTCCAGTGACCCGCGTGCTACCTTCTGTGTTCATGCCACACATAGTAAAGTTAATTTTGAGTTTGTGGAGCAACTTGCTGTTTTTGTTGCTCGCTCTCTGAAATCTCATCTTGGTCTAGCAGTAAATCAAGCGTGTCAGCCTCTAAACGAGCCTGCCCCATTTCAGAGCTGTCATGTTGCTGAAAGAGGAGGGGGTTAAAGCTTTACACTTGTTTCTCTGTAGTGTTTTTCATCACTCACATAGAAAGCAAAGTCCAGAGGAGAAGAAACGCGGCAGATGAAACAAAGTGGCCGAGGCCTGAGCTAACCGGCTAGTTCATTACGTTCTTATCTGTGGAGATAGAGAGGGAAAGTGATCACACGGCTTTGCTGTTCGTCACTCGAAGCGGGCGCTTGGTGAAAGAGCCGTGGCTGTTTTTGCTCCGTCTCGCTGGTGGGAGCACAGGCCGGTGCGTTGGGGGGCCCTGGAGACTGAACTGTGACTCTAGTGTTTTACAGTCAGTCTGTGGGGCCTCCTGGTTCCTGTGGCAAGAGGAAGGGGAGAGAGGACAGGATAAAAATACCTGTGTGTGTGTGTGTGTGTGTGTGTGTGCTGTCTTGAATACTGTATCCATGTCAAGGGGTCACAGAGGGGCTAAGAAACGATGTGTAAGACCAAGTGCAAGAGTGTTAATAGGCAAACCCGACTGTTGTTATTTTGTCATTTATTTCACTCCTTAAACATAACTATAAGAACTACTTCTTTTTATTATGTTTTAAATTAGGCCATTAACCCTTTTAGGGGAAAAAAGGGTCCCACAATGGGTACATACTGTCTTTCAGGTTACAAACCAATATAAATACGTCTCAAAGATCTCAAAGGTCCTCACAATAAGTTTTAAAGGTAAACAGCATTCACCCAGGGGAATAATACATATTTCAATAAATTATTTAAAATTGTGTTAAATAAAAAAAAAGATGTTCCCTGACTAAAGGTTCTATAAGTGTACACTTGAGAAAATGTCCACAACGAGTGCAGGGTATTATTTCAAAGTTCAAGCATTGTGGAAACATGGCTGCCCCTAATTCTGTTCATTTTTTTGATAAGCAACAAATAAAAGTATTGTTTAATTTGTGATTTGGTTCAAATAAATGGAATGTTTGAACAGTAACAATATCATGTCTTTAAACAAAGATTCCTGTATGGTTCTTGGCTTGGACGTATGGTTCTCAAACCGTAGTATAGACTTATACTAAGTATGGAAATTTTACATTAGGATTGTAGAAGCAGCTCTTGAATGAACAAATAAAAAATGATTCATCTGTAGCACAGCTCTGGGAAGCTCCGCTTAGGGCTTCAATTCTTAATTTTGGTGTCATGCATTGTAGGATTAAAATATGAGAATTATTTGTAGCGTGTACCTACTGTAGTGTTTTTAGACCATTAGCTGCTTTCATGCCTGACATTGGCCAGAGGCTGTTTGTAGGCCCTGCAGCAGCGGTATATTCTTTTCCAAATGCGTTCCAAGTGCGCTGCCGCTGCTGGCCTGTGCGGGTCACTACAGCGCTCAGCCCCGGCATGGAGACAGGTTAATAAATGACCGGCTCTTGTGTAAAGCGAGTTGGCAGAACTTTTTTCATCTCCTCCCCTTGCTCCCATTCAAACCCCTGGCAATGTTTTCTTAACCCGCATGACTGCAGTGTAGTTAATAGGTGGCCTGCCTAGTCTTCTGATCTCACACGCTCAGGCACACATGTTCTCACACACTCTCTGTCTCCCTCACTCTCTCTTCAAGACACACACGCACACATACGCACACTTACACCATACACACTCAGCCCTCCCCACCCCCCGCACCCCGCTTCAGGCCTTTTTAATGAATCGGATTCAGTGAAGTCATTTATTTCATGTCTTGCTCTTTTCTGACATTTTTACATCATGTCCCATTATTGCAGGGCCATGCGGGGCTGGCTAGCAGGCAGATGAGTGAGACAGATAGCAGCCAGTGGGGCAGCGCTGCCTACTGACTGTGCGTGTGACGTGACAGCTAATGCCCCTCAGTGCCAATTCAGCTCCCAGTTATCAGGCCCATCTCTGGGGCTAAAATACAGTGGAGGTTGGGGGGGGGCGGCTGCAGAGGACCGTCCTTTGCCCCATGCAGCTGGCCAGGAGTGTTGCACTGTCACTGACCAGCCCTCTCATGAGAATGGACTGCAGGGAGGTTAAAACAACCCACAAGCAGATTTGTTAAGGACGTGGCACTCGCAGAGAAGGTCTTTTCGACTGCTTTTGGGCTTCTGCCCTATTTATTGAATTTCTGCACATTTACACACACCCCCGTGCCATGGACGAACTCTTCTTGGCAATGCCTGCAGACACTCAAGTCTTCACAAAGGCAGTTTAAACATGATCAGCAGTCGAGCAAGAAAGAGTGGTCACTAAGTAGCAAAATTTAAGAATTTATGGCTTAACAGGCTGCCAGATTGATGATTAACTGCGGTGAAATAGTTGACGTTCGGCCCGTTTGAAGAGTAGCTTTGACGTGAGCGCAGAACGTCGGTGGTTCCATCAGTCACCATCGCAAAGGACAAAACTGTAATCTGTCCGTGCCAAAGGCTGCAGCAGAACCATGCCTGCCACATTGGCTTGAATCTAAGAAGATTGCTCCCATATTTTATTTATTTATTCATTTTATTTATTGGTGGAATATGTGGCTTTTCATTTAATTTTTTAAATTTTAATTACCAAATAAAATATGCCATCAATTATTGCCCAGCTGTGTTCCAAACCGACATACTGTAACCAAAACATGCAGGCTGTCTTAAACTGCAGTCATGAAATTCAGATTAAGGCAGAGAAGTCCCTCTCCTCGCATCTGCTTATTTCCTTCTCAGAGTGCTTGTAGGGTTCCTCGGCATACCCTGGGACTGAAGTCCAGCAGGCTGGCCCTTGGATGGCCTCCGCTACTGTATTCAAGCTAAAATGCGTTCTCTATGTTCAGTGCACGCAATGGAATGGTCCCTGGCTCCAAAAGAGATGGCAGAGGCCTTTTATTTTGAGGGCACTTGACACCTTGTCAAAATAACTTGCCCAGCGACTGCCCTACTGTATTAGATCATCCAATGAGGACGTCTGAAAGCACGAGTGTGCTGCCAGCGAGTGTGTGGAATTCTTGACTTGGTCACAATGTGAAAGGCAAAAGGCGCCACCCTCGCTTTTGTGAGGTGTGCGAGTTTGGCTGGTGTCAACTGATCAAGACTTTGACCACACATTGACCTGTCACTCAGCTATTCACGGGCCTCGACTGCCAAGGGGACCGTCCGGATTTATGTATGTCAGTTACAAAAACTGTGGTAATGTAATACCTTACTATGATTCGCTTTGTTTGGACGGTCAACTTATTGATACTCAACAGATTTTCAAATGATTACCTGTCTGATGAAACTCGTTAGGGTTTAGCTTAGGACCAGGTTTGGGTTTAGGCTAGGGTCAGGTGAGAGTGAGTGTTACGTTTAGTTTTTGGGAAAATAAGGGCAAGTTTAATTCATGTTTAGTTAAATGCAAGTTAAAGCCGGGGTGAATATCCACAAAGCTCCTACAGGACCTATAATAGACAGTTTTGCACTTTTGTATAAAATGATTCCATTATCATTTATTTACTGCATGCATTTACCACGCACAATAACTTTACATTTGTTTCACAGGTACACTACCTACACTAGTACCTTCATAAAATGTGGTTATCGTTGTGGTTAATTGCAGTCTTGGTAGGCAGCACATTTTAGGGTTTTCTCTCTTTATACATTCCTGGTTCACCTCATCTGTTGCCTGCCAGGCATAGCATACATGTTAGAGTAGGAGAGTTACCAATTCATGCTGGTCCTTCAGTATTAATCAGAGGAGTAAAAGTGCCTACAGAATATCAGATCGCAGCAAAACTTCTCACAGATGGTAGCTAGTTTGCTTTCTTCTTGTCTACTAATTCGTTGGTCTGTCACATAGACACATCTGTCCAGTCATACATCAAACAATGGAAGGAGAATGATTGATCACACCTTGCCTTTGCTGCATTCCAAAGTCAACAAACACACCACAGAACACTCACACACACACACACACACACACACACACACACACACACACACGCGTTAACAGTGACTGCTGATGGCTTCGCATGTTTAATTTGCAAATTTATGCTGACATTTGAAGGCACACACCACTACTTGAGCTGCAGCAGTTCAGCTGGGCCGAGCACATTATCATATTGTGCTGTATAATATGATTTCCTCAAGTGAACACTTATGAAACACACACACACACACACACACACACACACACCTTCTTGAAGCACATGCATTCGTAAGTGGCTCAGTGTCAGCCAACTCTGAAACTCTGCTAACAATGGTAAAACGCCAGTATACTTTGTTGCGCTTTAACAGTGTCTGTAGTGACTGTTGTTGGGTTTTTTTTCATTAGTTGTTTACTGTGCTGTGTCATCTCTCCACCAAGGAGCTGTTGCCAGCAGGTCTGCTTTGATCTTGCTGTTTGCTTTAAAGGCAGTGGTGTAATTTAAATGCACTGTTTGCGAGGTAATTTGGAAAATCTTTTTCTTTGTTATTTTTAATCTTGGGTCCTGCAGAGCTTAAGTTGGTTTTATTTTGCATTTCAGACACCTTAAATTGGCTTTGCCGAATCATACACAACTACGAAGTTCTGCATTAGTCAGTTATTATTCGTTATTATTCAGTAACTACTGTTAATTATTTCACAGTTGCCTTGAAATGAACATGGATGCAGCGTGAGTGCAGAGTGCAGAATTAAAGTGTGGCCCTACGTGCAGATTTGTAAGAATAAAAGCTTTAAAGAACACAACATTAGCTATGCCCAGGGTGCCTCGCGCCAGTTGGCCTCGGGATAGGCTCCGGGTACCCACGACCCTAGTAAGGATTCAGCTGTTACAGAAAATGAATGAATGAATGAACATTAGCTGTGCTCCCGTTCTTTTGTTAGACTGGACGCCTCAGCCTGGCCTTCTCTTGCCTGGTGCCTTTGAGGCTAGCCAAGTAGCAGGAGAGACGAAGCTGGACTTCTCGCAGGCGAGTATATTCACCCTTGGCTGGAAGGGAATGTGGGGGAGAAATGAAAAGCTAAAGAGCATTAGGAGGAGGAGGAGACGTAGAAGGAGGGAGGGAGAGGAGGAAGCATCACTTGCAGTTGGAAAATTGTCCCCGTAGGGCATGTTTGGAAAAGAGCAAGTTAACGTCCTACGGTTGTTGCCTGGTTCTCCACACTTCCCTTCCTTCCTCCCTCCTTCACTATCCATTTTTCTCTTTACATCTCTTTTACCATCACTCATTGTCTCTCCATATTCCCGAGTCATAGTGATAGTCATTTTGCTACTTTGACTACACTTGGACTTGAATGCACTGTTACTTTTACTGCCAATTGCGTAACCCCTGCACATTCACATTTTACGTGTGGCTAGTTTAACCAGGATATTTTGACGAAAGGTCGCTAGCTTACCCACAATCACCGGCGTTGCCGATATTACCTTTCATTTTCACTTTAAAACATCTTCACACTGCAGGCATTTACCCTGCTTCGGAAAATATTTCTTGTAATGTCCGGTTACATTGCCTCTATGATAGTGGTGTATAAAGAACGCAGTGGTGTAAAATAGCCTTTGGAGCGGATTGGAATCGGATCTGGCTGAATGTATCTGATACCGGTGCATAAAAATAGGCCTCGATCGGCTCCTTCAGAATCGAATTGTGGTATCCGTAATTTAACCCATGCTACAAAATGCGTAACTGGTGATTGGGAGCTTGATTCTAGACTTAGCTTTAGGGAACAGCCAGCTGAGCCCTGCTCTTAGCTGCCTGACACGCATCCTACAGCCCATTTAACACCCCTTTACACCATACACACCCCTGGAGAGGAGAGAGAGAACGTGAGTGATACCTGTGTGTGTGTGTGCAAACCTGAGAGAACGAAATACTTAATTTTGCAGAAGCACATGGACGCATTTGCCGGTGTAAATAGGTTTCATGCCAGTTCGGAGGAAATGGAATGTGTATGTATGTGATCCGGCAATGTTTACCAACACTTTGCATGTGCAGCTTCATCTTTATCCATTGCTTTCAAGCCACCAGTCTGGATTACCACAAGCATTCCTCATAATTAGGCTCCCCAGCGTGTGTGTGTGTGTATGAGTGTATCTGTGTGAATGTATGCAGCGGTGTTACCTCAGCCACCCTGGCGTGTCTAAAGTTTCATCTGCTTATAAAAAGCTTTTTCTGTCATGGCCCAGGGACACACTGTACTATGCCAGCTGAGCTGAGAGGTGTAAATGTCAGCTGACCGGCCCACTATTTGAGGTCGGGACAGAAGCACTGCAGGTGGGGTCACATAGGTGACCCTATGCTACCAGCCAGGCTGCTCACAAACGGGGCCAGGATATATGGGACATGATCAGGCCCCTAAATCATCGGGGCAAACGGAGCTGCTCCTTTTATGGGGGAGCCCTTCACCCTTCACACTTGCTGCTGTTCCTCAGCCACTAACCTTCACCCCTTAAAAATGTAAGGACCTCATAATTGCATAACTTACATACTCCCTGTCAAGCATAAGCATTGTAATCTTTTTGCTTCATTTGAAAAGGTCAGGTGCTCTTTACGTTGGGTAAACGTGTCAGGACCGATGGGCCAATGGGAAGCTTGTTACAGTAATGCCCATTAAGGTTGAGAACTTTTTTCTTCTTCTATGAAGTTGGCATTTCAGAGCTATGCAAATGTAATACACCAGTGATGTTACTCTCAATGTACGTATTGAATCATTCACAATGGCATGTCTAAGAAAAAAACCTTAAAGATGAATATACGAACAATGAGACCTGCAGTTTAAAGGGTTAACCGTTCTGAGAGAAACTGCAAAAAATACTATCAAAGCTCGAGACTGACAGTAAACAGCTTGAGCAGCTCAGGGTGGATAAATAAACATGTAAATACAACCCGAGGGACGCATGAGGATTTAACGTTGGAGTGCCTGCAAAGGCTTAATCACACCATGTATTTATGAATTATGTATGGACTCCATAGTCCCTACGAGTATGTCTTGTTACACCTTTCTCTTCCACAGGTGTGTGCAGCCCCACACCTGCCCACGCACAGTTTTCAGAAGGCTTTTGTACTTCTTCCCACTCTGAATTGGAGCATTAGCATTAGCCACGTTGCGAGTAGTGGGGGCAAGCCAGCGTGGGCTATTTTTAGCTCGGGTGGGTAATCTCTTCTAAGAGCCTTTCGGGGCCTGTCTCTCTCTAACCTGGCCGGAAACGCTGAGCCAATAAGCCTTGGGCGTCTGGCTCACTTCACTTCAGAGAGCGAGAGAGAGAAAGAGAGTGGGAGAGCACCTCAGTGCGGACACTTCCTGGATTATTTAATAGTTCAGCCCTTCAGGGTGGGGGAGTTTGGATCTCTAGATTCCAGGAACACTGGATTTATGCAACAGCGGTTTAAATCGTGGCCCTTATTGGGCGAGTTGGAGAGGATGCAACATGGTACACCATGACAGGCAGGGTTTGACATTACTTTAGGCTTAGTTTGCTAGTAAACATCTGGGTGGAAATTGCTTTGAAAGACATGTGATGAGTGCAGTGCTCTTTAAAGCAACAGTATGGGAAAAAAAAAATCTAATTTAACTCTAATTCTGGACTGAGAGTTCCCCTCACTCCAAACATGGTCAGTCAGTCAGACAGCCGAAGCATTTGCTGTCTGAAAAGTACAGTGTTGCATAGTACAATGTTTCTCAAACAAGCATTTTTGTCCTTTTTAGTAGGTAATAGAACGTCATACAGAGCCAGAAACCACATAAGTCTGTTTTAGATTACTGAAAAGACTTGATGCAGTTTGAGACAAGTGTGTTTACACAGCACTAATTGGTAAATTAGCTTAGTAAGGTCAAATGTCAGACATACATGCCCTGATGGATTAACAACATTAGTAAGGGACAAAAATGTACAGGAGTAAATAAGTCAATAAGATAAGGCAAACACGTCTGAATGACTGTACACTTTTATTCCAGGCTATTTTGAGCCAGTATTATTGGTCCATTCTTCATGAAATGTTCACACAATGTAAAGGGCAGTTCATACCCACTGTCTGTAAAGAGTGAAAAATTTAATTTGAACAAAGAGCCGCTTGTCTGGCTTTGTTTTCTTTTGTTTTGACAACAATGTGTTTTGGGCTCAACATATGTCTAAGATAAGCAATAATCATAATTTGCACTGATCACTGTTGATAGATACCTAATGAAAGGTGTGTATCTGTACGCTTAAAAAATGGTTTAGTCTTAGTACTGAGGATGTTGAAGTTTACGTGAGATACTGATTTCTGCATTGTTGCATTCACATCCTACTGAGCTCCAGCCTTTCTTCCTGTTACTGTAAGTCAGGTATTGATTCCTTCGCTTTAAAAGCTGAAAGATTTTTCCTGTACATATTTTTCCTGTAAATCCTTCCTACGTAAGCGCCATTTGTGCCAGGGATGCTGAGGACATGTCTCCACCACTTTTTGTTGAAAGATCGGTAAAATTCATCCTCACCCTTCCCCCGCTTCTTCCACTTGCACCACAACCCCCCTCCCCCAAGGTTGACAAGTACGATCATCAGCCCCTTCCTTCCATCGATAAATAATCGCCACCCCCATACCCCCCTCCATGGTCGAGAAATACATTTGGCACAGTCCCCAGCACTTTTCAGACCAAAGTGATGTCTGTTCTGCAGCCCAAAGTCATACCCTTAGATAGTAAAAAACATGTATGAAACACGCAGGTATGAGAGAGAGAGAGAGAGAGAGAGAGAGAGAGAGAGAAAGAAAGAGAAAGAGAGACAAAGAGGGAGAGGGGAAAGCATGGTGTAAGTCAAGGTAAAAGATAATGCATTTATTTAGTAATCAGGAAATAGCTTTTATGCAGTGGGGTGAGGGTGCAATAGCAGACTCTGATAAGATCATTTGCTTTCAGGTGTTTTGCTCGCTACTGTACTCAGCATTGAGTGTAAATTGAATAGCGTGACCTTTCGCTGCTGAATCAAATTGACTGCATTTCCACAAAGATTTGGCGGTTTCAATTACCATAAATTTTTGATATTGGGGATGTAACCTCTCGCCCACAGCACACACTCAGACACATGTGCTCACACTCACACTCAAGCTCACAAACACACAAACGCACACCCTCACGCACACTCACGTGCACCCGACACTTAAGTGGAGTTGGCTCCTTCGGCCTGCCTGGCTCTGCTGGTCCTGATGGCATGCCCTTCCTGCCGGTTTCAGTGATAAATGACAGACCGCCCCGCTTCAGTGCCGCTGATGAGCCTGGTGGCAGCCGAAAGGTCATAGGGGGATCCGGAGGGTAACGAAGCGCTCTTAACGAGAGAGGACACACAACACACACACAGACACACAAACACAAACAAGCTGGATACATACAAGTCTAATAAGAGGAGATAACAAACAAGCACCACTGTGCACGAGACCCCACACCTGCTAGTTTCCTGTGATTTCAGTTAAAGGCAAGTGCCTCGATACTTTAGCCCATAGACTCACTCTCTCTCTTTCTCTCTCTGTTGATCTTTCTCTCCCTCTCTGTTTGTGTGAGTGTGTGTGTGTGTTGCAAGAGTTTCTCACCCCATGCTCGCGAATAAAATGTGACATCACCCATTTAGCAGGATAAAGTGAACACTGCTTCTCTGCCTCTCTAACTAAATCTATCCAGTGACCAGCAGCAGCACTTTTATCTCTCCATTGGTTACTTTCTATGGACCTCTGGTGCTGGGAGGCACCAATAAAATTCAATATAACCATCCTTTCCAAATACACCTCGGTATCACAGTATCAGATATTTAATTGGCTGTAGTTGTTCAAATGAACTTCCTCTGTATGCTAAAAAAATTTGCTTTACAAACCTGCCAAGCTCTGAATGGGCAGTTTTGTTCTGATCTGCATCCCGCGAATTTACCAAAGGTTACACGGTACAGTAAACGTTAACCAGACCAAAAACACATTTCCAGAACGAGAACGTACAGTTTAGTTTTTATGGATTTTGGACTTGTTTTTCAGTCTGAGGTTCTCAACAAATTACAGCCATTGCAGTCAGCTATTGGTTCCTGGATATCATGTGTGAAATATACATGCAAAATAGAAAATAAACTGCTTGACAACAAAGACACCATTGTGTCATGGAACAGAATGTTAAATGAAATGTGAGGCAATGCATAACAATGCACTTTAACACTATAATTGCAAAACTGCAAAGAAGTATCATGGTGTGACATCAATATTGGTATATATGGTGTATCGTCCAGCCCTACAGACCTCATGGCTGCCTGTTAAAATGCCGTTTTCACATCTCTTTTGTTGGCATACTTCTTTTTTGTCACATGAAAACGCTTTATCCTAGCAAACGGCTTTTCTTGAGGAACATGAGAGCGTTCTGGCTTGCTCTGGCTGTGCTGCGACGGCACACTCTAAAAAAAAAAGCAGAGCTACAATATGTCTGAGCCTCCAAACATTACACACTGTTAGAACTGCATTAGAAGCGGCCTCTTGACCATCTGCTGTTGTGCCGTGGCTGAAAAACATTACTGATACACAGAGGCTTTAGATGCTGTTTTCTTTCTTCGTGCTATTTGTCTTTTCTTTTCCTCCTTTTTGTGTCATTGGCTACTTTTCACTCCGGGTTGCTTTGTTACTCTTTTTTTTGTGTCCTGGCTGTCTCTGTTTGTCTCTGGAGATGGGAGGTTACTGTATGTGCGTGTGACTGGATCTCTCCGCGGAGCTTGTTCTGGTCGCTGGAGATTTCGAGCTGTCGTCAGAGAAGGTGGGAGGAGGACTGTGGCCCCCTTTGGGGCATGAGGGCTTTCTCTCTCTCTCTCTCCCACACAAAAACAGTCTTTGCCAGTCTACTTAGGATTAAGCTCCAATTATGAAATTAGATGGCTGTTTGTTCAGTTTTTCACATTTAATAATGTCTCTTTACTTTTGCTATAAACTTACTCTTTCTGAGATTATGGTATTTTCTTGCATCAGTGAAAGAACAAATGAGACACAATGTTTTTTTTTCTTTTTTTTAACCCTTTCGGGGTGTTTAGAGTAACTTGATATCACTCAGATGGGTCATTTCCATTGAGAGGGACATTGAGAGTGGAGAGCATGCGACTTGACACCGTTGGCTGGGTGCTCCACTTAAGCATGCCTTTTTAAAAGTGCTATTGACACTAATGGAGTGGTCCAATAAGCAATTGTGCCACTCATCAATACGTTTGACTGGTGAGAATTATCTCAGTGCGCACCGCTGCGCCCTTCCTTGCTTTTGAGTCCATTAGGATGAGACATCTGCGCCATGCTGGGTTTTTTGCCGGATGTTTTCTGTATAAAAGAGAAAAGCTTTCGACTCTATGTCCAGCTATGGCAGGGCAGGGAGGGGGCGGCTTGTAATGCTGGTGAGCGTTATGAAAAGTTAATCCATGTGGTAGCCTGGCGTGCTGTGATCATTGCCTCTGGAGCTAGCATGCATCAGTGGCCGGCTTGCAGGATCATTTGCAGGGGAAATGAGGTTTGAAATAGTGCTAGTCATTCCACTGGCCGAATCCTATTTTTGCAGTTGACAGATGAACACTTGGCCATTTTTATATGCGCTGTGACATTAGCTGGTAGACACATTAGAATATGATGGATAATGTGAAATTACAGGGATTTGCTCTTTATTGTAGATTTTGGACGCGTCCCACATTGCGGGGTTCGCCGTGTTGTACAGTGACTGCCAGCCACGCTCTTGTTTTTGTATTTATCCTGCCCGAGAGCCCCTTTATACCAAACTTTTTTCTCTGTTTCTCCCGTAATTTTACCGCTCTGTCTCTGTCTTTCGTGAGCTCCTGCCTAAGTGATGTTGGTGCGACTGTTCGCTGTGTGTGAGCACAGTTCACATATTGCTTCGAGCGACTTTGATTTATTCGCTGTGAAATCAGGGGCAGGCTAATAACACAGACCAATGCTATTTGTTCATCAGATCTAATGTGCTCTCTCCATGGGTCCAAAACACTGGGGCTCAATCCCCACACACTCACACGCCCATATTCCAGTTTGTGTTCTGATTAGGAGGTCTGGCAACTTTGCTAACCTCGTCTGGGTCCTTTGATATTTGTGCAAGTACAAAGAAGAAAAAAAAACCCACGAACTGCAATTAAATGACCAAAGCTGTAGCTAACTGCAAGCAATCTGCATACCAATTTATTAAACATGTTTTCATTCTCAGCAGATGGTAGTGTGTGTGTGTGAGAGAGAAAGAGAAAGAGGAAGGGGGTGGGAGAGAACATGTTTGAGATAAGATGGATCTTTTTGACAACTTCTACTCACGCTAAGTCATTTAGAGTCTCTCATGACTGTGGCGGAGCAAGGTTTTGGTTGTAAAACTCTCTAAGTAATTGCCTTTAGAATGATTTTGCTCTGCATACACACAAAACCTGATCTCGTACACCTTCTTTGGGGGACACGAGGCTGGTTTGCTATAACAATTAGTGAATGCTTATTTTTTTTCTGTTTGCCTTGGAGTGCAAAAGTGTATTTAGGAGTGCAGAAAAAGCATGGGCTGTTATCAGTGGCATGAATTGTATCTTGGGAACACAATGGCTCGGGTGGAACTCAATAAAAGAGTTGAAGCAAGGACGATTTCAAAGACAGCCTGTCTGATAACAAAAGGGCTCACCTGATAATGAACGACTCATGAGCGCTGGCTCGCCTCTGAGGGAGGGGGTAAAGGGGAGGGGAATAGAGGTGGAGATGGAGTGAAGGTGGCCTGTGCTTGCCAGAGTCTTTTATGGCTAATTGAAGCATTCGGAGTAAAACAGCCGTGAATGGCACCCTTTAGAATTGAAGCAGGTTAATATATTGTGATCCCACAATTAGCCCACGATTGTTAAGATCTTTTTAATTCTGTTGGGCCCATTAAGTGCAGTAGGTAGGCCTTGGCTATTTTTAAAATGTATTTTATTTTTTTTTTTTGTACTTTGCTTTTCTTCCAGCTCAGCCTTGCAACACTTGCCATGGACAATCAATGGAGATCAGAGATTGAACCTGAATTTTGGCAAATCTTCCCTTCAGCATCTGCCTTGGCACAGGCTATTGCTTCTCTGTTTCATTTTGAATATCAGTTGCACTGTCCTGAATGGAGCTTTTGGATAGTAGATTACTGGTAGTGGCAGTAGAGTGGTGAAAGATAGAGTGATAGGAAGGCATGACTCGGAGCATTTGATTGTTCTCGTGTGTCCTTTAGGTGCTCCCATGCTAGGAATGGACACTATGCTTTGAGAGAATTTAGCTGTGGTGTTGTGCTATTGTGAAGGAAGTGAAGTGGTTAAGCTATACATGTAACCCTGTTGTTTCTGTTGTAGAATTTGGAGATGCCATTTCTAGTGCCATTGACAAAATGACCCATGATCTTACCCTGTGAGCATCATGTGTAAGATTCATCCATGCATGCCTGTGAAGGCTGGAACCAAACCTAAAGTTTAAAGCAATCAAACGGCTGACAGAATTTAAAGAAGTATTGAACAAAATGGATTATAATTAGCTTGTTGGAAAGTGCCTTTTAGAATGAGGTGAAGGCTTAAGTGTATATTGGCTGCTGGTGCTCATGATGTACCGTATACTATACTACAAGCTGCTCCGGTCCAGTAAAAGGATAGGAGAGTCATTAACCAGCAATTAAGCAGCATGCTAATTTACTCCTAGCCGTTTTACCATTCAGAGCTCAGAGGCCCCAGTGGGCGTTTAGTTATCTCTGAAATTTGTCCCGTTATCATTTTCAATAATGAATGTAGGAGGCTCTTCTGAAAGGTCTTCCGAAAGGAACGAGGGGGGATCCTCTTAAAATCTTTTCTTTGAGGCTTTGCTTAGAATTTTCTTCTTGTTAGTGTTCATCAAATCAGAGCTATCCAACACAAGTCCTTTAGGTCAGGAGAGATACAAGGAATGGTCCCTGTTTTAATTCCTCAGATGATGCTATGAGCATAGGACCATGCTGGCATATAATCATGGGAAACTATGAATAGAAAGAGGATCAAACAGGGCGATCGCGTTTCACATGGGACTGGAGGCTAAGCAGCACAACACCCCTATCTAAAGAGGACTCTTTGCCTGTAGCCACAATGATTGCGCCCGAATGCTATCGGCAAGTGATGCTAATCCTGTGGTGTGCATAAAAGGATTTGTTCTTGTTGGGCTGTATGTGCCATTACCCACAGCAGTTTGGCTGTTTATCTTCTGTGGTTGCTAAGTCCCATGGGTTTTGGCAGTGGAACTTCCAGTGCCTGTCACAACCCCTCCTCCTCCCCTGTTGCTGTTCCTCAGACACCACCACTCGCATGCTACCATGACCACTCGACGAGGAAAATGTCTCAGCAACGTGGATTTTTTATTTCATAGGTACACAGGCAATGAACCATCTGTACTGTGAGCTTTCTAGTGCTGCATAAAAATATCACATTCGTTGGGCACGATGACAGTTCTGCCATATCTGTTGAGTCTTCACAACATCTCAGATAATCCACTCACCTCTCTTCTGTGGAAAACAGAGTTAAAGACTGGAGCAACTCAACTTCCTATCCATTGTTCCCCCTCCCTTTCCTTTTCTTTCCCCAGATAGTTGCTGTGTGTCAGTCCAGTTAATGGGTTTCTTAGGGGAGATATTATTTTGGTCCAGTAAGCCGCATGCTTAATGTATGACTGACAGCACTGACTCATGTGGCTAAGGCAATTTGTAGTTGAAAGAAATTTCTGTGCACACTTTTTCCCATACAGCACTGCAGAAAAAAAAAAAAGCTCTCCATATTCTATTAACAATGAAGCAGCACCCCTCCCACCGGTGCTTGCGCCAACATGGAGGCAGACAGAAATCGACTTCTCCAAACTAAACTGTCCTATTTTCTCCCACTGTTCTTTCTCTCGCCCCTTTCCTTTTCCACCTCCTAAGAAGATAGATGAGGAAAATGAGGCCAACTTGCTGGCAGTGCTCACAGAAACCCTGGACAGTATCCCGGTGGACGAGGACGGATTGCCTTCGTTCGAGGCCCTGGCAGATGGGGACGTGACCAACGCCAGCGATCAGAGCTGTCCCTCCACCCCTGACGGCTCACCACGCACCCCAGAGCCAGAAGAGCCCTCCCTGGTAAGGCTCCCTCCCTTTCTCCCTCTGCTTCTGCATGCCCCCAATCCCCTGCTGCCATGAACCATGTCCAGGCCCTCTCTTTCTGTCCCTCGCTCTCACTCAGTCCCTCTCGATGCCACAGTCTCTCTGTTTCCCTCACATTGCCTGCCTGGCCCTCACATGCACCAGATAAGGAGATGCTGCAGGCCTGTGACCAAAAACGGGCACGGGCTCTGCGGGCAGCAGCTCTGGCAGGCCCAGCCCAGCGTCTGAGCAGAACTAAGCCACACAGCTCAGATTAAAGAGCAAATCGAAGTGGATCAGTGTTCTTGAGGAGTTAATTGTCATTGTACTCTACTCCAGGAAGACATGCATACACAGTGGTGGTCCTGGCATGACATATCAGCAGCCTATGAAATCAATGTACCATGATTCTATTGTTTATTGTTGACCTCTGTACCTAAAAGATAACAATAATAATAACAACAATAACAGTAACAGCAACAACAAAAATGATAATAATAATAACAATGCTACTATTACTACTACTACTACTACTGCTACTACTATTAACAATACTACTACTACTGCTGCTACTACTACTGCTACTACTACTACTAATAATAATAATAATAATAACGATACTACTACTGCTAAAACTACAGCTACTACTACTACTAATAATAATAATAATAATACTGCTACTACTGCTACTACTACTGCTACTAATAATAACAACAATGCTCTTACTACTACTACTACTACTACTACTAATAATAATAGTAATACTGCTACTACTGCTACTACTACTGCTACTAATAATAACAACAATGCTATTACTACTACTACTACTACTACTACTAATAATAATATAAGACGTTTATAAAAGGCTGCAGTAGATTTCACCAAGTCTTGCTTAAAAGCAGTGGCACTTGTTATGGGTTCTAAGGAACATTATAAGGAGCATCTTCCACGGTCAAGACAACTTGTTTGCAACCACAACAGGGATCTGAACCAGCATACTTCCAGTGTGGAGCCCTTACCCGTCGTGCCATGTACGCTATGTTGAATGTGTTTATTTTTAATTGGCCATATCTTAGCATGTGTATAATCATACCACCACTGCCAACTCACTTCTGTTGTCTACCATGTGAGGCCAATTTCCACCAGTTATTCATGCTACCCCCAGTCTCATTATTTTGCACATCACAGAAGTATTGAAAACATGTGGGGGTTTGTGTTATGACAACATTCACTTGATTTGGGTTGACCATTTTAGCACAAACAGTTAACAGTTTTTGCTTTATTTTTTGTTCCACTTCATTTTGGTTTGTTGGTTATTATCAGTAGTGAAAACATCTCCTCAGGTGCTATGTGACAGCATTCTTCCCATTACTACTTCTTTTTCTTCTTGTTCTTGTTGTTGTTCTTCTTCTCCTTCTTAATATTATCTTAGTGGATGTAGTAAATAGTGTGCAAAATTCAATGCCAACTTATAATCAGCTTATTGTTTAGTATATACTGATAAGGTACATGATGAGACTAAAGAAAGAATTAGTCATTCAGCAGCTTAACTAGTGTTATTCACATCAAATATATTCTTAGATTGAAATGAAGCAAAGAAAAATACATTCAGCCAAACAAAAACAGTTTTAAAGCTTTTCTATCAAATATTTCTAGCAACTTTTTGCATTTTCCATTTTTTATAGTCCATGCATGTTAGCCTTAATGCAGTAAATGCTTTATTTAATGCAGTAAGATGATTATCTGAGAAGATTTTCATTTATTTAAAAAATATAGTATAAGAATGCCAAAAAAATATACATACGTGTGTGTATACAAAAGGTAGTACTTAGATTTTAAGTAATATTTATTAAATATACATATACAACATGTAGTAATTCTGTTCTCAAAAAATATCGTTTAATTGCAACCTGACCTCTGTCTTTTAACCATTAATGTTTTTTCATGTTAATAGTGTCATCTAATTGCAAATATGGTTCATTTGCAGCTAAAGAAGCTCCTCCTCGCTCCTCCTAATTCTCAACTCAGCTATAGTAAATACCCAGGTGGCAAGGCACAGAACCATGCAGCCAGCAACCACAGGATCAGACCAACATCTGCTGTTACCAAGGTAGATAAGTGCCTCAAACTTCATCTCAGTCCTGAGATGCCTAACAGTTATTTTCTTTTCTTAGTCTAAAACACGTATGTGGTCTTTTTCCCAGGTGTGCTATATTTTGAAGAAATTGTAAGGCACTTAAGTTAGCTTTTCCACAACTGAGTACATTTCCTCCAGATCTCAGATTATGTATTATCAGTGTCCTCCCTTAGATTTAGTGATGCTGCTGTTTTCAAGTTGTCCTCAAATGTAAAAACTCACCTAAAGCCATCTTATGATATATGCCACAAAAGCACAATATTTAGTTATATTTATCAAGTATATCACAAATGTGTTATTTAATTTTGTTTATCTTAGGCCTTGCATACACATCAAGTGTAAGCCTCCCACACACACTTCCTTTTGAGGAGTTAATTTTCTTTAATGACTTTGACTCCTCTGTTTCCGGAGTGCTACACATGGCAGGCTCCCAGAGGACATTGCGTTGCTTTCTGACTGCAGCTGGCATGTGTATCTCTCTTGAGCTATCCTGAGACCTAGTAATTAAGATGATGGGTGATACATGTTTGCGTTGACCTGTGCAGGGTGCAGCACCACCTCTGTGCTGACTCTCTTTTTTTTCTCTCCCCCTCCTCTTTCCATTTTCTTTTTTTCCATGCTTTTTGTTTCTCTCTCTCTCTCTCTCTCTCTCTCTGTCTCCTCTCTATCTCTCTCTGTCCTGTGCCTATTCTTTAGACGGAAAATCCCTGGAACAGCAAACAAAGAGGGGTCTGTCCCCAGCCAAACCGGCTGATGAGACGCCCTTGCACAGAGCTGCTGAAGTACCTCACTGCCAGCGACGATGCCTTCCAGACAAGAGCCAGTGAAGCCAAGAGCACCTGGTCAGGCTGCGGCAAGGACAGGGGTGGGCCTGGTACCTCGTCCTTTTCGTCCTCCTCCTCTCCATCCTCCTCATCCACCTCCTCCTTCTCGTCCCTGTCCTCTTGCTCCTCTTCTACCGCCTCAAAGAAGAAGACCTCCTCTGCCTCCCTGTCGTCACAGCAGCAGCAGCAGCAGCAGCAGCTGGCAGCGCAGGCCCAGAGAGGTGAGAGCCAGGCAGCTGGAGCGTGTAGTGTGGCTGGTGAGGGGGCAGGGCTTTGGCGGCGGTGTACACATGGGGAGCAATCCGCACCTGTTGTGCCATCCTGCGGAAGTGGCTGCGGCCACGCCTGCTCCAGTGAAGAGGGGAGGCCGCCGGGCCTGCAGCCGGGTGCAGACAAAGGCGGCCTGGCCGCCGCCCGCTTCATTAGGTACATGCACTCTTACTCTCTCCCGCCTAGAGAGATGGGTCGCGCAGGCAGCTGTGACCGTTGTCTTGAGGCGGGCGGCTGGACTGGGGCCAGCCGTGCCAACAGGCACATCACATTAACCATTAGGAAGAGGAGGCAAGAGCAAGAGCATCCCATGCTCAGCCAGCTGCTGACCTCCAGGCCCAGGCCAGCCCGTTACCGGGCCCACCTGCAAATGCCCAGTGTTCCCCAGGCAGACAGGCAAGACCCACCCAAAATAAATCCTAGAGGTGACAGGTGGGATGGGTACAAAATAGCAAAAGCAAGTCAGGAACAGCAGAGGAAGAAATCTGTTCTAAATTCCCAAGAACCTGAGCCATCAGAACCTGAGCTTTCAGAGCTGGGTGACTTGGACTTAGATAGTTGGTTAAGGAAATTAGAACAGGAGACAGGGGGTTCCAATGACATAGAGGGGCAAAACAGGGTGGCTGTTCATGATGATGTCCTAGGCAGCCCTGTATCACTCTCATGGGGCTTGCCAAGTCCACTCTTCCCAGACTCTTTAGTTCCAGAGCACACCCCCTCCGCCACACACGGGCAGAACCCCCACAGACAGGCACTCTGCAGGAACCCTGATGACCAGGTTCCACCACTGTTAGGTAATCATTGCTGCATCCCTACCCTCTCTCTCTTCTGCCTCTCCTCCTCTAACTGCTTCCCAGTTTGACAACAGACTAACCCTAGTGCTAACTTTAACTAGACACCCTAGAAATGTAGCCAGTTGCTTTATGCTTTCCAAACGGCAACCTTCTGAACGGGGGCAGACCCTTCACTTAAGACAAAACAACCTTGACTCAGGAATGCAATTGGAGTCAACCGATTTCTAGCATGGAACAAGCAAAGTGTGCTGAATTTCCATGTCATCTCAGGCAAATATGGCTGCCTTTACATAGCTGTCTAACAGAGAGATACTTCTTAGCTGCAGTGGGCGACAGTCGCAGCCTCAGGCAACCGCACATGCTTCCTCGACTCTTCTTTCTTCTCCTGCTTTGGTTTAGAATGCATGCCAACTATTTTACTTTTCTGTTTGGTTTCCACCATTTCCATTTGTAATGCGTGTGCTGTTTATTTTCATTTTCAACTCATTCTCTTTTTTTTTTTTTTTGGTTCTGTGTTGTGGGGAAACTTTCACATGGGTTGGATATCTGGACACATACCACCATTCCATCTTGCCTCAGAAAGTGAGCAATGAGACCAAAAATTAGATTTTAAAAAGCAAACAAACCAATGGGGTCAAGTTACAAACCATTAGCTTTCTGTTAAGCTTGGCTGGACAATACTCTAGCTACTTTGTATCGGGTTGGGAGTGCCACATCATGACTGTTAATGATCAGAATCTGAAACTGAGTTGTAGATGTGGACCTGATATCTTCTGGGCAGAGTGTGATCTAGTTAATTAATTACCCATGCTTATTTGTGTTCTGCAGCCAAACCAACCACCTTGCCACTTCCTTTGACCCCAGAGTCTCCAAAGTAAGTGAGAGAGTTTTTCCATCATTCTTGTAGAGCAGACAAAAATCTGAACTAAATCACCAAAGGAAAAAAAAGTGATTTAATCCAGCAATGAGGCATTTTTTTAGATTTCATTTCCATTTGTAAAACCACACAACCATTCAGAAGTGCCCCTTCACTGTTATTTTATTGGCTCTTTTTTATGTGTTGCAGTGACCACAAAGGATCTCCATTTGAGAACAAGACCATTGAACGCACATTGAGTGTGGAGATCTCTGGAACCCCAGGTGAGTAAATCAGTGCAATGCAGTCATTCATATGCATGAGGGATAGACTTAAACTGAGTTTCCCACAGATTTGATATATACTGTGGTGCTGAAAAGTTTTAAGTATTTGATTTTGGAGCACCACTGCTGTGCTGTGATGCATTTTTTCCCTATGAAATAAACATTGCTAAAAAGTGAATGAAAAGTGAATTTGTTCCCAAAGACCAATTATTCTGTCAACTAACTGCCTCATAAGCCATTTCTTATATAGCTCAGTTATAGCTGTCATTTTTGTTAGAAATGCAAAGATCATGATTTAGATGTTTCTGAGCCTCCACCCTGGTAGGTTGCACTACACCCTACTAGCCTATTTAGAAGTCTGAAAAGTGCAACAGTTCACTATGAAACCAACGCCTTAATTCTACCCCTTAAAATTACCTCAATTTTGACCTTAATTTCCCATACAGGAAATGAAGGAAAATTAAGGGAAAAAGTGCACAGATCAAGGCTGATTAAGGGGTAAAACTACCGAATTTCCCCCCTTACTTTTGCAAATTTGCCCCTTAAATGATAGAACCTCCTGAATTAACACCTTAAATTTAAGATTAAGGGATTTCACACTCACACCTTAAATTCGGTTTCACAAATTAACAGCCACTTAATTCAAATGAGGGGGTTTGGTGTATTTTCAGGGGTAAATTAAGGTAGGGTTAAGCACATTTTGAGTACATTGTGTTAGTCTTTCTGGCAAGGAAAACCTGTGAAACTGACAGTAGACCGACAGGAGAAACTTAACCTGGTTTGTTCTATTAATATATGGTCTGCCTGCTTCCATTGCAGTGTACAAAACCATAATCACTGAAAAATAGGGTTCGATATGTGTTGGAAATAGGATTCGATATATGTCGGAAATATGTGTTGAAAAATGATGCCTTTTACCCTCATAACGTCTGATGAAATGAGCAAAATACACTTCCCTAATATATAGCCATTCCTCTGACTGAATTTCAGTAAGGTGCAAGCTGCCCTAAAGGCCACGAAATAAGCAAGCTATGAGGAGGCAAAAATGTAATGCTTCGCCGACACACATCAAGGTTCCTGAACTGCCAGTTACTCAAACTACACATCATTTTTTTTTAATGGGTCAAAATAAACTTGGGTGGGCATTCATAGACCCGGGCGCATAAGTTAAGTATAAATTATGTGTGGGAAACACAGTACAGGTACTGAAAGTCAATTTTTCCTCCATTTTATAAGAAAGTTTCTTTGCTTATCCTCGAGTTTATATTCTCTTCTCATTTAGAGCACAATGTTATTCAGCCAGAAGTCACTCTCCTTCAATATGTCACACGCAAAACGATGCAGCATTAGTAATGTTTTAATTAGCTTTGGTATGTAATTTGGTTTACTGATATTATCTGTATCACTGCTGTCTGGTAATGTGATTAGAGACATGGCCGTGATTTCCAATGTTGTCTCCAATATTTATGGGAAGCATGCAATTTGCCAAACAGGTCGATGTGAAGGGATTTTATTATTCTTATTTGCATCATTGCTGTCCATTATATATGTATTAATAAACCGCATTGGAGAAAGCTATAGGCAAAAAAGTAATTAAAGCCAAATGAAATGAGTGTCAGTTAGGGCTAAAACACAAGGCCTCAGCAGTCCCCCCCCCTTCTCTCTTTCTCAGCGTAGATAAGGCAGGTAATTATTT
>JBBPCX010000011.1:14299591-14315809 GCA_037974365.1 Hydrocynus forskahlii | reverse complement strand
GGGGTTAGAACCGCATTGTAAATTTATATCCTCTTGTCTTCCCGTTTCTTTGCAGGTCTGACACCACCTACCACGCCTCCTCACAAAGCCAGTCAAGAGAACCCTTTCAAAGTATCACTCAAAACCAAGCTGTCTTCATGCTCCTCTTCAGCCCTGACGAGCAAGAGGGCCAAGCTGAGCAATGGAGGCCTTTGCCCTCAGCCATCTAGTGGCTCCAGCAGGAAGGGCCCAGAGCAGACTGAGCTTTACGCCCAGCTGAGCAAGGCATCCTCCGCCTTGCCTCTGGGAGGCTCAGAGGAGCGCCGGGGCAAGCGGCCCACGCCCCGTGTCTTTGGCGATCATGACTATTGCCAGTCTGCCAGCACAAAACGAGATGGCAGCACTACAGCTGCCTCTCTAACTGGGCCATTGGAGGGCCGGCATGTAGAATGTAAAGACTCAGCCATGCCGTTCTCTTCTGCTCCTACATCCTCTTCGTCTTCCGCCTCCCCCGTGTCTTCCTCTCTGGCCAGGCAGCTGCAGAGCCTTCCCCCTACAGTTCAGGAGGCTTGTCTGGACAAGGAGGCTCAGGGGCAGGACCATAGCCCCACATTGGGTGCCAAAACTACAGCTGAGTTGCACTCTGCTGGGAGGAAGCTGTTGCGAGACCAGGAGATACGGGACGAGCTCAACAAGCACTTTGGTAACCCCCAGCAGGCCTTGTTCAATGAGGCTAAACAGAGAGGATCCCAGCCCCAAGACGAAAGTGACTCCGGGGATGAAAACTATTACCCTTTTGAGAGCTACATGCAAACGGGTTTTCCTGACTTTGAGGACCTGGAGGTGGGCCGTGAGCGTCTTCTCTGCTCATGGGAAGGGACTCCCCTGGAGCTTCTCTTTGAACGCTCACCCTCCTGTTCTCCATCCAGCAGCTCGCCCTCCCGGAGTTCGGTCTCACCACCCTCAACTCTTTTCTCTCCACGGCACTTCCGCTGGTCCAAGTCCACGTCCCGCTCCAGGTCCCGCTCTAGGTCTTACTCCCACCATAGACATAGATCCCTCTCCAGGTCTCCATACTCCTGTTCACAGTCCCCAGACAGCCGCTCCCCCTCTTGGTAAGTACCAATAAGTGGTCTTACTTGGGTATCATAATGACAATATCTGTAGTGGCCTGGACAGAAATGTATTAATCTCAGTAAGGGGCCTGTGTTGTGCCTTTGGCTAATTTGTCCCTCAGTATGACCACTTGAGAGCAGACAGCTGATGTTACCCATGCTGGAAGGAGTATGATTCATTGCATGTTAGACAAAAGCCTTGGCAACAGGAGCTAGGAGGGGGAAAAAAAGCATCTAAGATATCCAGCATCTGAGCTAGTTTATTTCGTCCATTTGGCTGTGCTGCAGAAATGACCTACTAAACATCCGAATATTACATTATCTACTACCAGATCTACTGTAGCTGCCTTTTTAAAAATTTTGATAAACCATAGATGAGGTGAATTAAAAATTGTGACAGCACGTACACCTTTATAAACGGACCTATCTGAATGTTGTCTTGTAGAAATGTAGTGCAACAGAGGTGATGAAATAGGAGATCGTTTTTTTCCTTCCTTGACTGAACGAGTCTTCTGTGAGACTATGTGAGGACCTCACAGCTCGAAGCATCACATCCTTCAGCCTTTTTAAGTTGGGTTTTAGATTATGTCCCTCACTGCTTGACAGGGCTTTGTTGTTTTTAGTGGCAGCTGTTGTTTTGGCTCATCAGTGTTAGCCACTCGGTCCCTGAGAGATGAAAGTACCAGACCCCTTTAAAGGGGGTTACATCATCACAGAACACGAGGGAGACAATATTTATAGTGCTGGCTTTGATTTAGCAACAAAGGCAAAAGGAATAGTACTGAAAGAGCACTCTCCAAAAAAAAAAAAAGGGAGTTCCCAGACATTCCCGAGGTGAAACAGTCTTGTCACACTACCGAGCAAAATCTGTGGCATCACAGTTAAATAAACATTTGTAATATGCTAGGTTATGTTTTAATCACTTCCCAGTAATAAGTAATAAGTCATTTAATGGATCAATCCCAGCGGCATGTATTACAGTACCAGTGACGCCACTCTCATTCTCGGGTGGAAAGTTCAGTCACAGAAGCGTAGATGTCTATGTTTATTAGTGTGAAAGGCCAGAGCTGATATGTCTGCACTTTGGGACCCTCATGCAATACAAAAAAAAAACATTTGTGGGTGTCAGTGTATGTTTAAGGTAAGATGGGATGCCTGTGATCCTGGTGGAGTATAACAGAGATGGGATATTCTGTAAGAATATACATACAGCTACTAGTACATTTGAAAACATTTCCAATGTAACAGAACAGAAATGTATACAAATGACGTTTCTTGTTATCTGACATGTAGGTCTCGTCACACTGTTGAAAACAGCACTTTCAAATCCAGGACTCGCAGAAGCCCCCAGTCCCAATCTCATTCAACTCTTGGTCGAAGGCCCAGGTAAATATGTGACAGATTTTCTTTCCATCGCTGTAGTGTTAGCAGCCTGCTCTGCTTTCAAGATTTGAAATCTTATTTTTGCAAAGAGAAGTCAGCCACTTGCAAATAAGGAAAAAAAAAGTTCCACTTTTGGGCACAAAGCTCAAACTAAGCAGAAAGTAATGGCATGTGAAGTTGTGCTGACAGAAGCAGCTGCCCAATTCCTGACGTGCTCCCTCAAGAGTGCCTCCTATGGGAGCTGCAACCTTTTGCAATGCAAGGAGACGTCTTATGAATGCATTTGTTTGTCTGCTTTGTCTCAGAAAAAAAAAAAAAGTAGGAACTCCACTGTGATCTGGCCATTTTTTGACCCCACTCGAGTGACCCAGCATTAGAGCAAAGTGCATGCATGACTGCTCTCATTACAGCATTTGTGTTTTTGTTTTCCTCTCTCACGTAGGTACAACAGCTATGAAGAATACCAACACGAGCAGCTGAAGAGGGAGGAGTATAAGCGAGACTATGAGAAACGGGAGGGTGAGAGGGCCGAACAGAGGGAGCGACAACAACAAAAAGCAATAGTGAGTTAAAACGATCTTGAGGCCTTCCCTTTATTGACTGTTTTTTAGATTTAATACTCATTTGTTTATTTTTGTTTTGTTTTGGGTTTTTTTGTGGGCTCTTTCTGGTGCTACTTTTAGTCCTTTTTTCCTGGATTCCCCCATTTTTGCAGAATAGATGCCACTCTCTAGCTGTCTCCCACTCCCTGCTTTGACTGTGCCTGCAGACAGCTCTGAGCACACAGCCTTGCCTGGGTTCTCGCTCAGTGAGGGAGTTCATGCAAAGCTAGAATTCTGAATCATTCAGTCTACACGCGTTTCCTCTTTATCTCCCGGTTGTGTATTTTTAACATCTCTGTGGCGTCTCAGAATGGTGTCGGATCCTATTAATCACACCACGGGCTAAATGCTATCGACTAGACAGCGGGGGGAATAAAAATCTTGTTAAAATAAGACGGCCAAAATCAAAGCTATGAAAATATGAGTCCCGAAATGTGGATTTAGAGCACATATCTATTTTAAATACAATTCCCCTTAAACAAAATATCAATTCTGTTCCCCTCTTTTCACCCTGATCAGAGTGTGAAATGAGACAGGTTTCCAACTCAGTTCAGCCCTTCACTGATAAATGCACACGTCAAATAATGCACGCGTGACTTGGTCTCACCGTTCGCACCCCCCACCACCACCACCCTTCCTTTTGTAGCAAGGAGACAATTATGGGTAGCGCGGGCCGAGCTGTCAGGAGAGGTTTGGGGGGCCAGAGGATGTGAGAGCTTCATATGAAGCGCCAGCCTCGGGGTGTCATCTTTAAAACCTCACTGCATTTATCAGCTGTCAGCAACTAAACCGGCAATTCAGCAAACACTTTTGTCTCCCACACTAACGTGATGGCAGGGAGGAGGGTCTGGAGAAGAAGCAGAATATTCAAGTTAATTTGTAATATGTGTGTCTAATCAGAGTAAAGGGCAAGGCTATGACCTGCAAATGGCATCATGTGCCAAGGTGTATCATTAGTTCAGTGCCAGGCAACTGATTTACATGTGTACAATTCAGCAGCCTCTGGACCTGACCAAACATTGTATGTATTTATTTTAGGAAGGATAACGGCAAGTACGCGAGTGAATGCATAAATAAATAACGTCAGTAATACAAAAATGCCCCAAGGCTTGTGCTGCATCTTATGATTAGCCAACAGAATGAAATGGCTGCGAATTTGTTCATTCAGTCTGGTGGGATCTTTCTTATTTTTCTCTCTACTGTAACCTTATAGTCCATTTTAATCTGTAGAACAAGTAGAACAATTATGTTTTAGAGGTGCTTATGGATCATTTCAGAAAAATAGCTAGGGACTGATGAGTTAACCTTTCAGCTTCAAGGTTCAGAAAATTCAACTGTTTATATGACGGATATAGCAGCAACATTTGCAGCTGCATATTCTGTGCCCTTGTGAAAAAAGGCACCATCTTTGAGGCTCTGTATTTAAAGAACCAGCAATCCTTATTCCATAAAAGATCCACAGCAGCCACTGTACATTATGGCGGGTTGGGGGGTGCGCGAGGGGGGCGTGAAGAGCTGTTCTATTTCCCATTAGCTTTTATCTTGTGATCATACTTCCATGGTCAATGCTTAGTTGTCCTGAACTGGGACATTCGAGATGAGTGGGCTGTTCAAAGCTGCTCCAATTGACTCTCACATCAGATAAGAGGAAGAGTTTAGCTCCACTGCATACACATACGTCCGCGCACGCACACACCCTGGATGAAAGAGAGAGTAAAAGACAAAGGAGAGTCCTCCAGTCCCTCTCTCCGGACCACTCTTGGCTTTTCCCACAGTGGTGAATGTTAATTAAAGTCATGGAGTGAGGGTTAAGGCCAGAAAAAAAAGGAAAGACAGAAGTGCTGTACTTCACTAATCCTCCCTTTCTGCCTTGCCTTTAATGACCAGGAGGAGAGGCGGGTGTTGTACGTGGGACGTCTTCGCGCCGACAGCACGCGCTCAGAGCTCAAGCATCGCTTTGAAGTCTTTGGCGAGATCGAGGAGTGCGCCATCAACTTGAGACATGACGGGTAAGTTCTTTAGTAAGTTTTCGGAGGGCACGCTATGTCACGTGACGAGCAGGGCCAGTTTACCCCTTAGTGTTAAAAAACATTTCAATTGTAGATGTACTCCCATTGACACACGATTAAGGGGTCAAGCATAGATTCTTCTCACAACCTCCTCAAAACTTGCTGAATTCAACAAAAGACAGGCTCTCTTAAATATAAATAAGATTCTGTTGCTTTGACCTCCTAAAACGTGAAGCGTCACCCTTTTATTGATTCTAGTTTTGCATTTAAATTGAGTAAACATCAGCTTGAAGCTTCCAGCTGACGTCTCCTGCGTAGTCTTGACGCTTCTTTCTCTGTTCTTGAACCAGGGACAATTTTGGCTTTATCACCTACCGCTACACTTGTGACGCCTTTGCTGCCCTTGAGAATGGACACACCTTGCGCAGGACGAACGAGCCGCAGTTTGAGCTCTGCTTTGGTGGACAAAAGCAGTTCTTCAAATCGAATTACACAGACTTGGGTAAGTGCACCAGCTTGGCTCCGGCCATACATAAGTGCCTGAAGTCACGACAGACAAAGGGTTGCCTTTCAAAGCAGGAAAAAATAACTGGGAAGCAAAAGGCTTGAGTGATGCCTTAAAATCAAAGAGGATGCTTTTGCCAGATCCCCTCGAGGCCAGTATCTTTCTCCTAGGCATTGAAAAGGGCATGTGGAGTTCAACAGGCACTCTTGTTTTCAAACCCAAAATAGAAGCATGGCCCTATGTGTCTTTGCATTATAGCAGTATGTAAACGAATGCAATTCGCAATAGTACACCACTTTTGATTCAGGACAATAATGCTTCGGATATGCCCCGGTGTCTGGTTGATACTGTACACACACGGATGCATATTTCATGCTTTACTGCCCTGGATGGTTGAAAAATGGGGGGGATGTAAAATGAAAGGAAAAGAAGGCAAGGTCAAGTCCCATCAGTGCAGTCTTCCCAAGCGGGCCTCTGTCTGCTGCCAGCTGCTGGGATGTTCAAGAGAGGCAGGATCATCATGACACTGAGCTGCATGGGGAGGGAGGGAGATGGGGAGGGAGGGAGAGAGAGGCTGAGGGCGAGACTGTGCTGTGACTTGGGGGGGCCTGATTTAATCAGCTCTATCGCCGTCTTTTCATATCTCGACAGTTTTCTATCTTCTCTTAACACTCTTCATTTTTCTAACGCTTCTCTGTCCTACGTTTTCCCCCATCTCTCTCGCTGCCCCTCACTTTCCTCCTTGTTACTCTCTCTTGCTCTCTTTCATGTAATGCATTTACCATATTTTGTTAGGGCTTGAGATATAAAAGCATACACTGAATGCCGGGTTTGGCTGTGAATCTGTAAGAGGACTTTTGCTCCATACCCGCTGTCCAGGATCACACACAGGGATGGTTACTGTACTGTGTGTTACGGGTTAGTGGAGCACCTTAGGAAATGATCTTCTGATCATAATGTCTATAAAAGGGGAGTGTGAGCTAACTCCCGACCATGATCTCCATGGTGAAGGGGGTCTTTTTAGAGGGAGGAAAACAGTAAGATGAGGTGGGAGAATCCTAAGGGCAGTGTCTAAACACACCAGCACTGGGAGATGCTCATTATGGGCAAAAGCAAGATCATTTTCTCCTGTTATATTGAAAAGAAAGGGGGAGTGACTTTAATAGAAATTCGATTCTCCACTTCACATTTATTTTCTCCAAAATGTGCGGCCGGGGGCGCGTAATGGCAGGAGACGCTGGAAGGATTTGTCTTTGTGTCACTGATGGCTGTGCAGGTCAGTGGAAGGGAACAAGAGTATTTTCCTTCAAATAATGAGGACATTACTGTGTCTTTCAATGGCTGAGGGTAAGGCCAAAGGTATTCAGATGTTGGGTGTAATACATTCTCCGCATCCAAGAAGGGTGGCATTTGTTAACTTAAGGGGCCATATAGCGAGGCACTATGTTTGGGAGACCACCTCTTACCTTGGAGCAAATGGGTGGAGAGACCTTCATTCTGCCTCTCCTTTCAGAAAACGGAGGGTTTTACATTGAGTTCGACCAGAACGGCGACGGCAGGTTCCAACAAAAGAGGGGAAGAAAGCAGGAGGGGAAAAAAAGTGACTTGAATAATGTTACACTCCAGCAGTGCCCTCCTCTTGAGCTTGGGGCCGTCTGTTCCTCTCTCCTCCTTGTTTTCTGAGACACTGTCCATTAGTTCTAAGTAGAGCACAGGGGCGTTTTTCATCCTTCAAAGTGCGCGACGTGACACAATCCTCCCCTTAGCCATAGTATTAGATCACAACTGGCATCTCCTGCCTGCCATGGTCATTCCCATTTCTCACACACCCCAACTATGCCGCTGTCCGCGTGGAGGCCCCATTTGTGTCCCCTGCCATCAGAGATAAGACAGCCGTATTTATTATCATAGCTACGGATCATAATACATGCATGTGCTATGCCGACTGGCGTCTCGTTTTTTGGCCACTCACTCTGATCGTTGTTTGGTTTGTACTCATCTGATAAGCAACATTCCAAACCGATGAGCTGGGAGTTTGTGACGCTTCAATCCATTCCTTTCCTATTGAATTTCCAATCATATTTAAGACTGTTGCACGCTGGGCCCAAACGCACAGAGCGGCAAAGTCGTTTCAGCAAGTTGTTTTCACCGAGGTGAAATAACAGCCAGTTTAAAATTCAAGAACTGGCCGTGAGGCCCGTGTCCCTGCTCAGCTCTGATGTCAAATTCTGTCGATATCTCCTGCTTCTTTCAGACACCCATTCTGATGACTTTGATCCGGCTTCCACTAAAAGCAAGTATGACTCTATGGATTTCGACAGCTTGTTGCACGAGGCCCAGTGCAGCCTGAGAAGGTAACGAGCTCCAACACACCTGCTGGCTACGAAGAGAGGGATTTGTGATACCTCACTGTTGTTTCAGTCCTCTGAATTTGAGACTACTAGAAGTTTTACACTCCGTGTGAGTGGAAAGTCTATATGAAGAGGGAATATATATATATATGTGTGTATGAAGACAAAGATATATATGTATATCTAAAAGCAAAGTTTACATGAACATAGCTGCTGCAAAGCTGAAGTGAGACTTTACCTGTGGGGATAGCCAATGAACCTTTAGAGGAGTGCACAGATGTGCGTGTGCTGTGCTGCTGTACGAGACAGTGATCTCCGCACTACTTTTCTCCATGCACTGCTCCAAACTCAGCGCTCTGAGGAGTGAAAAGGTGCAGCCTGTTCAGCCAGTTTTTATTTTATTATTCTTACTTTTTGCCTTTTTTTATTTAACCTGGTATTTGGATGTGGTGTTACAATATTGTAAAGAGTATGGGATTCATATTTTGGGTGTTCAAGATAACGTTGTCTACATTTTGAGGGAAATAATGTAGTCAGATATTTACAAATATTATTAAATGGAATATTTTTATTTTGTGTACATATCGAGGCAAAGGTCTTTATTTGTTACAGCTATGCACTGTAAAATGCAGCCTTTTTAAGATGAAATTTTCTTAATTGAGAATGTCGATCTGTAGTCATTACAATGTTGTATAACCAACATGGCGGTTAGGTGACGTGACATGATTGTAAAAAAAAAAAAATGGATGTGGAGATTGGTTGCTCTAAGGGGGGGGGAGCATGCGAACAGATTTTTTTTTTATTTTTTATTGTGTCTCGTCATGATTTTAAACTCTTTCAGTGTTTTTCTTACCCGACCTCTGTATATGTTCATGTTTTTTTTTATGTTTTCCATGACTGTATAAAAATGGCTTGAGCTTTTTGACGGAATCTTTGAAGGAAAGAAGGAAGTTTTTTTTAATTTATTTCTCTGTGCACACCAATCATTGTTCTTGTTTCTGTTTTGAAAATTCACCTTCACTAAGAGATGATTGCTCTTTTTCAAACTCATTACTCATTTTTCATGAGCAAAAGGATGTATTTATTTCAGTATTCTGATCAAAATATTTATGGTTGCCATCTAATATGATGCACAATGAAAATTTTGCTATTTATATTGTTATTTGATTTGTTATTTAAGATCCGCCGAGAAAGACGTACGAGTTCATGTTCTGTCGAAACATTCATTGCCTTTTAGAAAAAAAAAAAAAAAAAAACAGTTCATACAATCACCATAAGACACAAAATGAACTCTGTTCTCATGATTTTTTAAAAGAAAAAGGGATTTCTTTGTCAAAGTGGTTTGCAACTATATCAGATTCTCATCCTGTTTTTTTTTTTCTTTTCTACTACACATAAAGCAATAAACTCATTTTGCGGGTATTTTATCATGCCACAATCTGTCTCGTTGCTCCTCACACACTTGGTTATGTAAATGCCAAACTAAAGTTTACAATTTCCTTTCCTGAATTTTTAAAAAAAATCTTTGATGTACAAAAAAAAAAAAAAATCTATCTATATCTATAAATATAAAATACTAATCTTCACATTATTCACAATAATTAAGAAAATGAACAGTAATAATGACAATGTGTATAAAAAAAAGCTAAAAAAATAAAAAGCAATAAATTATTTTTCAAAGTTGTGTTTTAGCTCATGTTGTTGTATGGTTTTGACCTGACCTGGTACCCAGACTCTGTTCAAATAAAGGGGATCCATTCCAGTGTCTTGGTACATGTCATCACACTGACGGTGTACTTTTATCGTGTGCTCCTGTGTATGTGCTGTACATTCGAGTGTGGATATGTGTGTCCTTTTACGGAACTGCGGCAAATTACCACTGACCTACGGGTAAACCTTACAAGTACGACTCCATATCCCTTTCTCCTGGTATGTTTTAAGTTTTAAGCCATTTCTGGTACTGGCAGATTACGATTTCTCTTTGAAAGTTACACCAAATGAGAAAGGAAGGCTTTGTTTTTTATACCAACCTTTTCAGTAACCCTGTATAACTTGAGAGAAACTGTGAGGCTGCCCAGAAATCACATCACCTTCCAAGTGGCAGTTAAGGTAACCTTGCAGTTTCTACTTCAATTAATGTCCAATTTGTGGTAAGAGTAATAAGAACGCAAATCGCTTTCCGAAGGAGCCCAAGATCTTTTAGAGTAATCTCGACAGATCACACGACACCTTTCATGACGTACGATAGTGCAGCTGCATCTGCAAAAAAGAGGCAATATCTGAAGGGTGAGCCAAACTCTTCATTGTTTGTTCTTTCTGTAGTGTTTCCTTTCTGCACAGAGCTTGGGTAATGGTGTCACGTCCCATTTGATATGTGGCTTTAATCATTGTGATATAAAAATGCTTTGTAAATTGCCAGAGTAGCAATATATTACAGTCCCCAGTGGGATTTTTCTTCTTCTTTTTTCTTTTTTTTTTTCCAAACTGTGTGGCAGAGTTTTTACTAATGTGAACTACTGAGGGATTTGCCACCGCTGTAGACATTTGTATGTGGGTGATCATGTTCCGTGTAGAAGGACACGATGTGTGTCTAGGTGTGTGTGTGTGTGTGCGTGTGTGTGTGTGCGCGTGTGGATGTGTTTGTATGAATGAGAGCATATGTGAGTTGTTATTAGTGATTATATGGGAGGGGGGGGAGGGGGGTTGTTGTTACCGTTCTTTTTTTTTTGTCTCCTATCCATGTTGCCTTCTGCTGAGTCCTTACCAATGCCTTTGTGGTTCTACCTATTGTATGATCTTTCTTGTGAATTTTATTTTTTATGTGCAATTCTCATCAGCCTCACCATGCCAATAAAGGGAAATGTGTTTCAAAGAAATGCACTGGATACCCCTAACTTGCTCTTCTCTTTTGTCCTTTTTTTAGTCTGAGCTACCATTAGTTTTATTATTGTTATTATTGTTATTATTATTATTATTATTATTATTATTATTAATAATAGTAGTAGTTGTAGTAGTAGAAGTACTTTTTACTGTAAATTACGTGGCATCGACTCACTAGCATGAGCTAGGCTGGGGGAACCTACTCGGGACTCCACTTGTGGAGCTAGACAAATAGTCTAGCTCCACGACGGCATTTTGTTCAACTAATGAAACTCGAGCGTCAGCATGTAGGGGAATTTTACTTTGAGCTTGAGCCACGTTTTTTCACGTTTTCCATATTATCGCTATAAGCACTGAAAAACAAAAAAGGTGCATTGTTATGGATGACTCACTTGCAGAGTCAGTTATTTTTGGCTAATGTTTATGTTTTTGCCAACTCTGCACGAACCTGGGAAATGAATGACGATAATCCTGCAAAGTCTTGTTTCCTAACATGCATAAATTGTTCCGACAGGTTTTGCATATGAATTAAAACAAAGGCAGCATCCCCCTGAGTCTTTAAAGGAGACAGGGTGTCTTTAGGAGTAGCCTGCTACATCTCATATCGTGTCAATCCGGTAGCAATGTAATACCACGCTATTATTATTCAACCTGTACGCGAATCTCACAGCGAGGGTGAATAACCTTTTCTCAGCTTTGAGAAATATGGCAGGAGTAGGCATTAAATTTTAAAGAAGAGGAATCCGATTGTATATATATATTTTTTTTCATTAATGCTGCAGTTTAGCCCCAGAGAAAAAGAGCTGTTTCTTTCATTTTGACTCGGCAACCGTGCTCAGGCAGGAGGTCTCCCTCAGCGTGCCCTTTTCCACACAATGGACCTGGAAAGTGGAGAACTCCACTTCCCTGCAGTCTTTTTACCTGATAAAGTGACTACTTTATAAAGCCACATCAACATCTGACCAATTTTCCCATGTCTCTCAGCTACCAAACAACTGGTAACTGGTCGGATTGCATTTATGTGTTGGCCGTCACTGAAGAAGGACTTCACATTCAATACTGTAATCAATACAATCTAAAATCAAATAAACAGAGGAGAATTAGATGACGGTACATGGAAATAAAAGACTTTATTAAATTTATGACACTAACTAGAGCCCCAGAAAGGCACAGGCAAGATTAAGATGTAAAGATTAGCTTATATTGCACCAACAAACCATAGAGGAACCCTGTATGATAAATGATGAGCCAGGCTCTCACTCCTCCACTCTTCTGTCATTTCGATGTTTCTAGACACCCCGTGGGAATTTTAGGTAATCTCATATTCATTGCAAATGTTTAATAAAAATGGATTTGCAAATAAATATCACCAAGGGACAGTTGTTGAAATGAGCAATTATTGCTTATAGCAGTTCTAGCAACCAGAACGGTGATTATTTGAACAGAGTTGTTGATGTTTCTGGTAAAGTTGACATTAAACTGGAAGTTTGTTGGATATTGGACTTTCTCATTTCAATTTCTCATGAACAAAATGCCCCAAAAAATGATCAAAGCTCAACTTTTTTTTTTCTCTCAGGAAAAAGCAGAGAACAAACTGCTGGCGAATTTTCCAGCTGCTCTGGCAGTGGAGAGTGACCCGGGTTTTTTGATCTTCAGTGTTGTTACGCTTCACGGATCCCTCAAACCCAAGCCTGACTCTCTTTAGCATGTGAAGGTCCTGCAAAGTAGGAGACATACACAGTAAAAAATGTCCTATCGTGAATGTTGTTTACAAGTAGTTAGACGCATCAGACTTCTTTTACAAGCTCCAAGTATCCGTGTACAGCTGCAAAATCCCCATTGTAAGCTTGGCGCTACTAATACAGCTAACATGCTGTTCCTGCATTAAACAGTGCCTTGTGAAGGCATATCTACATTTGGCTGTGTATAACTCACAAAAAATGGAAATGTTCACAGCCATGCTCTGTGAGTCTACAGCTTGGGCTAGAGGTGAATCAGCCCCATCTAAGCCCATTCATATTTATTTTACAATTTGGTGGTGCTAGTCTTTGTAGATATATGGGATTCCAGAGTAAAAAAGGTGAAGTGAGTGACACTGATTGTCTCTTTACAATGACACCTGCCAAGGTGCAATATACTAAGACAGCAAGTGAACAGTCAGTTCTTGAAGTTAATGTGTTGGAAGCAGGAAAAACGGGCAAATATAAGGATTTAAGTGACTCTAACAAGGACCAAATCATGACTGACATATGACTGGGTCAGAGCGTCTCCAAAAACATCAGTTCTTGTGGAGTGGGTCTGGTATGCAGTGGTTAGTACGTACCAAAACTGCTCCAACTTGTGAATCAGAGACATGAGCATCTAAGGCTCACTGAGGCATGTGGGGAACAAAGGCCAGCTCAACTCTTCTGATCCCACAGAAGAGCTGCTGTAAAACAAATTGCTGAAAAAGTTTAGTTTGCCTGTGTTGAAAAGGTGTATCATCAAAACCTGTCCAGGCAGCATCAGAAGAAGGTGGCTTGGTCTAATGATGTTTCATTTCTAATGTTTCCTTTTAGATTATGTAGATGGCCAGGTGAGTGTACCTCACTTACTTGGGGAAGAGGGTAAGCCGGTGGAGGCATTGCTCTCGGCAATGTCCTGATGAGAAATCTTAGGTCCTGGCATTCATGTTGATATCACTTTGACATGTGCCAACTACCGTAACATGGTTGCAGACCAAGTACTCCCCCTCACAGCAATGGTTTTCTCTATTGGCAGTGACCTCTTTCAGCAGGATAATGCGCCCTTCGACGTTCCATAAATTGTTAAGGAATGGTTTGAGGAACAATCCAATCAATCATCTGTAGGAGGTGTTGGAGAAACTAGCTGGAAGGCCCACCTCGGATCTACTGCTAACATCTTGGTACACAGCACACAGAGGTCTTGTCCACCAGGGGGGCCTACACAATATTAGTACTTTGATTGTAATATCGTGTATGATTGGCGGAAAATATAAAGTACACCAATACACAGTACACAGATGTTTACCTCATGATAACTGACACCGTTAAAATCACTTGCATGCACCCTGAAGTTAAAATCAATAGCTGTTCAGTGACATGAAAACAAAATGAATCTTGACTGTTTCTTTTTGACGTAATGCAAAGTGACTTGCAATGTCAGGACTGACTGAATGGCTATGCAGTATAATGAGGTTTTGAAGACTGGCCGTATGGTTTTCACCATTTCTTAAGGTTTGTATATTAACCTGGAAGCCTGGTTCAGACTGGTAAGAGAGAATAAGAGCGAAAGCTAAGCAGTGGACATGCGATTCCAGATGTAAACTCTTCTGAAAAAAAGGTAAATCCGTATTAATACACTGGTTTTCAGCCAGCAGTTGCTCGATTCTGTGACTTTCCAATTTTAACCCGTTAGATGCAGGAAGAGTTGCAACGGACAATTCCAAAACATAACTGAGTAACACAAACAATGCTGGGTAATATAACCTAATCAACTCAGTAAAGGCTGCAATTAGTAGGATTAAGAAGAGAAAGGTCATTTGAATTAGTAGGTTCCTCCCTCTCGCTCCATTTCCCTCCAGTCCTGTCCCAACCTCTCCCTGCAGAGGAGGCTGCCATGCATTTGCGGGCCAGCAACCACGGCAACTGAAGAGACCAGGGAATCCGCACTGAGAGATTATGGCAAGAACGAAACATGGACTGAACTCCGCACATCCAGATATAACCTGCTTCAGAGTGACTTTCGCCTGGCTGTATTTTAGCAAACAAAAACGTGGCTAAAGGTGCGAATTCTTCCATGTCCCGCAGCTCCCTCCACCTCCAAAAAGCTGCTCCGATGTTTACTTTTTATCTCAGACTCAGTCTAATTCTGTGTGGGGGAGGGGTTGCCTGCAGCATGTGGACGAACAGTGATTGACACGCCATCAGACACTCCTCGTGGCTCTGATTGGTTGTTTTGATTCAGTTGTTGTTGATTCTTGCGAATAACATTAGGAATACTACTTGAAGCCAGAGGAAATTTTAATGACTATCTCTCTCATAAAGTACTATAAGGACATTTTTTAGCAGAACTTTTTGATATTGCTTACCTGCTGCGGCTTTAAATAAGTGTGAAAGCAAACCATTTGGCTCCTAAAGAGCAATCCAAATGCATTTGTCATTGCCAGCAGAGCCTGTGGCAGCTGTTGACAGAGCCACAACGGCGGCAGCACTCTCTCCATCCTTACCTGCGCGCTGCCATTTTAAGCTTTAAGGAGTAATGAGCAGCAGAAGGCACAATATTATTCTTTTCCCAAAGTATCAACTTTTGGGAGAAGAACGTATACTTCACTTGATAATTAATGACACCAGACAAACAGCAGATGATTGAGCAAGTCACTTCCATTCTAATTCACCATCTGCTCCTTCAGCACAACACAACGCTAATTACCTCAAGTGCACCGAAGATATGTTTATTAATTAGAACGACCAAGGAAAAGGAAAGGAAAAAATAAACACTTTTAGGGAGCATCAAACTAGTGAGGATCAAGTGAAGTGTCGGGTGTGAGCGCGGAGGCGCTGAGATGGCGCAGGTGGCGGGCGTTATTGCAGGGAGGATTTGGTGAGCTTTGTGAGGAGAAGTGCGCTTCATGCCCCCAGGCCAGCACTGGCCTTTCAGAATGCTGCGGCTGGCAAGTCTTGCTGCGCCCCAGGGAACGTCAGCAGAAAGTCAGGTGGCTGTGGTGACTGAGGTGACCGCGGGGACGGCCAGCTGACACAGTCAGTTAGGGTGGAGAGAGGTGGATGGGATGTTCTTTTTGTCAGTGCATTACCTGAGAGGGAGAACGAGGAGAGTGATGGAGAGTGAAATATATTTAGATGAAGAAAGAGAGGAGCCGAAGATGAAGAGGTTGAGGGATTGACAGGACGGGAAAGTGGGAAGAGTGGGGGTGGTCTAGGGCTGGAGGTAAATATTAACTCAAATTGACAGCACTTCTCGGTGGTTTATGGGCTTGGGCGATGTGGCTTTTTAATGGAATAATTATGTGGAAGCTTGTCACACTCACATTGAATAAAACATGCAGATGTAATGATGCAAAAGCATTTGCTATAACATCAGTAATTTGGTAATTATCAACTGTCATCAGTACTCATTAGTAGGTAACATTGGACATTCGCGTGGCCTGATAATGACAGGCACTGACAAGCCAGATGACTTCATTTGCACTTTTAGACAGAATGTTTTCACCCTGATATGCGGATGTATACATATATATATGTCTGTATATCTATCTATCTATCTATCTCTCTCTCTCTCTCTTGGTTTTATACACCTGTGGCAAAGGGTATGTTTGAAACACCTGAATTCAGTAATTGAGTGGTGTGTCCCTATACATACATAATATTTTGAATA
>JBBPCX010000011.1:14279076-14299031 GCA_037974365.1 Hydrocynus forskahlii | reverse complement strand
CATAATATTTTGAATATATATATATATATATATATATATATATATATAAATAGTCATTTGAGTACCAGTTTACAGGAAAAAGGAATCCTGTAGCACATTGCACCTGAATCTCGATTTTCCACATTTAAATGGTTTGGATCATTGCACACTTATAATAGAAGCCAATGGGCAGTTGGTTGGGCATGCTATAGAACAGGGGTGCACAGTTCCATGACTACCTTACTCAAATTTGCCCACTAAACCTAGCAACTGAGAGCTGAGAAAAATCACCAGGCAGTGCTGGGCAGCAGCCCTTCAGGACAGGAGCCCATCCGGACGCCCCAGCTGATGCATCCTACTCAGTGCACTTACAAAGAACATACTTACAAGAACATACAGAAGAAAAATAACATGCACAAATCTTTCAAATATGCTAGAGCAGTGCTTTCTGTCGTTCTGCCTGTGCTGACCCATGACTAGTCCTGGCTTTGTTTGTTCAGCTTCAGGTACCAGAAATTAGCTCATGGTGGTCAGTGCTGCTTCATAATGCAGAACAGTGCTGGGATTTTAAGGCATTCTTGCTTGCAGTGTAGTGGGGGACTTAACTGTAGAACGCATTCAGCATGTCCAAGCTGTCTATTATAATGTACAGACAGCCACGCCATAATTACTTGTTAAAAATACTTTATGCCTTAATCCACGTGCTAATAACATAATTAAAGTGGTGTTTCATGAGCTTGGTAATCTTCTATGATGAGGCTTAAAATTCAATTAACCCCATTTTAACACTTTTGTTTCAACTTTTTCTAGAGGGCTAATTTGCCTCAAACGTAACTTTGCTTCACACTAAATGCAATTATCGCTTGGTCTCTCAATTTAAGCAAGGGTTGTTTATCTCCTGAGCACACGTATTTGCTTTGGATTTTTATCGTATAGGATGACAGAATGGCAGACTGTGACGATGTGAGCTTAGACAGAAATGATGGACAATTCCGAGTGTATTTACAGGCATTTATCAAATCCTATTTAAGAATACAGTCCGCGATTCTCAACTTGAATCGTGTTCTTGTGAAAGAAAGTAAACGATTCCAGTGTCATCCTTCTTTACAGTGCTTCTGACATCTTGTGGAAAGAAGTTTTCCATGTTCTTGCAGAGAAGGTCGTCGGGCCAGCCCGAAGCTCGCCTCCTGAAATCAAGCCAAGAGTTTCACTGGTGTCTTTCAAATTAGCATTGGACGTGAATGCCGTTTCCAAGCAGATCAGACAGTGTGAAGGACAGAGCTGTCTTCCATTCAAGCACAACACTCCCCCACTGTCACGGGCACGCTGCTAGGCCTTGCAGTTTCCACACTTTATCACTGAAATTAATAGCCCTCAAACCAGTTTTATCACACATGCAGTCCCCGGCCCAGCTCTTTTACTAAAAAGTCTCGTCGGTGCCATGGCTAAGGAATGTGCTGTTGCCAGGCAAGATCAACGCTCTGGACTTCGCACCCAGGACTGCAGATTGTAAGAGTCCATAGGTAGAGCTTTTTGAGCTTATTGTCACTAGTTATTGTGAATAATTATACACACCAGTACTGCTTTAGACTAGGTTAATGCTGTGCTGTGTTAGTAAAGTGCCTTGCTTTTATAAGGTGGCAGCACAAAATATGCTAAAATACACACTTTATCAGGGGAAGTGATTCTTATTGCTATTAATAAATGAGAATTGCTCTGCCAGGAAATGCAGTTGGTTTAAAGCATATTGTTTGCGATGTTATTGATGATCCCACTCTCCTTACATAGTGCACTACATAGGAATTAAAATACTGACTTCTGCGCCCACAAAGTGCAGAACACGTCTAACAAATAGCCATGTGGGATTCAGCCACACATGCACAGTTCCACACGGGACAAATTATGCACTTTGGGCATAGAAGCCAGAATTGTATTAATTTACATAGCACACTATATAGGAAGAAGGGAACCACTTGGGATTCTGCTACTTAAAGGAGATCTAATGAAAATGTCACTAAAAAAAGTGACATTTTTACTTCATGTGGCAGTTTTTCAGTGAAGCATGTGTTTCTTGAATTCAGACCTTATGATATTAATGGAGGTGCCGTTTTGCTATTTTTCAGCTTCCTAGCTACTGGTCAGCCTACTTCTAGTCAGAAAAGCATGTTATCAGCCTTTCTGTTTCTACATTTATTTAGATTTTTTTTTTTCACATCTATCTGTTCATTTGGCATTCCATTCAAGCAGCCTAACAGTTAAAAATCAATCCATTAATAAGAATAGCAAGACAAGTGCCACTTCTTAATGCAACATTTTTCAATGGTACAGTTTCAAGCACCTGTATATGATGACAATGAGCCTTTGTGGTAAAGTCTTAGCAAACATGTGCTGTAAATGTTTGTTAACAAAACAGTAAATATCAAGTGCAGACTTGTTTCCAAACTCACTTTCCTCTGCAAAAATCAGTCAGGACCTGGCAGAAGACAGAATGCGTTGCTATGTTCTCGCCACAGCAGAACAAAAGCAAGTGCATAGGTTAGTGGTGAGCTATTTTTACGGCGGCCCGAGAGTGTGGCAGGCAAGGCAAAAGGGGAGGACATTTTTGGGGGCCGTTCGGGAGCGTGAAACGGCCTGCGTTAATCATCCGGACAGCAGAGACATTAACTGTGCATGAAGCCAAGTCTCTGGACATCACACCGCAATGTACACTCCTCATATGGAGGCGAGGCCAGGGCAGCAACACTGGGATTCACACGCGGCTGCTGCTGCTAGACTGAGTGCTATTGTAGCTCGCAGCAAAGCCACTCGACCACTTTAGCCGTGGTGCTATGGGAAAAACACCCGCACAACACATTGCAGCGAAAAAGTGCGCAGGAACCTCTCCAGCTCTCTGTTTTACACTGTAGCTTCCGAGCCCCGTTTCTAAAAATGTTACCAAATGTCACCACACAGTGTTTTCCGCACTCTTACGTTCAGTATAAATATGGCAGACAGCTACGGGACTGCTGATCGGCACATTCGTCAAAGTAACGGCGTCTTTTTTCAATCGCTCTATTATTTGAAGCTTTCATTCATACCTGTAGGGAGCTGGGTCACACCTTTTGTGAGTATTTTCAGCACCACTGATTTGCCATGACCTACTTGGAAAAGCTGGAAGGCAGAGTCCATGTGCATGGATGCGCTGAATCTTGTAATTTTTTTTTAGGATTACAATTTTGGCCAAGTCGGAATGGCTAACCAGCTTCCGCCGCTCAGGAAGGTTTCGCAGCATACTCACATCTTCGTCATTCCACTAATGTGTACTGTACCAAATACTTTCACTAAACTGAAACATTCGCAGGGCCTAAATCAAAATTTCCTCTCGTTTCCCACTTTCAAAATTTACAGTTTACTTCTTATACATGCCAAGCTGCTAAAACAGAACCACTTCAGTGATGAAAACCAACTTGTACATATGTCTGTTATTTATAACCACCTACTCAACTTGCAAGAGTTTCATTTCACAAGTTATAAGGAGTGTTTCAGCCCAGACTGCTGTTTGAAAAAGCCGCAATAAAGGGAGGCCAATCAGAGCATGTCATTAACCTGTATCACTTCCAAAGGCACAGCCTTTTTCATTCTAAGAGGTAAAAGGAGGTTCAAAGAGTTCATGTATAAATGAATTATGATTTTTTTTGCACATAAATGCACACTAAGATGTGAGTAGATCTCATAGTAATAGAACAAAAAGGGAAAGAAAGGATACTATGGCCCCTTAAATAGCTTTGGTCAAATATGGTAGAGTGGATAAACTGTTATATTCAATATCAGCCTTCTTCACATCAATATGTGACTGAAGATTATCTTTAGCATTCATTAGAAGTAAGTTAAATGCAGTGCCCCATATCTGAGCCCATGTCTGTTGCATTTTCTTCCCATTGTCAGCTGTATTAGCAGAGTTTTATGGTGGTGGCAGGTGCCTGTCAGGCTGATGGCACGTGTATAATAAGCGTCTGCTTTGTGATGGATGGCTCACCTGTCACAGCTTCGCCTTGGGGGCATCTTTTTCAGCTCAGTCTCATCGTCTCACGCTCGCTTTGGGAAGAAGATTTGGTAGCACATTCTATATTCACCTAAAATGAAATGATGAGTTTCCAGTCTTTCACCGCTGTAGTGTATTTTAATTTATGTTTTGCGCATAACCATTTGTATTGTAACGGAACTAATGCAGCTCTACAAGACCAACCCCAAATGTCTCTTTTCACACTTTTTTCCACACAAACACACAGGCTGGCACTATCATTCTATAAACATCTCAAATGACTTGATTTCGTTTCGTGGGCATGATGATCATGTATATTTTAAATTCTTCTACTGGTCTCGCTTACAGTACTAAAAAGAGCCTGGGGGGAACCTTTTTACATGCATTCTTTCCACACTGATTAGTCATCAATGTGATGTCAGGTACTTGATTTACTGAGATAATATAGCTGGGGTGCACGTGCACGCATGCACATATAGTTCTTCCTCAGAAGCAAAGCTGAGTTTGGCTTCTTGTGCAGATGCAAAGCTGAGCTTTTTCATTTATTCTGGGGGGAAAGGGTGTGTGCAGATGTGATTTAACTGCAGTGCTCCGCTCTTACAGGGCAGATAAGGAGAGGCATGATCTTGTTGCCAGATTTGTTTTGGGCCTTGGATAATAGACTCGGCAAGCAGATTCAGTAAAGGAGCGCGGAGCCTGTAATTGTCTCTGCTGCAGCCTGGGCTGCACTGAAATTCAGGTATTGAACTTTGCACATGCTGGAAAATTAATAATTCTCCAGCTCGATTGAATGCACAGGCACTTCCTTATTCCGGAGCTGGCAAATATCAGGAATGTGAAGTTTTTATGCTGCCTTAGCACAACCGGTACAATTACGTTCATAGAGTTCCGAAAGCTTTTGCTCATATGTCGGGATCTGATTGTTGATTATGCTTTATTGAGCTTACCTAGCGGATCATACAAACAGAACAGTCCGCTGTGGAAAATAGATGCCATATCATTTTCATGTTGATATGGCTCAGCCCTGGAGTACCAAATATTATAGATTCTGCAAGGAATTCGTCTCTGGATAATACCTGTTTTTCAAACAGAGCAAGCTGTCTGAATAGCGGACCAGCCCTATTTTCTTGTACACTATCATCAGGCATGAAGAAAGGAGAGAGAGAAACCTGCACCCGTTCACGAAGACCAGGAATTAAGGTGTTATGTGGCTTTTATGTTTCCTAATAAGCCCCTAAGGCACTAGAACATTACAGCCTGCCGTTTTACAACCGCCGATTGCCAGAGCACAAGGGGTTCCGGTGGGGATTTAATGCCAGGGAATATCTTTATATGGTCTTATCATTTCGCTGTATGTTCGATGCAAAGTTGTTCTTCTTGATTCCTCTCCATAATCATTTGCCTGATAAATAGGGGTAGCGTTCCTTAGCTCGGAAAAAAGGAGTATGACTGGCATCTTAATGAGCGACTCTGGACATTGACGGCGTTATCTCCAGCTCTATCTCCACAGAGCTGATGTCTTAATCATGTCACGCTAGGCGAGGGTGAAAGATCCACTCTAAACACATGGTATCTGCAAGTGAAGAGTCCCTTAGAATGGCACATTTAGAGGTCCTGGAGAGTGTAGATCTCAAGCCGTTTGTGATGGGTCCTCTCGAAAAAGAGCACTGGGTCAAGTTTGCTATAATACTTAAAAATAGGGGTGATAAAAGTGGTTCTTTGAAGCAATGCCATAGAAGAACATCTTTTACATTTCCTAAAAATGGCTTCAGTTAATGATTCCTGTATGTTTATGGAAATGACTTTTTACCACTTAAGACTTTTTCCTAAAACTGTACATTGAAACCAAAAAACGCCTTTAGTACCTTTAGAAGTTTTGAGATTGAAGGCTCATGTCTGACCATCTTTCTATTAATGTTGTTTTAACCACTGCACTATATCTCACTATGAAGCAACAACTACCAATTTGAGCATTTTGTTTTCTGGAGACCAGGCTTATTTCTTCTTCACCTTCTTCTTCTTCTTCTTGTGCTGCAGTCATTCTTGTGATCCAGATTTGTGGATCTTTTACATGAGGCAAACCAAAAAGAACTTCTCATCTTGTAAGTTTCCACTTGCAAGATTCTCAGTGTGAAGCTTTCTGCTTTTGGAAGTTAGAAGCAGGCAGACCACGTCTCAAAGTATAGTCAGTCGAGCATGACCATTGATTTGATGCTCTTCCGTGCTGCTAAAGTTGCCCTTTTAAGCTGATCTTAGACGTGTTTTTGGAGAGTGGTACAACTGGCTGAGTTTATGCCTCACAATTTTCCTTAAGGACAAAGTTCACAGAGTGTGTTTTATCATGTTTTCATTGGTTTTCCACAGTACAACCGGCCACTCGGTTGTTTGTGTATTCAGCTGTGTACCCAAGAAGTGAATGTGGAGCTCCACATATTTCCATAAATACTGTGATTCAATATGAAGTGCACTGCCATATATGCCATGTACAATGGCATGGAAAAGAATTTGCCCCAGTACCACTTTACAATAAGACCAATCTTTGTAAATAACTGTTAACTGGGTTGTAGACAATAATAAGCAGTACTAAGCAGTTATAAATAAATAATAACAGCTGTCATACAGTGATACACGCTCGAGTTTTGGCAAGATCTCAGATCTTGCTAGTTGCTGAGCTTGTCTTGTCTCTTTCTCAGGCAGAATGTTAAACTGTCAGCTTCAGCAGGTATTTGTTAACATGCTACTACCACTAAAATGCCAGATGGCCTGTGTCAATGTATGACAACTGTTATAACTTGTTTATAACTGCTTATTAATGATTTATAACAACCTGATTATAAATATTGTTGTAAAGTGGTGCCTTTAGCCCTCTCTTTCTTCTATTTTTATCACAGTTAATTTCAGCGCTTCAGACTGAATTTAATATCAGACAGTGACAACCTATGTAACATTCTGCCCCTGATTTGTGTTTACATGATCCATGCGCACACATAGCATCTTGTATTTTGTATTAGTCTCTGCCCTAGCCCAGCCCTCTTGTTCTCCTGAGTCTTGTTGTTGTCTCTTCCCCTGCCCAGGCATTTCTATTGTCTTGTCATTATTAATTCATGTATTCATATATTTATATTTTTCTGTTCTAGCTTTGTGTATAGTATCATCTCTGTGAATAGTATCATGTTTTTGCCCTGCTTGTGGCTATATTAACCCCCATAACTTTGCTGTTTCTGTTTTGGACTTTGATTTATATAGTGTTTTGTTTTCTGGGGTTGTTTTTTAAACATTGGAATTTGCACATGCAAGCCTCCAGCCTCATTCATTAAATTCTTTAAATGATTATTTTATTTACTGGAGGAAAAAGTCGTCTAACACCAAACGACCATTTGTGATAACGGAATCCAGAATCAACAACTTAACCAAATTTTAGTAGCTGGGATCGATTACACTAGATATGATCAGGCTTGATTGCTGTAGTCCTGTTAAATATTTAAATAAAAAACTTTTTATTAATGTGAAGTAGGCTAAAGTATCTCACCAAGCAGTATACATGCTCCAATCAAAACTAACTCCAGAAGAGATTAAAAAAAAAAGTTATTGGTGTTATTTTATTCCACCCGGTGCCACTTCTCCTCTCAGCTTGTTTGAGATATTGGCACTGTTCCAGGGAAGCGTCACCTTGGGAGTGAATATGGAGATCCATTGGCATTAGTAAGTCCTGCCTTGTGGCTTTGTGGGTAAGTTGGTGGTGTGGGAACTAGGTTAAGAGTTCGGGTTTTGCTCTGGACGCAGACCTTTTGTATTTTAACATAATGTACAGCAGAAAACTTTATTGATCCTGAAAGGAAACTGCTAATGTTTCAAATGCACAGACACACAGAGTCACAAAGACAAGGATGATATAAAGTCTAAATAAATCCTCTCTTGTAGAAAATGTTCTATCCGAAATACCCTATGCCAGGGGTCACCAACATGGTGCCCGCGGGCACTGGGGTGCCCCCAAGGACCACATGAGTAGCCCGCGGACCTGTTCTAAAAACAGCACAACTCACCAGTGAGCGGCGTCTAGCATTTAATTTGATCCTGTTGCTATTCTTCTTTAATCGCATTTGCATTCATATAGATTTGAAAATAACAATATCTAAAAAAAATAAAAGCATTTAAGCGTTTATTATACATGAAGTTTAGATACGTTTAGGTAAACTCTGTTCTAGTGTATCAGACTGGTAGCCCTTCGTATGGCTCAGTACCCATGAAGTAGCTCTCAGTTTTATACACAAATGCTGGTGTATTAAAACTATAGACTAGTAACTTACAGTTAAGTAACACAAATAGTGGTTAGGTGTATGTTATTGCACGTAATACCGTAGATAAGTTGCAGTAGATAAGTAATATTGACAAAAGTGGTAATATTTCAGATGATAAGACTATTCCCCATATGTGAGCATTGGAGCATTGAGCACGAAAATGCATTCTAGTGGAAATATATCAGTCTAGAAAGGGTTACAAAGCCATTTCCAAGGCTCTGGGAGTGCAGCAAACCAAAGAGCCCTGAGAGCCAACAAATGGAGCAAACATGGAGCAGTGGTGAATCTTCCTTGAAGTGGAAGAAGACGACTCTAGTGAGGTCACAAAATATCCCAGATGAACATTTAAAAAACTGCAGGTCTCGCCTTCCACACATAAGGTCACCATTCCTGATTGTACTGATGTGACCACTGAAGAAACTAGGTTCATATCATATTTATGAGAGACTTTTGAAATAATATTCTGTGGACTGATGGGCCAAAAAGTGTATTTTTTTTGGATAAGAGTTTCTCCATTATATGTGGATATAACCACCATTTCACCATTTCAATGTGATGGCGTGGCGGTGCTTTGCTGCTTCAGGGAATGAGCAACGTGCCTTAACTGACTAAACCATGAATTCTGCTCTTTGCCAGAAAAAAAAAATCTTTAGAAGAATATCTGGTCATCAGTGTGTGATCTAGACCTGAAGTTCACAATTGGGTTTTGCAAAAGAATAACAAACCAAAATATAAGAGCAGTTCCACCTCTGAATGTCTCATAAGCATTAAAATGAAGATTTTAGAGTGGCGTCACCAGTCAAAGTCCTGATTTGAACCCTGTAGAGATACTGTAGAAGGACCTCAAATAGACAGTTCATGCTCAAATGCTCTGCAATGCAACTGAGTTAAAGCAATTCTGCAAAAAAAGAGTGGACCAAAACTCATCCACACCAGTGTGAAAGACTACTCTCTAGTTATAGGCAGCCTGGTTGCTGTGCCACAAACAGTCATTTTTGGGAGCGATTACTTTTTCACACGAGTCAGCCAAGGGTTACAAAATGGTTTCCACCAGTAACTGTAATTAAAAATACTTTGTATTTCTGGGAGCGATTACTTTTTCACACGAGTCAGACAAGGGTCACAAAATGGTTTCCATCAATAACTGTAATTTAAAATACTTTGTATTTCCAAGTGTTCTCCTTGTCTTACTACATTTTCATGAAGATCTGAAAGCATTTAGTACAAAAAAAAAATCAGGAGTGGAAATATCTTTTCACGGCACAGTATCTCATCATGCCTCTGTATTTAATCTTCTTTCCTGACGTCCCCTAATACTTTACTTCTGTTTTATTTGGAACATTTCATTATTATTGTGAGAGCATTCTTTAAAGATGATTAGCTTGTCAGTGAAGCAATTGAACACTGAAAATGATTTTTTCAAGAGTGATTTAAACACCCTTGTGTGATTTTGCTGAAATTGTCATTGGCCTTACATGGCAAATAAGAGCCTATCAGCCTGTGAAGAGAGGATTTAGTTTTGATTAAAAGCTTATCATCTTGTTGTATCACTGCTAATGTAGCAAACAAATTGTTCTTCAAAGTCATTCTGTCATTATGGCCGCCGCGCACAGACAGGCTTCAGAAAAATTAATTTTCAGCCCACTGGCAGCCGAGGGCGTTAATATCTGAGCAGATGCATATCAACAAAGTGTTATCAGCTGTATCAGCATCAGTGATTTGGAGAAAGATTATCTCAGAAGCGAAACACTTTAGGTGTGTTTTCAGCGGCCTGTGCTTCGGCTTTACCCTTAGCTCATAATGAATTCAGGATGTTAATCCATTATTTATGCATTTTAATGTCAACTAATGCTAATTCCCCATAGTTTCATTAAAAGGCACCCACAGATTAACTAAGCTACAGAAATCAATTTCCTAAAGCATCCTTTTGCACCATTTACTAAAAATGAGAATGAGGAGAGGGAAGCCATCCTTTGAGCCACCGGCTAGATGTTTGTGGCTCCTGTGGCAATTCAGTTGAAAGATTGAAGAAGTTTCCGTTCTGGGATCTGCTTCTCTAACTCAAGTCCTGGTATTACCTGTTAAGAAAGACTTACAGTGGTTTCAGATCTCCAGTCACTTTGTGGCTGTAAAAGTACTACAAGTAAAGATTTATCAGTAGTTGCTCAAGTCAATGCTCATCAAATGCATTTATGTTTTCCTTGCTCTTACAAACATATTCCACGGACACTCTCTGAATTGGAAACTGCCCTGGTCCTGGAGATCTACCTTCTTGCAGAGTTCCAACCCTAATCTTTTCCAGTTTATTAACTTCTTTAGAAGTCTTCGACTGGCTGGATTAGGTATATCAAATCTATAGTTGCAGATCTCAAGGAGGACGGTTGGTGACCACTTGATAACACCCTGTAAAAAATGGTTTCTTTAAAAGTTCTTAAGTAAAGTATAATATTGAACCTGGGCAAGTCAAGGAGCCATTTGGATGTTTAATTAGTTGTTTGTATAGATAAATGGATAATCTGTTGGATACGGTTCTTTTAGAACTTTGTATAAAGTAAGGGTATAGGGTTCCAGTAAGTGATCAATCAAACATGTGGACCATTTAGAGGTATCTGAGGACCAGTTTAAGAACCATTGCTTTTTAGAACGCTTTGTAGAGTGTAGTGTTTTGGTCCTTTTCCATAGTGCAGTGTGATGGTTAATAATAATAAATCTAGAACGGGGTGCCCAACTCCAGTCCTGGAGGTCCGATTTCTGCCCCAGTTTGGTAGTCCCCCTCCTCAAATAGTTGAACCAGGTGTGTTTTAGCGTGAAAATCACCAAACTGTGCTAGACATCAGGACTCCAGGACCAGAGATGGGCATCCCTGATCTAGAACTATCTGTTGCTGGGTCAAGCACCTGTGTCAATTTCTAATTGCACAAAGTTGCTTGTGAAAGAGGGAGGGTTCTCAGGAGGTTATGTGGTGTTCACATGATTTCCAATGTCACAATGTTTACTGTAAACACAAGCAGCATTATCAGCTATGCAGGGGCTTCAGGCTGTGAGTTCTTATCCTTTGCATTTGGTTGCATTTGTATGTGCCTTTTGGCAGATATGGTGGTTTCCTGACTCAGGTGACAATATGGCGATTTTTGTTGGAAGTTTGACTAATCAATGCTCTGCGCTATTTCTAGTTCCAATCATATATCTCTGTTCACTACCCTTGGCACCCACACAGTAGGGGTAACCAATTTCAGTATGCATACTGTATGGTTCACCTGGCAGTGTTAATGACGATGTCAAGTGGAAAAGCACTGTTTGACTGAATACAGTTATTTGCTTGAATTGAATTTGACAGCTTGAATGGTAACCTGGCTTAATATTTTGGTTTGTTGCATGATGTGGCCACTGCAAGAGAAAGGAGACAGAAACAAATGATTATCTTGGGGGGGTGGAGCATGTATGCTTATATTATTGTCTACAAGAACACTGATGGCCAGTTCTGACATAGTAGCGAATGCCAGAGCGAAATTAAATGACACGATTGATGCTTAGAAACAGAAGAAGGCAACAGTGGAACACACAAGCTTTTCTGATATGAGTGATTCCCATATGACTGCAGTAGAGGGCTCACTGGCTCCCACTGTGTCGAATTCTAGGACATCTAGAACATCTGAGGGGACCTTCATTCTTTCACTCGAGCAAACATGCACATGCACACATACAGACAGACACACACACACACACACACTGACACACACACTTGTTTTAGTGCTTCCTGGAATACACTCCAGCGTAAAATCAATTCTCTAAAAATATGTAGACGCTTTGGATCAATGAGAGAGATCACTCACATGCCTTTGTGCTGGTGCACTCAAAAATAACCTTTTGAGATATATGTATATATATATAGATATATATATATATATGTGTGTGTGTGTGTGTGTGTGTGTTTGTGTGTGTGCGTGAGTGTGTTTGTATGTGTCAATAAAAATGGGCCAAAATTACTTTATATAAAATCCAGTTCAATAAATTGTACTCAAGCATAAGAATAATGAAATGTTTTATGTCTTGTTTTGTTTTATTTTGTGTTGCTTTGGTTTTTTTTTCCGGTCAGACAGAAACACTGAAACTGGTTGAAAATCCAACCATGACCCAGTTTAGGCTTTTTGGCAGAGACTGTCAGATTTTCATTTAAAATCTCCTGGTACTCCATGGAGTCCACTCCGCCGTGTATCCTAACAAGGTTTCCAGAGCCTTTAGAGTATGAACCGCCGCAAAACACAGAATGAGTCACTTTTGCCCATCCCATGCACATGTGCCTGTTAAGGCAATGTTGCAAACTTGACTAAAGAAATGTAACACTGGAAATGTATCTCTAGCTTTATTGTACATTTATGTACGTTGTTGTAAAATGTACCCCTTGCTTTATCATTTCATATTTTCAAGTCTATTTTTTACAGTGCCTTTAATATATCATCAGTAGTGACGTGAAATGAGGCACATTAAATGATTCACATTCACACTGGAGGCATGTCTTAAGTTCTGTTCAGTTTAAAATGTGAACTGTAATTTGATGTACTGGAAGTGTGACTATATGAACGGCTTTTATGCATTTAGGTCAATTTAAATTCAGAAGTCCTGATCTGTCAGCAAATTGTGCAATAAACATTCAAAATGCAGCCGCTGTCAAGATCGTCCGGGTGGGATTTTGTTTGTGGCGCTTGATCCATATCTTGTTAATGCTGCTTTGCAATATAAGAAAAATAAGAAAGCAGCAGACAGTCAGCTGCTGCCAGATTACTAAGCATCTTGTCATCATTTCAAAGCTGACACTAAAAGCAATAGGAATTCCACCATTTGCGCTGCCTGCCAGCAATCGATGGAGTAGTGATCTTTAAAGCTTTTCAGAAAAATCCAGATGTTTTGCCATTTTTTGAGGTGACCACCATGGGGTGCCTGGTGTTTGGACCTCCTTCTAGCACCTCAGGTTTCCCCAACTGCTTAACACAGCAATTTAGCTTCAAAGGGCACCAATCTGGAGTGGGGGATAGCGAGTGCAGACGGAATGCTTTAGGGATTAGCAGATGGTGAGTTGACCATTACTAAGAGCAAGGATTTGCTTAGGGCCTGCTGGGTGGATAGGCTTGACTGTACTGCAGCCAGAGGTCACGTGTAGCTACAGGACAAACACACACGCACACACACAAACACCAGCACACACATAGGTATACTACACAGATGCTGTGTTCCTTTGGTTGTATTACCATCAGTTGAAAAGCTTCTTACAGAAACAAAAACAGTTCATACAGGGTCAAAAAGTGTCATTTTTTATCCCCATAACCTTGTCTTAGTTAACGGCTTGTTTGTGATCCATTCAGAGACTGACTCCAATTTTACTCATTCAGATCTTCCCACAAAGTAGTTCCATGCATGTACACAGTGGGCATTGTAAAATGTATTAGTGTTGAATTGACTGTGTGCATGTTCAGATTCACTTCAGATCACTATGGAAATGCTTATTGATTCAGTTCTTTTGAGTAACTAGGGACAGCTGGTGTAAATGAGCTAGTATAGGGTTCGGGTTTAGGTTTTCACAGACCGCTTTTGACGTACATCTAGATTCGACCCTGCATTTCCCCCGTGGCATGCTGGACTTACCCACTTGCACTGGAATTTAGCACAAAGGTCCATTACATAGGCCTGTTACTAAACAGCAAATTGATTCAGGAGAGTACAGTTTTCTGCAACATAAAGAACATTTATTTGAACCTCATATGTCTGAAATGTTCAAGGTTGCTTGTTTTATCAACGCGACATTTTTCAGCAGTCAGCAGCTGATTATTTTATCATAAGATTTGACATAGTAGTATAACAATAACTTTCTCATTCACTCATTAACCTGAACCGTCATTATAAACATCAGGTTTTATTTGGCATTTTCAGTGAGGAAAGGCTGGGTTTAGTTCAGGTCAGACAGAATGTTTTGGTGCTCAAGTCAGATTCTGTCTCTGAAAAGATGTGTGTAGGATCAGGTCAGGTTGGGGCAGGAAGAAAGTCTGACTCTGAAACTTGTTTATTTTATGATAAAAGCAAGATAAAAATGTATTCATTTTAAGTTTTGTTCTTTACTTATTGATATAAAATTAACAGCAGGATCTGATAAGAAACAGCAATTGGCATCAAATGGTGGGCTCGCATTTCAGTTTCACTTTCTCATCACTATGTGATTTATATGTCGTATTCATAGTCACTAAATTATTCAAAAGTCTTAATATTAATACCTCAATAATAGGCCTACTGTTTAAGGGGTTAATAACAAAGATGAAGATGGTGCATACTGAGAAACAGATGAGGAGTAAAAGACAAGGGAAAAAAGGCAGAGAGGGGAAAATAAAGAGAAGCACAGAGAGGGCAGCGGGAGGCCTTGGCCTCTGCTGATCCTCCAGAAATGATAAACAGACAATTAGCTGGTCAATTCCACCCATGTGCGTGCGGCCAGAACCAGTGAGCCATGCGTCCCTGCCTAAGGACGGTCGTTCAGATCACACACGCACACATACACACACAAGTGCCTACCTCTCTCCCGGGGCCCATTCCATAGTCAACGCGCGGCTGCCTCTTGGCACCCTCCATTATTTAGAAGCCCCTCAAATGAGGCAGCTCATTGGCAGTCCACTTACATGGAGGGGTGACAAGCCACCAGACCTGCCTGACTCACCTACTGAACACACGATTGCTCTGTGTGTGTGTGTGTGTGTGTGTGTGTGTGTGTGTGTGTGTGTGTGTGTGTGTGTGTGGGTGTGTGGGGGGTGGACTTTTGCATCTAAAGTGATTGTTTTGTGCCCCTTTAATTTCTTCCACCGCTATCCTCTGCTGCATCTTGTGCACAGGCTGTCCTTTGCTGCTCGTGTTTCTATGAGTTATGCATAAAGGAGCCAAGCCTTAGAACACTGCAACCTCAGGGAGGCTGAGCCAAACAGGGATGAAGAGGTCATTTATTCACTCTGTATCAATAAGAACCCACTCGTAACTCCTCTAATGGACACACTTGCTGTTAATTTGTAGTAAACATCTTGTAACATCTTGCTGCTGATGTAACCAGGGGTGGGAGATGCCTAAAATACAGCATGACATTTAAAAAATACAAACAAAAGCTATCAGTTATTTTCTTTGCTGGTGTTCCTAGCAGCTTGGCCCTACGCTGTCCAGAGGTGGTTGTGGTACACGATCCTGGCTGGGGCCCCTCTCACTGTCTGTGTGGGGTGGGGGGACTGACGGTATTCTGCGCTTGGGCCCCCTTGCGGTCATTCAGGGGGGTTGGGGGTAGTGGGGGGGTGCTGACGGGATTCCACACCGGGGCCCCCCTCGTGGTTGGGGCCCTACGTGGATGTGTAGTTCACATATGACTAAGAGCGGCCCTGTGTGTGGGTGTGTTGTGTGTGTTTGTGGGTGGTGTAGGGAGGGGGGGGCATATTAGGCACCACTCCCCCATTCTCACCACACTACCAACACTGGGAGGGTAAAGTCTAGCACACACTTCCTCCAAGTCATAATGTGAAACACAATGCATCCTTTCAAACTGCTGCTAACACAACATCACTGGATACCTCAACACACTTGGAGGAGAGCACTAATTCTGTTACAGTAGGTAACAGATGCCCCTGCTGGTTAGTCTCACCCCAAGAAAGGCCAGTTATGCTCTCTCAGACTCCCAGACATGGATGGCTGTGGCATCCCAATGAGTGGGCCAATGTTTCGACCACTATAGTAGCCTTTATTTTGACATAAATCCAATGAATCCGACCAAATGATGCTCTATTTGTAATGTAGCTATACCATGCTCTTTAAGAACTGATGATCTCATCAATATACTCATAAAAGCATTCTGGGACATACTCTGAAGTTAATAGATCATTATGATGATAATAATCATCATCATATTGCACAGACCTAGCCAGGGCAAAACCCCATATCTCTGAAACTAGATTGTTAAGCAATATCCAGATATATGATACTGTGTAAAAACAGAAATACTGTAAAAATAATGTTGCAGGGTTTATGATATAAGATTTATTACTCGAAGCAATATCATCCAAAGGAAAGTGTGTGTGTGTGTGTGTGTGTGTGTGTGTGTTGCCCTTCGTGACTCCTGTTCTTCAAACAATGTTTCATCGTCCAGCTCGGCACAAGATGAGCAAGAGTCACAAGATGACACCAGTCCTGTTGGGAGACATTAGAAAAAGGTGCCATCTCAGCAGCTGATTTGCTGCTCAGTCGGGCTTATTCACAGGAGAGCACAGGGGACTAATATCAACTGGCTTTGAAAAAGCCACATTTTAGCATTGCTTTAAACACGAGTTACCATAGCTGCCTCTGTAAAAGTGCTCAGTGTCCTGTCTGCCACGGGAAGGAGGATGCAAATGCAGGAATCACCGTCAGTACAGAGGTTTTAATTAGGAACTCAAACACAGCGCTCCGTAGGAGCCACAACACATTAGGAACTGAATGTTCCACTTGGGGGCTCTTCCTCTGAGCTCTAGGATAAGGGTCACTCCCTCTTCCAGCCAGTGAGGGGTCTCCACCTTTGGCAGGGCAAGACCCGATACTTCTAGACCCCAGTCCGGGGGTCCTGAGACAACTCTGGCACCGAAGCTCCCCTACTCGCAGCAGCCCACGGGTTCCCCAGCCAGCTGCCGGGACAGCCCAGCCGGTGACTTCTGTGAGGCAGGGAGAGAGAGAGAGAGGGTGAGCACGTTCAGAGCTTACTGACTTGATATGAAGGGCAGACGACGTCTCCTTCTTTGGCTAAGCAGGAGGACGAGCAGACCAGACATGGAACGATGACGGTGACTGCACGCTGGGACTGGGAAGACACGAGGAGGGAAGACACGAACACCAGTCACGAGACAGAGACACTTGACGCTAACTTCAAGACAGATGACTCACAGGTGACACTTAGCGGGCGCCATGGCAGCGGCAATCAGCTGTGGGCTGAATCAACTACTGCTCTGATCATTTTGCCAAATATTGTGAATCTTGTGTTCCTTGCAATACACTAAAATGCATTAGCAACAGAAATGTTAATTGCCAATTGAGAAAAATTGAAACCTTGGCATGTGTGCGTTGACTTTTATTAGAATGAAACCTCAAAGTAAATAGATATTATTCACTGAAATGCGATGGCACAACCCATTCATGTATTTAATGTTCACATAGTTTCGGTCTGTAAGGTAAGCCAGTTGGTTAATTGTTCCAGTGTATTTGAAGACATTTTCGTACTACACCACATACGGTTCATCATGATATGTACTTGTCCAGCGGTTTGTGAACAAGTCGCAACATATAAAACACAACATGCACACACACACACACACACACACACACACACACACACACACATATATATATACTGTATGTATATTTATATAGATAGATTTATTTTTGTTTGTTTTTCACAAACTAAACTAGTAACTATTTTATATGAAAATTCACCTTCTTACCTTGTTAGGTCATGTGCCTGGTCGCAATAACCATAACCCATGGGCTCCGGAACCATTACAGCATGAGGGGGTATGTTGCCCCCCCCCAAACCCCATTTGTCAAAATCTTCCATTTCATTCCCCCCACTTTTTGTTTCCCAGACAACTGCCCAGAGACTCTGCATGCGCACCAAACCCCCCCGCCCCCTCCCCCACATGACGGATGCGCCCCCCCCACATAAAAAAATACTTCCAGCACCCCTGCCATACAGCATAATCACTGAAAAGACAATTTTCTTGTTTTCCTTGAATTTTGATTGTAGCATATTTGGATTTGGTTGAATGTATCTGATTATGAACTAATGCGGGGCCCATAAACTAAAATAATCATGTTTCACCTTCCTCACATCACCCTCACCTATCATTAATATTTGCTGTCAGTTTGTAGTTTTACTCAAAAACAGAAGGGAAAGTACATGAAGTACAAAGATTCTTCAAAGCACCCGTCTGTAATAACTGTTTGGTTTAGATGCTCACAGCACACAGCAAAAGCATCCGGACTGGTTGGAGAGCTGAAGCTTTCTGCTGTATCAGTAACATAATGGGAATCACAGTAATGATTAATAAAAGTTCTGTTGTAGGCACGGCTCATACAGTGTGCACGTTTGGATGCAGCTGATACACTGTACTTTTACTGATCCTTTATGTCAGACAATTGCCCTCTTGTCCAAGAACGGGGAGACTTATTCAAAGAGAAACCTAAGAGAAACCTCGTTCTATTTTTATTCTGTTGCTAATTTGATCACATACAAGTTCTCCAGATACAGACTCCCTCAGGCAGTCTTAAAGTGAACCGACCTAAACCACAGTTCATTCCTCTCACATCAGAAATAGCATTTTGTTTTTTTCTCTTCAACTAATACTTGTCTGAACTGAATAAAGCACTGCAATAAATGTTTTTGATTACCATCTGTATATCATTACCATATGATTAAAATACGTCAGCGCAATTTTTGTGAAATGATTTGTGTTGTCAGTTCGACCTACTGTTTCTTTCAGTGTGCTTTTGGATGACGATGGAATGCATTCTGTAACAAAATTCATCAGATAAGAAGTGGAGTCAGAGGAGCACAATCAGACTGTCGTTTATGGATTAGCCTCAGTTTATATAGGGCGGTATTGTGAGCCCATATAGCAGCAGCGCAGAATTAGTGTCCCAATTTTGAGCAAAAGGAATGTGTTTAACATCCAAGTCAGTCAATTTTCCCACAGCGAATCAAATGACTGCAAAAACATGACAAGGTGGGATTTAACTGCTGTGAGTCATCACTGCTTCTTCTCGATTGGCCATGGTACCTGCAGCCAGTCATACTTACTCACAGCAAATCCACAGTGAAATTGCACTTAATCCAAACATCACTGTAAAATCTAAATAGAGACTATTTACTGATTAACTAAAGAAAGAGGCTCCATAACTGAATCTCCAGAAGGGGTGGCCAAGGTTCATCATCATTTGATATTCAAGACGCATAATGTTCGAGACAAATTATAGACATTTCCTTCCAGATAATGCTGGCCTCAGTAAGTGGATTCACAAGAGAGAAAAAGAGAGAAAGAGAGAGAGAGAGAGAGAGAGAGAGAGAATATATATAGAGAGAGAAATAGAGAGAGATTGTGGAGGAAAGTCCTTGTGCTATTCTTCACTTAGCATCTCTGTAAAAGAGAAAAAGTCAACTCTGTGTTGGGTTGGTACACTCCATTGCTCTCTCCGCTCTCCCTCATCAAATCCACTCAGATTCACTCATGTAAGACATGATTTCTAATTGCTATATTTAATGTGTTAATGATTTAATTATTCTTTTAATTAATTTGTTACGACTAATTGATTGACTTAATTCAAGGGCTCTGGGCTTTTCTGGGGGAGATGGAGTGACTGAGTGGCAGTTGTTTGCTGATGGGTTGTGCATGATGTTGTATTCAGAAATGCAAACTTTCACTAAGAGTGTGTGTTTTGGAGAGTGTGTTTGTGTAGGTGTGTGTATGTGGGCATGCGTTTGTGTCTGGAATGGTCTTTGTCAGTTGGAATTCTCCATAATAATGTTTGTGTGTGTATGTGTGTGTGTGTGTGTGTGTGTGTGAGAGAGAGAGAGAGTGTGTGTGTGTGTGAGAGAGAGAGAGAGTGTGTGTGTGTGAGAG
>JBBPCX010000011.1:14242894-14259344 GCA_037974365.1 Hydrocynus forskahlii | reverse complement strand
GAACATGGTTGTTGTTCAATAATAAGATTATTCCTCAAAAATACAACTTGCCTAATAATTCTGCACTCCCTGTATGTCTTTTACATGCAGTTACTGAGTATTTTAGAAGAACTGATACCCATGATATATGCGGAATAGAGTATGATTTATGTAATTTAGCACAAAAAAAATACTGGTACATTGTGTGAATTCAGGTGAAATATAATGAAATGATGAGACTGTTTCTTGTACTTTCAGCATTTTCATAAGCACTTGTTTTTAGTAAGTCTACATTCACTTTTTAATGCATTTTCATACGCTTGTTTAATATGCTTTTGTTGAAGAGACCATATGGTTCAGACAGATGGTACACAAAGCCTTGGTTCTCAATGTGGGGTCCATAACGTATAGCCAGGAGTCTCTGATATTTCATTAATATGACAGGGGTAAAATAAAGATAGCCCATCATTCCCACCTGATTTTTTCCGAGCCAATGATGTATAAACTTTGACATGAGCCGATATCTCATATACTTTGACTACACTTATTATTCACTAATGCTCGAATTAAAGGTATTCAATATAGCAAATCTAGCATTTATTCTAAATTTTGATAAGCTGACACAGACAAAACAACTGAAAATTGCAGAAGATCTGAGTTCTCACAGCACAGTTAGTATTCATAGTATGTTTTTACAATAACAATAAAAAATCATCGTATTGCCCACCCCTAACAGAAACACTAAATTATCCACTTACTCTAATTAGATAACCACCACAGGGAATGATTTAAACAGCTATATATGTGCATGATGGGTCTACAGTTAATGTACTGGGGGTCCGTGGCTGAAAAATAGAGAACTCCTAAAGTAACAGCACCTAGTATTTCAACTTCAAACATTGGATTTCAGGAGTGTTTTCTCCATTACAGCTGTCATTCCTTGTTACTTGTGCAAGAACTTACTGGAAATACTCTTTCTGACGGTCTGGAGAATACCATGGAGGACATGATTTGACACGATTAACAGTCAAGGCATTAAACATAATCTGAAATCACTTCAAAGGGAAAAACAGATTCTGAACAGACACAGGAAAACCTGCTCTTATATAATATTATCCAGCAGCTTGCTCCACTGCAGACAACTCTGCAGTGCCTTGCCTTGTCACTGCAAAAAGGTCATGTGGGACTCAAATTGACCAAAAGAATATGAGTCAGAGTTAAAGTACAGTGTGTTTATGGGTTGCGGCTAGGAAACGCAGAGTGAGGAAGTCGGGAAGAACATATTCTAGGCTGTGTCTGACAGATTTAGGGAGACAATGATGGTGTCTGAGAGGGAGGGGGTAAAAAGAGTTTGTCTGCATCAGAGTAAGAAGCCGGATGACAACCGCGCCCTTTATCTGACAAGCGGTCCCCCAAAATTCTGTCTACATTTAAAATGGAAGCTATTATCAAACTGTGAAAAGTCATAGAATGGAAATATAGCACACACACACACACACACACACACACACAAAACCAAGTTGCTAAAAGGACACAGATGTTGGGCCCTGTCTCCTTCTTTTCCCCTCCACTTCATTTCCTCCGTTGGAAAAGTATCAGAACAGTTCAATAGTGCAACCCCAAAAGGTTACTTCCACAGTTATTCTTTCTTAAAAGTGTCCTGTCAAAACTCGCCTGAAATGTTTTTGCTCAGCTGCATAGCTCCATAGCAGATTTGACAAGTTGAAGTCACCATAATTGCTTGGCTTCTGTAAGAATGCTCCTTGAGCCAGTGTATTTGAGGAGCAGCCTTATCTCCACTAGGGCGCCTGCATTCTCTGTTTCTTTAAGGCGAGGACGGAGCTTACAGCGTTAGAGCTGTCAAAGTTGTCCACCCTTTCCGGGGCTCAAAAGTGCAACGAGTTATTAAAGAAATATACAAGAGAGCTCGGGCTATTGCAGTTACTGGCACGAATGAGTCCGGACAAGATGTGGAGCCGAGCAACTGACAGTACAAATCCGTTTCCATGCCCTATTACTACATTAACAGTTTGCGTTAAGCGTTAAGTTGGCATTAAGCAGCAGTCACACTAAAAATTCCACATGTGTGATTTAATTTACAGCTGATCGAGAAGCACAAAATAAAGTGTCAGGCCTCCTTAAAATGAATGTTTCTTCTGTTTGCACACCCTGACAGTGGGCTACTCTCCTCAGAGTGAAGCAGCAGTCACCTTGTTCACCTTGTGACAAAAATTTTGGGACGCCTGACCATTACACCAACAGGGACTTTAATGACATTGCATTCAAATACATAGACTTTCATATCGAGTTGGTCCGCCTTTACAGCTATAACAGCTTCCACTCTTCTTGGAAGGCTTTCCACAAGATTTTGGAGTGTCTGTGGGTATTTGTGCCCATTAATTCTGTAGAGTGTCTATGAGGTCATTATGATGTTGGATGAGAAGGCCTGGCTCTGCTTACGCTATGTTAATGGTCAAGTTGGAATTGGGAAGTTTATAGGTTTCAGGCATTACTCCAAGCATTATTTCAATCATTACTGAGATTTCAATCGAACACTGCTCCAGTGATTTTGAGGTGCGTTTCTGTGATGTCCGTACCCATAGAATAAGTATTCTTTTCTTGTTGAACAGTTATTCTGTTATTCTTGCTCGGTTAAACAGACTTCCAGGTTTTTATTTGTATATGCTATCTCTGAATCCATGGGGGATACTTGAATATTCAAAGGTTAGAAATGTTTGATCGAACTGTGAGCACTAATCAAACCACCTTTAATTCCAGGATAAATTCTTCTGGAGAAAACTTTCATATGTGCTCAGCATCCAAACAAGCTCTAGTTTGTTGTGTGTCCATGTTTTTCTGACTTCAAACAGTTGAGCTGGTGTGAGCACTTTGAGGTAGAAAACTATTTAACAGAGCTGAAAAAGTTCTATGTTGTCATGAAAGTGACCATTCTGTCATCTGTGAACGCGTCACACCACAGTGTGAACAGCATGAAACTCTTCCTCTGCATTTAACACGTTCACCAAGTGAAGCAGCGGGCAGCCAGGAACACAGCACCCGGGGAGCAGAGTGGGGACGATACCTTACTCAAGGGTACCTCAGAGGTGCTTAGCGGTCTTGGGATTCAAACCCATGACTTCCTGATCACAGGGCAACCGCCCCAACCACTAGACCACCAGCTGCCCCGAAAGGGAACTTGGTGCCTCTCTCGCCGTGACCCGGATTCCAACCAGGGTTGCTGTGGCCACATCACAGAGTACAAACCACTATACGATTATGGCGAGCTACCAGGCACTCATTAATGCAGCATTTGCTCAACCCAGCAGCAGAGATGTCCCATCAGTCCTGGGTGGGATAATTACTTTCTGGGCTTGAATTCATCCCAATTCAATTTTCTTTTTGTGTTGGGAAACCAAAGTGTCTTGATTAGACACTCATTCTTTCGTTTTGGGTAGTGCTGTAATATCATGGGTTGCTCCAGTGCAGACAAAGTATTGCGTTATTGGTCAATGATTTGATTTTACATGTCAGAGTTCACTAAAGCTTGCACGACCTGAAATGTATTCACTACAGTACAGTGCGATGTGAAACTGTTCAGGCCGCGTGCAATATTCCATCTCTGTGTGGCCTCATCAATTCACTCCGCTCAGCGCATGCTGGCTCTTTAAGTAAGAGATGTTTTCATGTCTGTGCCAGGGACTGATTGACACAGAATGATGATTTCGGCTGTTCGTGACTAAGCATTTCGGAGTAATGCTGAAGTTTTCCAAACTTCTCTCGGAGACCTCTCAGAGAGCTCCGCAGCCCCAGTATGGATGGGGGGAGCTTGCTAAAACACGAGCACAGTGAATTGATGAGGCCACACAGAGATGGAATATTGCTCATCGAGTGGCATGAGGCCCGCTGCTACATACTGAAACATACATTTTCTCCTGACAGGTGTTCTCTTACGCCCATACACAGGAGGCACAGTTTGAGAACCTATTGCAGCTTCATCTAAATTTTAAATGGATATTAATTATTCATTTATGACTAATGCTGACTAATTGTGGGTCGTTTTTTTTGAGCCAACGTTGGAGGAAGGCAGAATGTAGAAAATCACAGCTGGCACGCTGAAGCTGACAGGGGCAACTCGAGAGTGTGTTGAAGGGCTCTGTTGTTATTGCTTTTTAATGTTTTCAGCTGCAGGGTATTTTTTGGCCTTGGGCCCTTGCATTCAATTATAATCCAGCGCTGAGCACAAGACCCATATATGTTTGTGTCTATTGACTCCCATTAAGCTATTTACTGTAAGCAAATCGTTTCACTCATGTATTCTCGAACAGTACTGAAAATCTGATGACAAATTCACTTTTATGAATAGGTTGCCAGGCTTTATGGATTCAATTTCTATTTTACACATGTTGAAACATTAAGTGTAAAGAAGTATTAAGATTCTTCAGGCGTAACTCTGGTGGTTTTTCCTCTTCTCAGTTGACTGATTGTCTGACATGAGCCTACAAATGTGACTGTTTTAAAAGAACAGATCAAGCATAGCAATATTTAGCAGTATTTAGGGATGCATCAATAAAACATTTGTGGGCCAATCCAGTTCTCCAGTGTTTTTCATATACATAGCTTCTGATGTCAATGCTGATACATAAAAATTGATGAAATGCATAAAGTAAGACTAAATCCACCAGGATCTGCATGATGAAAAATATAGTATTTGTACAGGGTACGTGCAGCAAAATCATAATATGAGACACCAGTCAAGTCAAGTCAGGTAAGTGTTTGTCATATTAATCACACACAGAGCACAAAGTGAAATCAAACAATATTCAGGACCATGGTGCAAACCAAAATCAGAAACAACACAAGACTGCACAAGCGCAGGCAGGACAGGACTGCAAGAAAGAGTGCAAAAAAACACAAGGGCAACAGTTCAGTGTTCATTATGGTACACTGTACAATGTAGTACAACAAAGAACTTTTTAAAAAAGGTGGATGTCACAGTGAATTTCGGTAAATATAGCTGTTTTATGATTATGCTCAGAGGAACATGCTGTAATATTCTGTTTATCTTTTACAAGAAACAAGACACAACATTAATGCATTCAGTGTAGGCAGAGTGGGCACAAATTTATTCAGTGCACTAAAATGAGCATATTTTGTGTTGTGACTTTTTTTTTCTAAATGACAGCTTAAAGGGAAGACTTAAAAGCTGCAGTTTAGCCAAAGTGGGTTTCAGGTCCAAAATCAGCAGTGTCCAGTCTGAAAATGGAGACATTTTAGTGTAGCAGCTACTAATTATCTAATAATCTGTCCGATGACAATCACTTTTATAGCAATTTTGCCAGTATCGTTATGATTCTGACGTGTGCATCACTACATTTTTAAACATAATGTAATTTGTTCCAAAATGGAGCTCAAATTGTATCCACATACATTATTCCCAAGAGCAGTTTGTTTACAGTGTAGAGACAGTTTAAAGTGCCCCTTTATCCAGAAGCTCAGTATCTAATGAGGACTCTACACTGTAGACAAAATACCATTTTTCGGAACCATCTATTGATTTTGCAGTATATTGAGAACACATTAGTGAAGCATTGATTAGTTAAAGATACTGTAGTTAAAGATTAAAGCACTTAATACATTTTTTGACCAAAATACCATATTGTACTGTACACCCAAAGATCATGTATGGTTGATCAGAATGCTCACAGTAAAACATGGCTGGTTAGAGCCTCATTTGCATATTGCACACTTTCAGTTTTGTGAAGGCCGATGTTGTTTTTAGGAACAGCAGCCCTAAGCTATACTTTATGAACTTGCCAAATGACATTTGAGAACTCTGATAAACACACAGTTTATATGACTACAGCCTTCAGTCGGGCACAATATAACTGTATTCAGAGCAAGCAGATGGTCCTGGGTGTTGAGAGTGATGCGTTGTCATCAAATGGTCAACCTTCTGCCAAAAAAAGCGAGAGCCCGAGACAGACTGGGTACAACAGGGGCTTGAAAAACGAGTGAAGTCTGGACGATCTGCTCTCCTGCCCCTCCCTTAATTGCACTTCTCTCTCGGCTGACTGAAATTCATCCTCCCTTCCCTCTGCATGAGGAAATGTAACAACCAGATAGTGCCCGCAGGCCCTGCTCCTGTCTTCTTTATGCCATAACTGTACTAGCACAGAATGCGTATAGTGTGCAGCATATAGTATGTAGCTCTGCCAGTCTAATAAATCAAATTTTCTTTCCATTTATGCAGTCCTAAAATACTGTGTGAACATTTCACAATGAAAGGAGCTCTTTGCATAACCTACATTTTTATTGCGTTTTATTTGTCATGACGTTTCCATATGTGTGTGTAACAAAACAATCGTAATTTTCAAACCTCGGTTATTCCCTTAGCGTTCAACAGGCTGTCTCTGTTGCTGTGTCTCTGTTCTGAGGAGCGGTCTGGGCTGAAACATTCTATATAACTTCAGTATGAGGAGTGCAGCTAAAGTGATATAGATGCATATACATTTTTGTGGCATTGTGGAAATGATTCATTTAAGTCAGTCAGTTTCTATATATGGACTGTATGGACTGAGACTGAAGTCTTTGATTTCAAAACAGGGCAATTAATCGGTTTTACCAGGACATTCTTTAGCATACTTTATTTTTGGCCAGCTTGAAGCGGCTGGAAGGTTTGAGGGCTTACATCACAACTAGTGCTTCAAATATTTGGGTTTTGAAAAACTAGTACTCTAACAAAACATACTGCATTTTTATGTATGATATTGTTTCCCCTTAACAAGACCTGTGTTGTCTTTGACAGAGCAGCCTAAGTAAGTTTTTACATTTGAATGCTCAGTGTCCTCTTAAGGTCCCAGCTAAAAGTGGCCTTCAAAACATCTTAGGCGGGTATTTTAACTCTTGTGCGGTTCTCATGTTTCAGTTACTCAGGTAGTATTTGCAGGTCCCACAACATGGCTGTGTTTTTGAAACAATAACGCTATTGAAATCATTAAAATAGGATTTTTAAATTATTATTATAATTATAATAGAGATGAGAGGAGTAAAACATTTTTATCTTGAAACATTTTTTCATGAAACACACTTACGAAACACACACACACACACACACACACACACACAAACAGTGGGCCTATGAGTGTGACAGAGTTAAAGCACATTAGCGAACCCTTACTTTAATTTTTACTATGTTTACTTGTCTCCAGCTGCAGTTCCCGTACATTTATTACCCTGGAGTTCCGAGAACCCAAACAATGCATATGCAAATGTGAACAGGGTGAAACTGTGTTCTTTTACATGCTCTTCACAGAAAATGTGCCAAGGCCAGTGAGTCTCAGATTGAAAAAAAAAAATCATTACATTATTTTTCCTTTACATTTAGAAACGTTTTAAGAAATCGGTCCCACAGACCTGAACACCACACAGGTCTGACAACATCAACACCAAACATACACACCTGAAGCTATAGTCAGATCAGAATCACAGGTGAAATGAATTCAGTGAAAACTTCCTAATGTCACAAGAGCGGGTCAGTCAACCAACTTGTTTTTAATGGTGTTTGCTTTTCAAGCCATTAATATTCATGCCAGTCCTGAGCTGAGAGGTGGAGAAACTGTGTCCTCCAGTTGGAAAATCAGAACTGATTGAGTTTAATGTTGCTGCAGCCTCTCTGGAGCACTCATATTTTCTGTTAATCCCTGCCACATGAATACTAATCGCTCAGTCGCTTTAATGGCCTCCAGAATCACATATTTGATTTCCACTTTTCAAAGTGACCTTTTCCATGCTAATAGCCTCACCTGTGCTATATCACACAGTAACAGGGCTGACCTTAATATGGTAGGATTTGCACGGGATTGTCCCCCCTCCGCCGACACCTTTCTAAACGTTCGACATTTGCATTTTGACACAGGTTGAATTGTGACGCATGGAAAACGCCTTTAATCTCACTTAGCAAACAGCTAGCAGGGCCAATTGTAGGGGTTGCCAAAATGGCACATTCCACTATGCGTGGAGCCTGGCACTTTACCGCCACGGTTTATCACTCTGACAGGGTTTAACTGATTATTAATGCTAATGGAACTCACCGCTCACTTGGTCAAGCCTCCTCTGGGAACCCATGATGTTGTTCAAATCAAACATATAGTTAGCCTTTATGGGCCGTATCAAAATGTCACGTCGATATAGACTGGTGTTGCAAAGGCGTGAAAAATAACAGCCTTCGCACGCAATAGCTTGCCTGTGCAAGGTGAAGTGACAAGCTAGTTCGATTTCCCGGGATCAATTTTAATACATGTATTCAAAATCAATCTCATGTATTTACACACAGAAAATGGAGTCAAATGTCTTTTCCGAGCAGAGCTTTCAGATGTGATTGGCAGGTGCTGAGCAGAATGTCAAAATTGTCAAAATGTCATCCGTAGCCGCATTGTCAGAGTTATGACACATGGAGCTGGAACCCCGTGGTTTGTTGCTTGGCTTGTCTCTCTTTTTGAGTGATGACGACACTTTCTCATTCTCACGTCTTTTCTGTTTGTGCCGTCATGACCTACCCGTGTTCATTTGCATATTCAAACAGGACGATTTATTTATTGTCGTGACATGTAAATAATCATTAACTGTGGGGAACATGCAGAGTAAACAGACTCTAACTGCTCCTGCCAGCAATGGACACGGCCTGGTTCCCTGAGTGTATATTCCGTAACAGGTTAAACTTAACTTAGCCTGAACTGCTTTAACAGCTGTACGGCTATATGTTCAGACGTCTGAATTGGGTTTTAGTTTGAAGGCACTTGAAGATAATGTGGAAATGTAGACCTCATGGGAATGTAGATAGCCAGTAAAAACCCATCAGATGTAAAACATATATGTCATGACAAAGTCATTATTAAAACCAATCTAATGTGTAGGGGAGTTTTCACACTGTACACACTTTTGCTGACAGAGGCACCTTTTTCTATTGTTTTCTCATTTTTTATGGATGTCATTTCATGTCTCTTCCACAATTTACACCACATATGCGGAACACTGTCACACATTTTTGCACTACCTTGTGTATTACAGTGCTGCCTGCTCTCTACAACCTGTGCCTATTTACAATATTGTATCATACCAGATTAGATGGGGAAACATTCCATCGGGTTTAGCAAATCATGAACGTTCATCCGTCATGCAAAACACCATAAAGCCGTGTTTAATGTAGAAACCACTCTATAGCAATTCATAATCTGCTCATTACATAAGAACATTATTCCCTTTCCTAGTTTAATGCTGCTTAGTGTTAGGTTTCTTTTTGTCTTTCTCTAACAAAAAGAGATGGATGCACACAAAACCTACTCATACTGTTGCTATTTTTGTTTTGTATGAGAGCATGCCTATGGCTGAATCTCAAACGGCTCCCTACTCCCTAAATAGTGCCCTACATAGGCCATGAAATGCTCAAATAGTGCACTGAATGTAAGCAGCTTTCAACACTCCATTGTTTCATGGCCTACATAGTGTGCACTACTTAGGGAGTAGGGAGCCATTTGAGATTGAGCTTGTATTTTGCTCTGTTTATGCTACCGTTATTGATATTATGGTGCATATATACGAAGCAAAGGAGATCATCACATTTTAAAGCCATGTGTTTTTACTGATAAACAAGAATAACATACCAAAAAGCAAATTACAGACTAATTTGACCTGAATAATTATCTACATACCACTACTGGGGCAGCTGGTGGCCTGTTTAGTGGTTAGGGCATTCACCCTGCGATCAGAAAGTCATGGGTTTGAATCCCAAGACTGCCCATTGGCACCACTGAGGTTCCTTTGAGCAAGGTACTGTCCCCACACACTGCTGGTGGCCCACTGCTTCACTTGGTGAATGGGTTAAATGCAGAGACGAATTTCGTGCTGTTCACACTGTGCTGTGCTGTGTTCACTCATGACAGAATGGTCACTTTATACTTTAGAACTGATATTTTTACCATATTCCTTATCCACATTTCCAGGGCTATAAACAGGAGTCAGTGATACAGTCAGGAAAAGAATTTGTAGTACAAATCAGTTATGTTATATTATTTTGAATAGGTGTTACTGCTGAATACTTACCAAAAAAATAACCGATTACTTTGGAAAGAAATGAATAAAAAGCAGTCGCAAACCACTGTCATCAAGAAAGATCATTTAGAAAAGCCTAAATGGCCCGTGGCATGGAAAACTGACTTTTCCTTCCCTGTTTGAAATGAAAGTTAAAATAGTATGTACATTTGGTTAAAGGTTAACAATATACTGTCCATTTCTAGGTCTGTACAGTCTGTATGCAGAAACCAAGCTGTTTAAACAGTCCATTTTGAATTCATTGTTTTTGTGAGGTCATGAAAAGCAACTGTTTAGTCATGAGGAGTGTGTAGGAAATATGTAGGACACAGGCCCTTTAAATTATCTCTATAAAAACACTAAATGGCCTAAAATATACAGAAATCGTCGTGTCCAGTATGTTCTGTTTCTTACTGTTAGAGGGAAAATCATTAAAAGTAGAGAGAGAGTCATTAGGAGTAGAATAATTCAAAATATACATTACTGCCAGGTTAATTGCCAAAAAATCATTGAAATGATCTTCCTTTAAATCAGGTCATCGGGTTTAATCAGATAATCGTGACAGTCTTAATTGATATTAGTATAAAAAGCAATAAAATATTTGAGCTCTAAATGACTTACAAACGATTGCGCAATTTCAACCAAATCTAGGCATCATTAGGCTGATATTTGACTGTCATTTGGAAACCTTTTGTAACTAAAGCTAATATTTTACACATATAACCAAGTGAAATGAGAACAAATCCCAGAAAGCCATCCCACACTGGCTGCTCCCAGCTGTAGAACACCACAGCGGGTCCGTCTCCTTGCAGAGTGGCCTAGTTTCTCCACTATAAATTGTTCAATACATAAATGTATAACAGCACTGAAAGGACTGAAGCATAGTTTTCCATATATCCATACACTGTCTGCTTTTTACAGTACTGTAACCCCTGTCCCACCCTCATCTGTCTTTTCATATTGTAGTGGGATCTAGTAGGGCTGTGTGTTATGACTGATGCTGTATGATCTGTATAAATCATAAGATACACAGCATGAGGTTACACAATATGATACAATATGTATGAGTAAATGAATGTCTTATTGAAAGGAAAACATGATGTTCAAGGAACAGCAGTGCATTGTTTTAATGTGTACAATAAATAAACAAACAGGGGAGAATTAAGATAAGCGAACAGACAGTAGACTGGAAATAAATGAACGTTTTGTATGGACACATGTAATACTAAATGAAAGTATTCAAATTTGTGTTATCGGAATGTCATTTCAGCATGTTTTCTGTGAATTTAATTTCTATGTTGTTATAAGGGTGGGCGATAAGCACCATTACGACAAAGCACTAAACTGCTTAAATTAATAAAAGGGAACAAACCTTTCCACGTCACGCATTCTGAATGTAGTGAATACCTTTGTGTGCTTGTTGTAAGGAGAATGTTGAATTTATAAATGTTGAATTGATATGTTTTCATAATCATTTTTATTTGTTCACAGTGAGCTGATTTGGTCATCCAACAGACAAGTTTTTACACTTAAACCGTGCAACCAGCATAATTGACTTTCTTACAATTTGAATATTTTATTTTTCAGTTGCTGTAATTAACTCCAGAGTCTGAGTATTGAGTATTCAGCGCGACTCGATTAAGGGGGCAATCGGTTACCGCACTACATATTGACAATCTGATTGGTCGCTGCTCAGCTCATTTACATTCATCCACAAGAGGAGGAGAGAGTGAGCTGGGCGTGCATCAGTGGTTGCTGTGTCGTTTACATGAGCCACATTACAGCACATGTTGGCACATCATGTTTGAAGTAAATTAATCAAACATTTTTTAAGCGATCAAAATCTATGACAATGTATGACATGTCACATAGATGCTGTCCTAATTTTCACCATAATGCATTGCTCTCCCTTGTGATTTTTGATGGCAAAAATCATGATGTTTGAAAACATTTTCACAATGCACAATATGTACCATGAGATTCAGTTTTCCTTTTCGGGACTAAATGAATTAGCTTTATATATTCGCTTCATTGCTCATTTCTCCTCCTGTGATGAACCCTGTTGGATGGAACTGGTGGAGAGTCACATTAAAATATGTATGCACCCAACTGGCCACTTGAATAAAAGGGAAAGGAGCCACTGAAGCAGGAGAACCCTAGAGAAGGAGAGCCAGAGACAGCCATGCATCAGTGAGGAGAGAGAGAGAGGCTGTAGTAGGTAGAGGTGGAGGTGAAAGGCAGGGATGTACGTGTCCTGGAAAAGCACAGGTCCAAAAGCAGCTGTGATTGATGTGAGGAGATGAGATTGTCTGGAGGCAGGAGTGGAGTGAAGTGGAGGCGGGCCGGCTGCGGGGACAGTGCTGGCCAGACAGCAGCCTGGGACGGCCAGATGGGCCGATAAGATGGCCAGGTCACCCCCAAGTCCCGTGGGGTGAGGCCCCGGTGCAAACAGCCTGTCTCCACCGATAGATGTTTGTCAAGGGGCACTGGCCAGAGAATGGTGAACAGTAAAGACTGACAATCATTTAAGCCCCTTCTTCTGTTTTTTTTTTCTCTCTGCCCTCCTCTTACCAGGGTTGCCTGGGTTCAGGTCACTTGGATGATAGAGAATGAAGGATAAATTAAAGGAAGAGAGAGAGAAACAGAGGCAGGATGGCAGTATGCTAGGCTAACTCATCAGGAGCCAGTGGCTGTATGCTAGGCTAACTCATCTAAACCACATATCTCATATCCAGTAAGGGAAGCTGAAGAGGCACAGGCTTCCAAGCTGTGGGCATCATGAGATCAGCTGTTTAGCACTAATTTAAATGCTGAACATTAGGACTTGGCCTCAGGATTTCTCAGTATCAATGAACAACCTGTCAATAAACCACTTTTACAGCTTTAAGGTTTCTTGGGTTTTTTTGATGAATATGTTGATGAATACGTGTCTCTAACATGAGTGAAGCACTGCTATGTATAGGCTGAACTTTTAACTTTCAACGCAAAACACCATCATGGTCAACACCTTCCACACCTAGCCCTTAACATTAGCGTACCATGTTATAATACAAAAAATAAGACCTATGAAACTACTAAGAATTCTAGGAAGCCCTGGCCCTGTGAGAAATGTGAGAACTGACAGTAATATTTGTTGACCCTCAGTGAATTTACATTGTCAGTAAACACCATTTAACTAAAACTCCAGGAATTACAAGTTATCAGATGTTTTAGCTCCTTAAAATCAGTATCGGTGATAAAATGTTGGTGTCGGTCAGGCCCTACAAAAAACTTACTGTGTCATGTACTGGTCGCCTTTAACGTAAATAATATGTTCAAAGTTGGAAATAAAATAAATAAAACTCATATAATGCGCTGCACATGCTGAAATGTGAAACACTGCACATTGTTTGTGCTCAGTGTTGGAAAGGGGAGGAGCCATCAGAAGCTTTGAAGTTTGAAATGTTCAAAATGTCTTGCAACCCAAGCAAGACAGCTTCCACACCATATACTATTGGCTTTTCTATTTTGAAGTTCATTTTATTGTTGAGCGGCTACATGGATGCTAGTTGAATGTGATTCAATGATGTGAACCACTATATGGTAATTTATGTTTGGTGCAACATATTTAGATGATACGCTAAACCAGTGGTCACCATATCTTGGCTTAGAGATCTACTGCAGAGTTTTGTCTCAACCTCCTCTGACATGCTGCCCCTTACCGGACACTAATGCATCTAGTCCAGCCAGTTAAGAGCTTCTGAAGAAGTTAATTAGCTGGAGCAGATGTGGCAGATTGTGGTTGAAATTAGACTCAGTAGGCAGGCAGATCTCCAGGACCAGGGTTGATGATCACTGCCCTACAAAATTCTATGGTCTGACTCAGGGTTTTTCCAACCCTGATCTTTAGTATTTCCTGCTTTATTCACAGCTGTGAATGTGCAGGGCAGCAGGCCTCCAGCACCCGGGTTAGGAAAGGCTGCTTTAGGTAGTGTAGTATATAATGTACAACATAAGGATACAGTGCCCAGGCTCAAATGCAACATCAATTTTCCTAACTAGTGTCTTGTGACTGATCAGCATTTGAATAAATGGCCTAAAGACTTATTGCTAGTCTATTGAAAATGATTACTTGACTTGATGTTATCATCCAAAAGGGAAAAGCACATTCACATATGTATATAATTGCTCATCTTCAGTAGGTCTTAATAGCATTCATGTATGCACTATAATCAGTAATACAGTCCTCAGTATGTGAGCAGCAAGCTAGCAGTGAAACGCTTAACCCTCCCCAACGCACACCCTGACCTGAGCTACATATGGAGCAAATGGTAAAATAATTGTGTACATAACTCTTTCTCTCTCACTCTCTCACTTTTTTTTTTATCAGGGAAACATAATTAATGGAGGCAAGGCAAAGAAACATGCTACAGCTTTATGGATTTTTGATGGTAATCGGCTGGATTAATTATGTGATATATGTCCCTTGTTAAGGTAATCGTACTGGGGTAAATACGATGCATGAACTTTGATAACGAACTGGCAGCTAGGTCCCCAGCCTCCTAAATCAATTTGTGAGTTCTGCGAATCACTCAGGCTGCTGCCGCTCGCACGCTCACCTCGCTGCAAGCAGAAGATAGCGCAAGGTTGCATTTGGCGAATAGTGAAATAGGGAAAATAATTACAACAATTATGTTGATAATTCAACGGTAATGGTTCCGCAGAACGAGGTGATCGCTCACCTAGTAAAAACCTCATCAGCTCGCTCTGGCTGCATGGGAATGTAGTTATAGCTTCATCAGCAGATTCACCCAAAATATGAGAAACTACTCCTTTAGGTAACTAACAGATGAAAGGCACTTCTAAATGGGCACTCACCTGGAGCTAAATGGAAGAGAATTAAATGGGGATGAAGCAAGTTTCATGTAGAGCTGCAATAATTACTTGTTTAATAAAATATCAAAACTGACCTTTTGCAGAATAGCAATGATTAGGTGGCTGTTTGCATGAAAATAATGCAAATCACCGATGTCGGGACAAAGCCTTATTCCGCAGTTTTTGTCTTTTTTCTACTTCGTTTGAAAATTTCAACTACACTGTGGCAATTTGGTTGAATGGATCAGAAAAGAAATTGTTGAGTAAAAAAGAAAATAAATGAAATCTTTGAGTAAAGTCTTGTAACATTACCATACATTTGCACTGATAACTGCCACCGTTATATTATGGCAATGCATCTAATAATTCAGCCTACTTTTTGCCTCAAAAGCCTCAGATCAGCTGAACGTCGTGCATGGAAGGGTTACGTTTATCAAGGGAACTGATCTTATTTCATTAGCAGGTCATTTTGCTTACTTCAAGAAATAATGTGTGAAGGAAGCAAAACGATCTGCCACTGCAAGAAGATTAGGAAGATTACCTCACTTGATAAGATGTCTTGAAATAGGTAAATGACCTTTTAATACTCTAAATCTCATGGTGAGAAATATTAGATTAGTATTGCCTGCAGTTATAATGCCAGATGCATTGGGTTCCTCAAGACCACCGGGTGACAGCATCAGATGTCCACTCTGGAGAAGTTTTAGGACTGTCCAGAGAATCCACCCCTCAAACAAGACCAAACATAGTGGTGTTAGCTTTAGCTGAGATATATGTTAAACAAGATGAATTAGAAGTTACCCTCACAGCGGTATGTTGGATTCATTCACATGACTGAGGCTTTGCTTACTGTTACTGATTTCTAAATGTGACGTACCTTTGTGACTGTGCTTTGCTAGGAAAATACCAGCATCCCTCAAGAAGGAGGCCTGAAAGAGCAACAGAGGCTACATGAATTCTGGCAACTGCATATGGCCTGGAACACAAGGCTATATTGCCAGCATTTAAAATATGCTAACATGCTAAGATGTTTGGTGTTTTGTTCAGTATATAGTGCTTTTATTTGGCACAGGGTGTGGTTTTTTAAATGGTCAGATTTCAAGAAAAGGCAGGGGGAGGGCACAGGCAATCTTCTCAGTACAGGAACACGCCACTTGCCACCAAGGGGGTAGAGGAGTAAACAAGCCCCTGGCCACCAGGCCTTAGAGCAGCCATTTCCCCCCACATGTAATAAGTGGTTGAGGAGAGACTGGAAAGTCTCTTTCCACATCCAGCCGCATGATCCCTCTAGCCTGAGCACAGCATGGGGGTGATTTATTCATTGAGGAGTGCTGTGTGTGTGTGCGGTGTGGACCTCCATACGGCTCCAATAAAAGCTGTAAACAGGTTCCCTGCAGGGCCACTGAATGGAAAACACCTCCTCCAAGGAATGGCACATATCCCTCCATCCAAGAGTGTGTGTGTGTGTGTGTGTGTGTGTGTGTGTGTGTGTGTGTGTTTGTGTGTGTGTGTGTGTGTGTGTACACATGCA
>JBBPCX010000011.1:14224656-14239325 GCA_037974365.1 Hydrocynus forskahlii | reverse complement strand
CGACTAGTCGACTGCTCTCAGTGGCCGTCGACTCGTGCCTCTATAGTCGACTAGTCGACTTTTGTGTTAATGCCCTAATACACACATACATACACACACAGACAAACACATTTCACTACCATGTCAGGTAGTTCTGGGTGATAAAATAATAACAATAATGATCTGTTGATGATATAATGATTTGAATAATGATTTGTTGTTGTTGTTGTTCCTCTTCTTCTTCTTGTTTTTTGTTTTTGGATGAAATGTTTGTGCTGTGCTATTCCTCAGTCTATTACTACCAAAGCTACTCTACGTGATGAAGTGCACATTTTACTCACTAAATGCAGAGGAAGTCTATCCTTTGATATAACTGAATAAAAAGACATTTAGTGTAAGGCTCCACTTACGTTCACGTACCGTAGGATGTTTTATATGCACATAATTGTTAGAATGTTTTTTTACACAACTAAGTAGAAAAAAATCTGGCCATGTTTTAGTGGACTACATAACTTGTCACAATCACAGGCCATGGAAGTTAGATGTATCTAACAGTTGTTCATTTCACTACACCAGAATTCTGCTATTGTTAATTTTTTTGTTTAGAGTTTTCCACCATGGCTGCATGCCTGAACCCTTTAGAAGGCTCTGTTCAACTGCTCTGATGCCGGAGTCAATGTATGGCTATTTGAAAGAGATGGTAGTACCACCATGTACCCCCATCTCTGGGCAGAAGCTATGGATATAGTATCACAAGGCAAAACTCAGCCTGCATGTTTGCCATAACCTGGATTAGTTTACATGCTAAGCTGGTTGCGTGGGATGATAGCATAGATGAAAGCTTGGGAGAGCTGTTCTGCTCAACTGTGCAGGGACTGATGAAGGCAGGTTGATAGCACAGTCAAGCCCTAGGGTGCTCAAGAGGCCTGACATGCTACCAGGTGAGTTACGACTCTCCCTGCATCATATAAATCATGCAAGGCCAAAACATCGGTTGCTTTTTCGGAAGTGAAACAAAGCTCACTGGACCTGAGAAAGTTGGTTCAGCTAGTTCAGCAGAAGCTAATACTGCCTGGCTTGCAGACCAAGAACTGTTTTAGGGAGCTAACAAACAACACCCTACTACACTCGACAAAAAATATGGTTTAATGGGCGCTGCATTATGAATGGAGGCTTTAAAGCGCATTTAAGAGAATGGAAGAGTATTTCAAAGCATTTTAGTCAGAGACAAATGTGGTGTAAAGTGGAGGAAAGACAAGACCATCTGAAACATTCGCCGCCGTCGTGCCCAAAAGCGCTCGTGTGGACGAGGTGCAGAGGCGAGAGAGGCAAAGCCTGCCGTGGGCCCTCCTGCACTCCAAACCAGCGCAATCCATTTAATGTAATAATTTCCAGCATTGAAGCGTCATTACCATAAAGGCAGATTGATTCACTGTCGTTTCGGAGGCGCCGCCGACGCGAGGGAATAAAGTAACGCAAATGGACAGCTCATTAATTCCTCCGCACTCCCGCACCCGAAACGACGTTTTTACACAGTGGAAATTTACGGCGTTGACAGACTAACGGAGCGCACTCCTAATTTGTATCATCTCAGATTTGTTTTTGTTTTGGCATCATCTTTATTCTTTACTGCAAATTACAGAGTGCCCTGAGTAATCTGGCAGGTCCCTGGAATGTTGATGAGCCGGCCGTGGGGATTTACTGGGGCGGCGAGTGCGCGGCCGGATGTTTATGATAATTGAGGCTTTTCTTTCTGCTTAGTCGATGTTTCGCTGTTTTTCGGCCTCTCTGCGTTTCCTTTAGCTGGCGAGCTCCACAAAGGAGTCCCTAAGCTACAAAGACAGGCTTGCTTGCAAAACTTCACAGGACACAAGGTTCAAGTGATACTTTCATTGCACTGTGATCGGGATGTTTGTCACCGAAGTATGTATACATGTAGGCTTGCCTTTTGTCGGAATGACTGCATCAATTAGTTTTCCGTTAATTATTTAAAACATAGCCCATTATAGTAGACAACAGTGGCCACCAAACCTACACATAGAAAATTTACTTTTTATTTTAAACAACATCTTTCTGCTAATTATATGTTTTAAGTTAAGTTATTAGCAGTTAAAGCAATATAGCAGTTAAAAAGGACTATTTACTATACCAAGCAAAGAACAGTTTAGGAGTCTTTATTTAATTATAAGAAAAGATAAGATAAGGTAAGATAAGATAAGAAAAAACTTTATTCATCCCGAGGGAAAATCTTTTGTCCTATTTTTAAGGGTGTATGTGAACGCCAGCGAGAAAAAGTAGCATACTGGTCAATCCTGCCTCATGTAAGCATCAACACTAATCTAGGACCTATCAAAGAAGGTTTGAAATATGGCTCTACATTTAGCCAGTCAGCAAGAAGGCATCCTCTTCAGCCCTGCGCAGTCCTGCTACGTGAAGGAGGCATATTTTAGAGGGCCTCACAATCCTATTAAACTGATCGAGCAGGTTTAGTGGAAAACTAATCAAATGATTCAAAACTTCAGTCAAGGTTAAATGGCAAGGTAAATTGAATTTGATACTGTGGCTGCGTCATGGGCGTTTGGAAGCCACTGAGTGTAAAGTTCACCCTTCAGGTATACACTCTTATAGCTAAATCACATGCATGCTAATCCTAGGCATTAGTCAATGTATTGAAAGTCCTGTGAGAGGACCTCACACCAAAACAGCCTTTCTTCCTATTCAGAATGAACTATTTGCCTGTGCTGACAGAGCTGTCAGGTACTCATGAAATGCAAAACTACATTAGCCATACATGGTAATATGCTAGATATTTGGAGAATATAGCCCATTTTTCAGGGCAGACACTGTGTCTCATTTGAGGGTTATATAAGGATTCTCCTTTACATAAATATCATAAAGTGATGTCTAACACCCTTAGACTTTCAAGCTGCTGTTTTGTTTGTTTGTTTGTTTAAGCTTGTTCTACCTTGCATTTTCACTCCTTCTAGTCACTTTGCTAATTAGATTGCTGCCATCCCTACAATGACCAAATCAAGTTATAAATAGTACAGACCAACAGTAGGAAATAGTACCAATGGTAAGAAACAAACTGCTAAGAGATGAGCCAAGTAAATTAACTTTTTAAACTGCACTCACTAAGCTGATTTAGCCACAACCATAGAGAGGACCTAACTTCATTTGTCCTCTGACAGCTGTTCTATCCTGCATAGGGTGGGAGATGAGGTGCCTAGTGAACTCTGCTGCTGAAGTCTGACATGTCATTTCTGAAATTGGGTTTTGATAACTGACAATTTGTTCAGCTGCTGAAAAATGCCAGAATCCAGAAAGATTGATGAAGTGCATAATAGATATTCTCTCGGATTGACTTGAAGAGAGGGAGGGAGCGAGAGAGCGAGAGAGAGAAGGCGGGAGAGAAGGAGGGAGGGAGGTGACAACATTAAAGGTTTTCATCTGTTCAGGGCAACCCCTCTGCAAACATTTATGGGGAGTCTCAGGTGATGTGTTTGAAATGAAGCCTTCAGGGTTGTAATGTTGCTCCCTGTGTTTTCTAAGGTCCATGGTCGCTCATAAAGTTGCAGCGGCCATGGCACTGCCAGATGTTTGTTTTGTAAACAGCACATTGTAATGTGTAGTGTACCCTAATGTAAACCGATTCAGGAACATGCACACCTTCGTGCTACTGCCTATTGCAATGGCCCGTTTGGTCCGTCCTTTCTACTCTCAGCAGCCACTGGCTTTGCAGCCCCTTTGACAGTCACATGCTCCTTAAGATGTGAATATTTTAACTAGCAAGACAGAAGAAAATGCTTTGAGCAACCGTGATCGCAATGGCTGCCATCAACTGGGACTGCAGGTTTGACACATAACCAGCACGCTATTGCTAACTAGTTTGAAATCTGTTTAACATGCAACTGGTCACTGTTTTGTGTAAGCCAGCTAGATCGCTGGGTAATAGTTACATTTACATTAACAGGTGCCAAAAGCTTCAGGCAAGCTACATATTGTTAGCTAGTAAAAGTTAGCTTATCTAGCTAATGCGCTACAGAGAAGAGGCTTTAGGCCCATTCTCAGGCTACAAACATTTTACTAAACACCATTCTTTCTAGCTAACACATCAGCTGCATTACTTTGTGTCTCGAGGTAGGTATCATGTTAGAGATACATTTTAATCATCAAAAGATAACTTGTGATTTATCTTTGTCTCCAAAGAGGTGTAAAAATGTGTGAAATATAAATCAGAGGCTCCTTTCTTTCTGGACAAGGAAGCTTCCCTTTAGTGCAGATGTACAGTATATATTCTGAACCGATTGTTCCCTTGATCACTGTCAGGCCACTTGGAAACTTCTCGGAGTGATTCAACTTTTAGCAACTTTACAAAGGCCCATGGCTTTCACGTTATTTGTATTTCAGTAATCTACTGATAATTTGGACATTCAATTGAATAGCCAGAGCTAACAAGACCAAACTATAAACATGAATTTACAACGGCTTGTCAAAAATCATCCGAATCCCTTCTCTTGTGCACAGCAGAACTTTACATCTCTGTTTTCCCCTTTCAACATTATACATCATCACCAAAATAACCTGAGGTCTATTATTGTGCTTTCTCACCATAGTCAAGTGTCTCCAGACAGTTTTACCACATTTAATGATATCTGGCATTGATCTGAACATTTTACGCCTGTCAAACACGAATTCAGTTTTCACTGGAAAGTAGATTAAATAGTAACACTTAAAAATGTGCATCATCGTCATGCAAACCGTTCACATTGAATTCTTCAAGAGTTTAACTGCAGTTATAACATTCGTACAGCACTTGTTAATACTTCCTTTGGACTAGATCAGTAGTGAACTGTGACCACTTCTTTGACTCTTGATTTATACAGCGATCAAGTGCAGTCGCTTGTAAACGCTATTTATCACTTTCGGTCATTCAGCTGTCATGGAGTGAGGAACGGAAGAAATTCCATTCCATTTGGATGTATCAGAGAGAGATCTCTTAGCCCTGTGTAGTTGTAGCACTTCACTGTGGTTCACTTTAATCTCACTCAGTCCCCCCCAGCACTGCAGCTGCGATTTCAGTGCTTAGCATTGTTCCAAAACGCCTTGTTACCTTTGGTCGTCCTCTATTAGTTCTGCAGACATGCAGTACCAATAAGCCTGAGGGGCTTTGGGAGACATCCAGCGACTACCTGACATAACAAAGGATTTTTGAAGAGCACAGGGAACAGGGCTGAAGAAATGTAGGCCACACCAGCACACTCGCATCTTTCTTAAGCCCTTTTAGCATGGCACGTTTGACTTGATGCCTGTTTTAAGCAATCACGTCTCAAACTTAGCTCTGTACTGACAGACAGACCTGAGGGTTGGAGCAATATAAACTGGGGGACTGAAATTTGGCACCGAGTCCTATTATGTTAGCAACCTTTTGTTAAGTTATTAAGGCACTGCGACACTTGGGTCACTTGCCATTTTTTTGCCAGTTGTTCATTTGTTGTTAATTTGGATTTTGATGGCTGAGGCTATTTGCCTTCATGAAAGTAGCCCCTTCCTTTTCTTGTTGAGAATTAAGCCTGGACTCCGCTAAGTGTCCATTTTACAAACTCCAAATTAGTTCACATTCCAGACAGGCACTATTCAAGCCAGGGCTGTTTTCTTGGAGATGCGTTTTTGGGGAAATAAATTGGCAGGGAACATTAGTATGCATAATTAATTTTTGTTGTTATCCACATATTTGAGCAATGAGGGGAAAAAGCAATGACTGGATTTAGAAAACCTTATGTGCGGCTTTTACCATTTACATTCCAACTCTGTTTGTTTGCCACTCTCTATCAGCCTCCTTCTGCAGCAGATTAATTGACGTTTTCCTCGTGATGCATTTCTGAAGTTTAATAAGGGTTTTGGCTACCTCAAGGTATCTGCTGTGCACTGCGGCTCTGAAACGAAAACTCGTCTTAGGGTTGGAGGGCATGCTTCTTATGTTCGTGCTCAAATGTACCTATTAGTCTTTGGAATTCTAAACTGAGCCTTATCACCATGCATCTTGGCAAGCGGCCCGTAGGCTCTGCTTTGAATAATTAATCTTGTGGGGCAAGAAAATAAGCGAGATATTTATGTAGCTCTTTACCTTGATGCGTTCTTTTCTATTTTTCCTTCACAAACACACCCAAAGGACAGCAGAAGCACAAATCCAGAGCTCCATCTGCTTCGTCTACCGAGGTTAATTTGACACCTGTGTGTATCAATCTGGCTAATAAAGGGATTGTGCTAAACACTACTGCTGACTGAATTTTTCCAGGTGTTTCAGAGCAAGTGCGGCGCTAATGGTGGTTTTGTATGTTTGGAGTGGAGATATATCAAACCACAGTGTTGGATACCTGCTCTGCACCCACTCATTAGCTTAATTAGGCCCTTTCAGGGCCTTGCATACGCAGTGACGACTAAGCCAACCTCTTAAAGATGTCGGGGGTACTTTGCAAATTGCTTGTGATTCACAACCTGATTGTGCTATGATTATGTTGTCAATGGATGCCGTGATTAGAAAGAGGCGTAATCGCCGGTGTGCATTAGCAGCCAGCGTAACTCCCCTAATGTTGAGTGTTTCTAATTTCGAGGCACTCGTGAAAAGCTCACAACGTGTTGGGCAATGAGAGTGTACTTCATTCAGTGTGCCCATTTGTGTGTTCACATTTTTCCTCCTCTGGATGAAGTATAGCTGACTATCTCATATCTCACAGATTCCTTACATGTAAATTAGGGGTGGGAGATTCCACACAGCATTGTGATGCTTTGAGAGAAAAAAAAATGATACTGATAAACTGAAATGAGTATTCCTTCCATTCTCGGCAGGGATACAACTGCCACTCTGCACTCCAAAGATTTCTAAATGGTTTTGACTTGCACCTGTGAGAAAAAAAAAAAGCTTTAATTGGTATAGATTTAATTGTTAAAACTGTACATTGTGGTAAGGACTTTAAAAAGGTTTACCTTCACACATCTCATTTGCCAAGACAAATTCTCAAAGCAAGCCTCTCACTAGAGATACACTCAAAGACTTTGCCATTAAACCCTTTAACTTGTTTAAACCCTCTGCTAGAAGAATTACTTTTCTTCACACATTTTCTGCGTTCAAACAGTAGGAAATATAAATCTACTCATTTCCGGCTTTGTTAGATCACATTTGTTGTTCGTATGAAATGTAACATGATTCAGACATGTTCTCAACAGAGAAGAATGTATTAAATATCAGAAGAACCATTCTTTAAAGGATTCTTAAAGGAACCAAACCACACCACTCACCCACCACACCACCGTAAGTCACTCTAGGTAGGATCATCTTCTAAAGAAATCATTGTAGAGAGAAGGTTTTTTTTTGTAATATTGCTTCCACTACTCTTGTGCTTAGGAAAACGATGGGAACCCTCAGAGCCTTATAGGCATTAGTGATTTCTGGGAACCTGTCTAGTTCATTAGAATCATGTCTGTATTTAAACTTGGCAAGTACTACTCTTATTTCATGATTAAGTTTTGATGGGAAATAAAAGGATCTAAATCTGTAAAAGTGCAAAGGAAAACGATGTAATAAATAAATCATTGGTTAGGCATTCAGGAGCAGGATTGAACACCAACAGGAATCAGTGAGCCATATGATTTCCAGTCAATGGTGCCAATTTCGTGAGGGAAATCATCACTACAGGTCCTCTAGAAGTTCTAGCTTCATCACCAACTATGAATACAAACAGAAGCATAACCAATGGGTCAGATGGTAAACAGCAGTTGTTCAATGCCAGCACTCATCACTGAAGGAGTTCCTATAGAAATGCTACATATAGAATACATTCATATGTGGGTAAACCATGAAGTAAAATATGAAATGTCTTTCATAAGTTTCAGGTGTTCCTGTTTAATCTCAGATGTTGAAAAAGTGTCCATGTGCAAGGCCCTTAGCTTTGAACTAACATACTACTGTAGTCCTTCAGGGGGACCAACAGATATTAATATCATCATAGAAAATATATCACAGAGCTTCTGCTGATTGCTTTTAAACGCTGTGTTTAATATTGGTTCATTGAAACGTGTTGCTCATAATGTATGAAAAACAAGTGTTCGCCTTCAGGTTTTTATTCTATGTTTTTATATACAGAATGGGCTGATTCGAGCTGCTTGACAAATATGGGCCCGGGTCTTTTTCTGGGAAGTATGCCTTTGATCCTGTGAATTGCGTACTAATTCCTGGTATGTTCTGATGGACATTTCATCCTAAAAGCAACATCAAAACACTTCTTGGTAGAGTCCTCAACAAACCACAAACAGACACCTACTCCAAGCATCAGCTAACATCCCACAAATCAAAACATTGGTTCCTTGTTTTGAATCACCATCAGAAAACTGTCACTACTATAATTCTACTTTTCACTCTGAACCTGAGAAAGTGTTCTCAATCTACATCATCTCGTGACCAGTGAATAAACCTTTTGGTGATGGATTATCCAGAACCCGTGTGCATTTTTGTGTAAGTTTGCATGCTTGTGTGGTACTAACACCTCCATCAGCTTTTGTTGGGGTCCAAATAATGGTAGGTAATAGGTAGCGCCTTATACGTTTACGGTATTTATCAGAACGTTTTGTTTTCTGACGTTTGCAAAACAAACTGGCACAACGACACGCACCAGCTAGAGACTGCAGAATAGCCCTTTGAAACCAATATTGCAACCTCAAGTTTCTAAACTTGTAAGTTGTTCTCGTTGTTCTTTTTTTTTTTAATTGAAGAACTTGAGCATCTAAAAGTAGGGAAAAAATGACAAAGTGAACCACATGATCTCACACTGTCTACGTTTGTGTTATTTCAGGCTATTTTGTTGGTTATGTTTGTCTCCACTGTGTCTAAGTCTTTTTTATGATGTGTACTGGGCCACCCCCACGTCATCCCCCTCGCCATCATTCATGACTATATTGTCTCTGTGGATGTTACATCAGAATAATGACATCTGACATTATGGCAGAAGAAATTGTAACTGTCATGGTAGATCCCTTCCCTCTGCCAGGAGCCTCCTTTCTCCTCTCACAGTCTGAAGATGGTCATGAATATGATTTTCTGTGTCTGCCCTGCAATGGACTGGTGACCTGTCCAGGGTGCTTTTCTGCCTATTGCTCTGTAAGCACTGGGGTAGACTTCAGCACCCCCACGACCCTGGTTAAGTAAAGTAAGAAAAGTTGCCCTTTTGGTCACACGTGAACACGCCACAGGACAGCACACAGTGTGAACAGTGTGAAATTCTCTCTCTGCATTTAACCCATTCACCAAGTGAAGCAGTGGGCAGCCAGGAACACAGCGCCCGGGGAGCAGTGTGTGGGGACAGTGCTTCGCTCAAGGGTGCCTCAGTGGTGCCACTGGCATTCCTGGGATTCGAACCATGACTTTCCGATCGCAGGGGCAACTTCCTAACAAGCAGCCACAGGATGAACAACTCAGTTAAAGAGACACAAAATCAGGGAATGAATGAATGAATTAGCTAATTAGTGAATGAATTTTGGGTCCGTTACACACTTCAGAGAATCAAAGACGACATGTAGCTTCACTTTGAATTCAAGCAATGATTGCTCACATTGCTATTGTGCAGTTGACTGATGAGAGCAAGACTAGTTGAATAAACATGAGTAAACAGTATTATCATCTAAAAGTCTGCTGGCCTGGTGTGCACCTGACTGTGCTCTAGCAACAATCTCACAGTCCCACCATAAAATATGGCCGACCATTACTGAAATTATTATACATGTAATGGGGTGGACATGTAGAGGGGCACGTTTCATACAGTCATTACTGTAGTCAGCAAAAGAATTGCTGGGGATCTAGGGGGTACACGTAATACAAGGACTAGGGTAATTAAGGTTACTAGGATGCGGGTGGATTCACCGTCTTCGTTTTCCCGCCTTGGTGTAAGAAGTGAGCCAGCTTGTGGCATGTATGCAGGGGCTTGCTGGGTTTTAGTAATATTTAATAACAGGACGTAAACAACCATGTATGTGTGTTAGTGTTGGAAGATGGCACGAAAGCCAACTGATGTGTTAGTGGTCATCACAACTGCTGCCTGTGCAGTATTTGGGTCTGCTACCTGCGTGATCTAAGTTGGGTGATCAGTTGTGGCCAGAGGCTCCTGGTAATTGGTGGGTTTAAACTGTAACTGGTGTATGCAAGGACTCTTGTGTTGGTTGTGATAGTTAGTTGCTGTTTTCCCAGAGTTATATTTAAAGTGTAAATCTGTTCTAGGTGATGCACAATAATTATTTTAGTATACTGCTGGCAAGTGGGGATATATAAATTGAAATTGTAAAGTGGAGAAAGTTTATTTTGGTTTAAGAAGAACTCGTTTTTACTGAGTTTTTGGTGTAACTTTTGTTTTGTATCATTGTATTTTTTTGTTTTCTAGCCGGTGGCCCTCTACTTTACTCTTTGACCGGTTGGCCTCAAACACCTAGACTGAAGTGTGGTGTTAGAACTTTTGATTACACCAGTGGTGTGAAATTGTCCTGGAAACACTGACGTGGCGCAGTGTTTCAGGACATTAAACTCTGGTCAATGCTGCTAACCACCTCCTGTGTAGTAATCATACCTATACTCATCACTCCAGAAGGTTTATGTAAAGTCCACATTTGCTGTCTATAGTCTGTCTGTTGTCCACTGTCTGTTGTAACCTGCACTCTGTTGAGTGTTGTGCGTTGCACCGTGGGCCATGGAGAAACATCTCCTCTCACTAAGTACATGTACACAGCTGCTGATGACAAAGTAACCTTGACCCTAAAGGTATATAGAGAGGGCCACTTAGAAATAATTTTTTTTTTTTTCTTCTCCACTAGTTAGCTATTGGTAGTTGTGAATCCCCCTTTTGTGCCATTCCTTTAATACGTGTTTATATCCAGCCTCCTTTTATTTTCATTCTCTTGATAGACCTGATAGTGCCCAATTTATATGGGATCTCCTACCCATTAACAAAGTGGAGTGGTGTAGTCTGGTAACACACAGACACTTTGAACTACACAATGAGATTTGCCAAAATATGGCAAACATATTGTTAAGGATTTATTTAAGCTTCAAAGCTTGGTATTTTGCGCATGCTGAGTCTCTGTTAGATCAATGTTTTTAGCAGCTTGCCCTCCACAGAACTGACACTTCTGGCTCAAGACTTTGCTTATCAGCTCTCTTCCTTCAGTCTGTCCACCACAAGGTCTTATCTGGACCGGGTGTGTTTTGTGGTTTTTTTTTTTGTTTTGTTTTTTTGATTCAAGTCATATTTATGTTTGTCATTTAAACCATAGGTTTCTTAAACTCAAGTTTGTTAGGTTTGTCACTTGCCGTTACGTCCACTTCCAATCGTGTGAAGTTTCTGATGTGCCATTCATCTTTTTACTTGTATCAGTAGACAGAACAGTCCAAAAGGTAATGTGTTGTCTGTAATAAGTTTATTTATTTATTTTTTTCCTCTTTTTAGCTAAAGTGATGGAACCATAATCGTCTGGCTCCCCACACTTTATAGAATGAATGGGCACAGATTGCCACAGAAACACTCCTTGTGGAAAGCCAAGAAGAGTGGAAGCTGTTATAGCTGCAAAGGGAGACCAGCTCCATATTAAAGTCTATGTATTTGAATGCTATGTCATTAACGTCCTTGTTGGTGTAATGGTCAGATGCCCCAGTGCTTTTGTCCATATAGTGCATTTGCACCCCTAGATACCTAGAACTACTGAAAATACCCATGATATACACAGAAAAGTGTGTTTCTGATAAGTCACAAACTGCCCACCTTTTTACCTGATGCACTCTCAGACACTGGGAAAAGGAAAGGGTGTGTTCTAGAGTGTTGTTCGTGTCCATAAGACTGATCTGAAGCGCTTTCTTCACTATTTCCTGGAAAGTGCTTTGAACAAGGATTACTGTGGACTTCTCAGCCTCTAGCTGACCCCCAGGGAGTCAGCTAAATGTGTCAGGACCAAAGATAAGCAGCTGAGAGAGAATAAATAAAATACTTTTTATTAACAATATTAAACCAGGTCTGTTATCTGTGTGTACTATTTTACAGAGTGATTATAAATATTTCATGTGTTGAAACCAAACAAAAAATCATTTTACTGCTGAGCTGATGGCCTGTGTCCATCAAAGTGACACTTCAGCTATCGTCCTCCACAACAAATGTGGACTGATTTGCATCTCATTAATCCTCCTCCTCTCATGGAAATCTACCATATAGCATGTCCTCCCTCAGTTTATTTCAAGCCATGCTAGTTTCTTAATCCTATTTCATTACCAGTGCCGCAGAAGTTTTGTCTGGGTTTCTTAAATCAGACAGCCAGAGCAGTTCCCAGATAGTAACAAACCTACTCAACATGAGTCACATGATTAGTCCAAAATATCAGACTCCTGCAGAGAAATACATGCCACTTGAAAGTTTCTCAGCCCTTTAGCCCTTTAACCCTTTACATACACTGACTTGGCATTTCCTTAGTCCTAAAAGTAAATAAAGAAAACCACGTTGAAACAACTGAGACAAAAAATCTTATACTTGGCCATGAAGTCAATGAACAATCATTACATAATTGTGGTTTAAGCACATCATGTGTATCAAATTACTTCAGAATTTCTGCCCTCATTGTGCACATTGCGCTTCATAAACTTTATGGACAAAAGTATTGGGATGCCCGACCATTAAACCAACAGGGACTTTAATGATGTAAATATATGACAAATACATAGACTTTAATATGGAGTTGGTCCCCCCTTTGTTGCTATAACAGCTTCCACTCTTCTTGGCAGGCTTTCCACAAGATTTTGGAGTGTTGCTTTATGGAACTTGACTTGTGCACTGGAGCACAGCATTGCTGGAATAGAAAAGGTTCTTCCCCAAACTGTGTCCACAAAGTCGGAAGCATGGAGTTGTCCAAAATGTCTTGGTTATGCTGAAGCATTAAGATTGCCCTTCACTTGAAGTAAGGGGCCTAGCCCAAACCCTGAAAAACAGTTGTGTCCCATTACTTTTGTCCACATACCGTGTATTAGTTATGGTATGACCTTTCTTTAAAATAAAATTTTTGGTCTGTGGTCCTGTGGTGGACTTCTGGCCTTTCCGGGATCTTTCTTCACCTCTCACCATATGATCACTGGGATACTCTCCAGCACTCACCGGGACACTGGTTAAGGACAAATGCTTCAGATAGTGTATAGATGCACGGCACTGACCACAACCTGGTATCAATTACTAAGTCTGGAAATTCTACTATTATTCTTAGCTTGAAAGAAGGTCCCAAAATGATGGTATCTATGATGTGTGGTTTTGGAAGTGATGCATAGAATCACACCTTTTCTTCACAGTCTCGATTGATAAAGAAAGCGGCACTCGGACCCTTCGCTAGCGTCTGGATTAAGGCTACCTGCTGATTGCCCAGCCTTTCCTTCACCATTTTAATTGAAAGACTTAATGTGCTTATTAATTAAAACCAAGAGGCGAAAGGCCCAAGGGGCACATCATTTGGGCTTCTCATTAAAAATTAATCGTGTTACTTAATTATTATTATTATTATCACACACAAATCACAACCGAGAAAAAAAAAAGACGCAAAGTTGCTGACACCCTATTGTGAATAGTGGCTGTAACTTGTTTAGCATAGTTATGCAGTTCATCCAGTGGTCCAATTAAAGACAGACCAGTGTTTGCTTTCTTGATGAATCCCTTGACACCACTCACCATGCCTGGGACTCTAAATCAATGAGACATGTTGGAAGATGAGGTGAGAAAATTTCATTCATAAACAGAGATGTGAGTTTGGAAAGATAAACAGCTAGAGTTTTTGATTTATCGAACATTTTACTGACTGAGAAAAGAGGTTCCTGTGACAGACCGGTGGCCTGTCCAGGGTGTTTCTCAACCTTTCGCCCTATGACTGCTGCGATAGACCCCGCATGACCTTGGTTAAAGATTAGATATAGATTAGTTTAGATAATGGATGGATGGAAAAGGGGTCTTCAAATGAAATAATTACTTGTTGTGTTTTTTTTCCTCTCTCTGTGGGCACACTTGTGTACACAATGCAGTCTCTGCATCTGATTGGCTTATGCTGACATGGGTTCCTTGGCTGAACCAATCATTATAGTCCCTTCATAAAAAGGGCGGTACCGTTGGCGCGAGGGGAATATAAACACAAAACCACAACAAGACGAGAGACACGGCAGCAGAGGCAGTAGACGCCAGACACACATCACATGTGTGGAGATACTTCCCTCTAGACGCACAAACAGCACGGTGACCTGCACAATCTGCAAGTCGGTGTTACAGTACAGGAAAAGTACCGGCGTTCTGCTCGGCATCTGAAATGGCATCCCATAGCTAACATGGCTAATGCTAGCACTGCTGGGGTCGTCCAGTCCAGAGGACGCTGAGTGGCTGCGTGGCTTAAACTGTTCCCACTTTCTGTTGTACACATAAATTTACCAGAAAATTCAAGGTATCAGCCTTTGTTTTGTTTTCTCTAATTGTCATGTTGACTGTTAATGTTACAGATATCTTTAGTAAAAGTTGCTCAGTGTTGGACACCTGTGTTCCTCCGCTGCGTCTGTGTGACGTCATCAAACAACTGGTTGACTCGACTTTGACTTTATTTACGGATAAGTTGATCTGAAAAAATCTGAAGTCATTAATGCATAT
>JBBPCX010000011.1:14211722-14224556 GCA_037974365.1 Hydrocynus forskahlii | reverse complement strand
ACACACCTTCTCATTCTTTGTTTTTATTATTTTCTACATTGTAGATTAATATTGAAAACAAACAGTGATGAAAGAACACATGGAATTATGCAGTAAACAAAAAAAGAGTAAAACCAGAATATGTTTTGTAATAAGGTAATGATGGACTGTTGTTTCTTTTTACTTAGTTAAGTGGTTCCTACCATAATGTGGAGTAGAACCATAGCAGAATAGGATTACTAACTGTGTACCAACCCAAACACAATAAGAAGGCAAGAAATTCCACTAATGATCTCTTGATGAAGAACACCTGTTAATTAAATATCCTTCCAGGTTGATTCCTCATGAATCGGATTGAAAAAATGTATTCAATATTAATCTACAATGTAGCCAGTAATAAAAAACAAAGGAAATCATTGAATGAGAATGTGTGTCCAAACTTTTGACTGACTATATATATATAGGGTACCTTGTGCATATGTACAGAATGTATACAGTGTAAAGTGTAGATGCGCTAAGGGAAAGTTGTGCCAAGGTTTGAGTTGAGCAGAGTAGCCGTGTGCAAAGTGCAGTGAGTGGTGATGTCAGTACAGGGTTCATGCATGTGGTCAGTGGTGAGAGTTCATCGGACGTTCATTGAGAGGGAATTTTTTTTTTTTTCATCGAGTAATTATTTGAAACTATTCACGATGCAAAGATGGTTTGGAAAGCATTACCTTAGAGGTCTAAAACAAATCATTTCAATGATATCATGATCAGTTGTAATTTTCAGGGTAGAAGTGTGATTAACATCCCTGAGTGAGGCTACCTTTTACATTAAAGGCCACTGTTTCATGTTTGTTGGCTAATGCTGCCTTGTTTAAAAAAAATAAAAAAAAACAGCGAGAAGTACCTGAGCCTCTTTATCTCCTTTGCCGTTGCGCATCACAGCTAATTTCTCATTGAAGGGGACAAAGAAGCTCGTTGGAGCGGAACAGGCTCAATAAACACTCGGGCTAATGAATAGCATGTCGGCAGTGGGCTGCCTTCGACAATAGCGTTTGTTGAGAGGGAATCTGAGGCTATCCTTGCGAGCACATTGTGGATTTCCCCGTAGGACCGCCCCCCCCCGAAGCTTCATATGCCAAGGCTTTCCCCATGGACCCTCGGCAGCACATGGTGAAATTAAATGATTTTGAAGAGTTCCAATCATAACATCAGAGCAGGGCATTTGTTAGCTGGTGATGGTAGAAGCAGAGAGAGGGAGGGAGGGAGTGAAGGAGGGTGGGGGTGCTGAAGTTAGGGGAGAGGAATAAAGGCCAAAAAGCGAAGCAGCTTGGATTGCTCATAAGAATTATTCAAGGAGAAATGGCACCTGGCCTAGGGGAAATCAAGGCCGTCTTCATCGGGATTGCTCTTGGCACAATACGGACACGGTCTTGTTTGATGTCCCCCTCCCATCTGTCTTGTATGTAGTCTTTTATCTCGCTCTAAAGTAATATAGTCTTCACTGCAATTCAATAATGGCCCAGCCGAGCCTGTCAGGCCAGGTTTGCTGCTTATCTCACACACTAGGCCCCTACCACTTCAAGTGGCATGCGAGTAGGTGTGTGTGTGTGTGTGTGTGTGTGTGTGTGTGTGTGTGTGTGTGTGTGTTCTGGGACCAAAGAGTGCTTGTATGTGTGTTTATGTGGATAGAGAGGCAGATAAGTGAGTGGGATTGTGTTGGAGAGTGTGTTTGTGTGCTAGCTGGTTATCCGTGCTGTGATCTAAATGGGGACTCAGTAGTAGTGATTGGCCTGTCCATGTGTGTTGGTATTCCTCAGTGCCATGTGTGGACTTTTTAAAGTGAACTCATATCCTAATTGTATGAAAGAGGGAGATAAACTCTAGGCTGACCCTGGAAATCAAGCCTGACAGATCTCTGGGAATGAGAGCAATTTAGCTGGAGACTGACAGCTGTGTTACTCTTTGAGGCCCTTTTCCCTGAGAAAAGAAGCCATGAGTGATGTACTGAGTCATTTACAGAGTCTCTTTCTCTCTCAGCCTCTCTCTGTCTCTCTCTCTCTCACCCTCTATACCTCTCTCTCTCTCTCTCTCTCTCACCCTCTATACCTCTCTTTCTCTCTCTTTCTCTCTCTCTCTCTCTCTCTCACCCTCTATACCTCTCTCTCTCACCCTCTATACCTCTCTCTCTCTCTTTCTCTCTCTCTCTCTCTCTCTCTCACCCTCTATACCTCTCTCTCTCTCCCTCTATACCTCTCTCGCTCTCTCTCTCTCTCTCCCTCTATACCTCTCTCTCTCTCTCTCTCTCTCTCTCTCTCACCCTCTATACCTCTCTCCCCCTCCCTTTCACGTTCACAATTAGAGCTATTTACAATTAAAGGTGCCAGAAGAGGTCCAGTAATGCAATGTCATGCAAAGTGTAACGTTTATGGTGGGCCAAGGGTCAAAAAGACAAAACAGTATCCAAATAAAGACGGGTGGTAGGCTTTAAACCGACTGTTATAACATTACAGTTTGTTTTTTGTTGCTAAAATACAAAACATTTTGAAGGAAAACGATCTCATTAGTATTTAAGTGGCACAAATAGTACAAAAAAACGTTGTCCTATCGGGTGAGGGGGTTAGACTATCCTTCTGGTGGGCCATATCAAACAATTTGAAGGGCCAGTGTAAAGGTTCTATAATGGATAAAGGTATAGAACCCTACATCCAAGCCGGAAATCTTTTTCAACATTAAGAGTCAGTTTTCAAGAAGGTACGTTTCATAATGAGCCTCACAATTAGTTTATTTTCAGTGGTCTTTTTTTCAGCAAACTAAGATTGTTTTTTAGGAAATGCGTGCTTATGTTTCATCACTTTGGTAAATACTTTTGGCACTTTAATTGTGAAACGTGTATTCTGTAGTGTCAACAGTAATGGCATGTTGCAGCCATTTACCCCAGAGTAATTCACAGTAAATCATAAATCATACTCACCACATGTTGTTGCCTAACTCTGCAGCCTGTGCTTTATAATTACTCTTAACACTGCAGTGAATCACACTAATGCTGCCTACATGAACATATAGCTCTCTACGTCTCGGCTGTTGTCCAGGAGGGGAAAAGTGTGGGGGTGGGGGGGGCACACAGCCAGCACCCATGCTCTGGATTCTGAGGGGAACTTGTTTTTCTAAAACAAACGGCATAAAACGTGAATGCCCTTGAGTGGCAAATAGATTTGGTTTTATATTTGATTTGATTACATTAATGTTTAAGTTCAGATTTACAGAAATATCTGAACTGCAGCTGTGTGACTGTGTTAAAGGGAACACTGCTGTTAAAAAGCTCCTTATTTGTTTAAAGTGTTTGCAAATGTTATTGTACTTTTGTTTACATAGCAGTACTTTTACAATAAAAGAGCGCATTACACTACTTTTGAATTAATTGTTGAATTTTGCGTATAACAATGCGATTAATCACATGGCGAATCGTGATTACAAATTTTAAGCGTTGCCCAGCATAAATGGGTTCACCTAAATGCGTTTTATATGAAATGCATAAAAAGGTATTCAAAGCTTTTGATATGCTTGTCTTCCCTAGCATGATGATTCCATTTTTTCAGCATTATGATCAGAAATAACAAGAAATCAGTGATTCGTTTCTAGTGGAGTAAATTCACCACAACATAACATCTGTATCTCCATGTGATTTAAAATGGTATTTTGGAGCAAAAAATCTATTGTACACATTGTTACTCATCCTAAATGTTTCAAGTTTTCTTCTTTAGTTTTGCATTGGAGTAATGAGGCTCATTTGACATTTTACCCTCATCCTAAATGGTGTTGTGTTTAAAGCTGACTTACTTATGTGGTCTCTGGCTCTGTATGACACTGTTATTTATAAAATAGATAAATGTACTCCAAGATATGTTACTACTGGCTGATGATCTATTTGAAGAATAAAGCATTGAAGTATATAGATCATACCACATCACACAGAAAGAACATTTGAAATTACATTTTTGAGATGATTTGGGCATTTAGAGAGATATTGGAACGTTGTGGCTTGTAAAATAGCTTGAGTTCTTGAGGAATATTCACAAATCTATCAGCAGCATCATATTTAGACTACATGGATGACCATATGTGCACAGTACGACCCAACTGTGGAGCTCCTCAATTAAATTTAATGGAGGCGTTAGCATGTGCTGAAGTAAGACCCCATTGCTACTTTGGCACTTGGGTGGGTCAAGCAGATGTAGATGTAGTGTGTGTGTGTGTGTGTGTGTGTGTGTGTGTGTGTGTGTGTGTGTGTGCGTGTGTTTGTGTTTATACTGTTTGATAAGTCGGGTGAGGTTTCTCAAATCAGCTCTGGTCCATGGAGACCCCCACCATCTGCCAGTCCCAGCCTGCATAGGAATCAGCTCTCTTCGGCTTTCTTCCCGATCTTCAGCTCTGAAGGTACTTTTTCTGGTAACTCAGTAATTGTTCCATGTCCGCTCTGGATCTGGTCACATATATTCCAACGATCATGTGATACTTGGCTCTGTGTTCTGTGTTAACTGTAGACGTCACGGTGTTTTATCTATAACTACTTTACTGTTGAATCTGGCCTGTTCCATTATGTAGAGTGCCAGCTTTGTCATTTGTGGAGGAAAGGACAAGTGGGCATCAGAATGCTAATCACAAAGTAAACATTTCAACAAATATTAGTGGGCCCTTGGAACCAGAGCAGTTCATTCTTCCATTCGTCAAGTGAGGTGAGTAGCACATGATGCTTGGCGCGGATGCCCTGACTTTCGCATTCACAGGTTTTGTGAATGGGAGAGCTTCCATGTTCTGAGTTTGAATTCTTGGAGTTTATCTGAGTTTGATTCTTAGATTTGATGGGTCCAAGTGCAACCATTATTTGAAATGTTTCATAAGCTGAACAAGTATTGGCACTGAATGGTAGGAGTCCAAAGTATTGCGCAGAAATGTTCAATGATGCTGGAACAGAATGTTGAAACTAATTGAAACTAATGAAGACTGCTCTTTTTATTTATAGGTTGTCACATTAAGTGTAAAACGCTGAGCACAGAAGTTCTTAGAACTGCAGAAACACTGTGTATATACAATTAATTTTGTATAAACAACAGATGCCTGACTAAGTAGTGGTAAAGCCAAGCTGGAGAGCTGACATGGAACAAAATGGGCAGCTGGATGATCTAGTGGTTAGGGTGCTGGTCCTGCAATCAGAAGGTTGTGGGTTTGAATCCCAACTGCTAGTGTCACCACTGAGGTACTTTTGAGCCGTTCCCACACACTGCTCCCCAGGCGCCCCTCATTGGGGGCAGCCCACTGCTTCACTTGGTGAATGGGTTAAATGCAGAGAAAGAATTTCACATTGTGCTGTGGTGTGTTGATGCTTGACTATAAGGGTTAATAAAATTAAAGTATGTATTGTTTGCATACTGAATGAGAATCACTGTTTCATGAATGTGGTCAGACATCTAAAGGGTCCCATTTTCAGTTCTGGAATTCAAACCCACAACCTTCAAATAACATGGGTAACTTCCTAACCACCACCACTAGCTTCAGCGGTGCAAAGAAAGTACATTTATAAATAAATGATTTTGTTAAATTATAAAATCAACCATCTTGGACATTGAAACGTGAAAGAAAATAGTTTAGCCACCGTAGACTGGAATAGTAGATGAGCTAATGCTTAAGTTTCTTAGATCAGTTTAACATTAGATGGGATGCAAGAGACAGTGAACGATGTGGAAACATGTAGACTCACCAAGGTGACACTGAGAAGAGAGAAATATCCTCTTTAACTTCCGTTATCATGGTTTGCTTAGAATTCTAAATCGTGTCTGTGGCACATTAAGGCACTTGTGCTTCACAAAGTAAAACAATATACAAATAATAAGATACTGACTTGTACGAAGTAAAAAAGCAATAAGCTTTCTTATGTGATCAATGATTGATTATTTATCTATATTTTAGTGGTTGGCCATTTATCTGGTACACCTACTTGTTCAAAAGCTGATTAGAACAACCAGAGGTATTTTACATTTAAAGCTCTACATGCGCCGACCCTGCTAGAAGACCATTTTCATACACCAGAACTCTGAACAGTGATGGATCTAGCAGGTCGATGCGGCTGAGGGAACAAAAGTTGCATCAGACACGCAGCTCACTGTGAGCTTTCTGCATAACACTGGATCTCAAGATGAGGGATGCGTTTATGGATGATGCATGGATAGGCCAATTTTAGAAACGAAAAACTGTGCAATCTGCCAGTAATGCTTAATTAAAACTCACAATGTTTTTCAGTGGTTTTCCAGTTCAGTAGAATGCTTTATCTGCCTCTTATAGGGAAGTTACAGATAAAACTATCAAAACTTCAGTCTGGCTGATGTTTTGTGACACACCAAAATGGACACAGAGCCTCAGGTGTCTTCCTTAAGGAAGCATAAAACAGGCAACCACTCCTGTCCTCTTCCCCAGTGCACACATTTCTCTGCCTCTTGATAAAAAAAAAAATCAAATATAATAAAGCAACACTCATTCCAAAGGCAGCATTGATCCAGTGTTAAAATGAGTCGCTCTCAAATCCTCACAACTCCTTCTGAGTCCTCATATTTGGCAGGCACATAGTGGAACTGTAAATAGGGCTGGAGTTGGACGGAGGGTCTCCAGGACAACTCAAGGGCTCCCTCACATTTACTACTAACCTTGGCTGTAGTAATGGCAGCTTTTCAGAGGCGGGAAATGGTTTTCTGTGGAGAGATTCTACACTGTGTTCGGCTCACCGACGCACACAGTAAGGCCCATTTAATATTTCATGCTAATATGAAGAGACAGTCAGTGCTCTGTGAACAGGACTTTCAGATGCGATACAAGGATAGTGGTAATTAAATACTAGTACAAGAAAAACAGCATTGCCATTATAATTTTCTGTATCATTACACAGATATCATTGTTTCTGTTAAACTATGCAATCAGAGCAGTCCCACTAGGTTCTGAGCCCGGTCTCACGAGTTTTCGTGAAGCCATCACGATATACAATCTATTCAAAAACGTGCTGCAATTATGCTTTAGGCCTTTGTTGTATATAGCCACAATGAACAACATAAATAACAGAAGGAGATTATATTCCAGACGACGGGTAGGCTGTTTTCAGAATAGCCTAGGTCCAGAGGTCAGCAACTGTAATCTGGGTCGAATTTCTCATTTTAGCCTAATTTGGCAGTATAACGCCTACACTTTCACATTATGAATGAACCGTGTCAAATTTCCTATCTTATACCGTTTAAAGGCCCATTTATACCTTCTTCATTCGCATGTCCTTCTGTCCATTCGTCTGTCCTGTTCGTGATTACTCTTCATACCTCCATCCGTCTTTTGTATTGCTGTGGCCGCACCGCCCACAACCATTGTGACGTGTGTGGGTCCGACTTTGGGACCAGTAACTTCAGGGTGCCGTGCCGGTGACAGCTTTTTCATACCAGCGCCTGTCATTGTTCGGTCAAAACATGCAGAACCAGTTCTAAATTGGGCACCAGCACAGCACCAGCACTGCAGCGGTGGAAACGAGCCTTTAGACTCCCAGAAACAGGTGGCCCCATCCAGCACCACTGGAAACCAAATTCACAAACATATATTAAAGGGAACACTTAAACAACAGCATGACAACAGCATATTTGTATGTATATATGTGTGTATATATGTATATATATATATGTGTGTGTGTGTGTGTGTGTGTGTATACACACGTTGTTTTTTAAAGAAACATTTCTGCCAATAAGATGTGTGAGATTGAAGAAAATTCAACTTTTTGAATTGAAACATTTTTTTCAATTTTTTTAAATTTACATTAAAGTTGTTTTTTTTCCCCAAAACCTGCATGATCAAGAACCATGGTGAAATGATTTTTAAAACAAATTGGGTCAGAAATAAAGTTAAAAATACATCACTGAATTTCAGTGAAGTGATGTTAAGAACAGACATAATGACGAAGGTAAATGATGATTCTTTTATAATGTGATGTTAATTTAGGTTTTTAGGTTCAGAGGCTGCCCTAAGATGATTTGGAACTACAGCCAACACAAACACAGATGACAGATGAGACTATTAAAGTGTGATATTCACTGTGCAGGAACTATGGCTGGAGCTTCACACAAACCAGACAAAAGAGTGGTTCTGTATGGAAGATGCATCTTTATGCTAAAGATTACCTAAAGTTTCCAGAGATGTATTAAAAGCCTACTGTTGAAAGAATCGCACTTCGAAAGCAGTCCCAGGTCTCAGCTCCCAGTCATTAATGAAGAGGTGTTCAGGCCACTGTACTTTATCATGATCTATGAATCTCTGATTTTGATGCAATAGAAAGCCAATCACTCGCGGCACCATGCCAGGCAAAGCATTAGTCATCATGTCTTTGACACCATGGTCGAATTGGGTCATTTGTTTAAATTAAAAGTGCTCATTTGTAAATATACACTTACAGACAAAAGACATACTTCTCCTTTATTTTGATATATGGAAGAATAAAGTAATGTTACCTTTATGATTTAGTAGTATAATGGAATATTGCTCCCGATCTCACAAAACCATGTCTAGTGGGCACTTTGGCTCAAGGTCAGCATGCAGAAATCATCCTCTTTCACAGCTATTATTGCTGCCATATAACATCCTGCCATCATTCAGGGTGTTAAACATTAATTAAAGACTTTTTGAATAAGACAGCATTTACAAAGAGACTTTTTTAAAGGTCTGTGAATACATTTATTTCCTCATATTATTGCCTGCATAAACTGATTTAAGCGCATTCAATTGAACAAAGGGGCATTTGGTATTCCCACAATGCTGTGACATTAATGTAAGTGTTAGACTGTTTGGTATCAAACAGTCTGTATTATCTGCTGTTTATCTACAAGTGATTACACACTAACAAATTCTATAAAGAAGCTTTTTATTCCGTCTTAAAAATTACAGGGTTCTTTAGAACAATAATATAGGAGAACCACTTATCCAAAGATGTTTTTAATTTAATGGTTTCATTTGAGTTTTTTTTTTTTTTGAAGCAACCAATTGATTGAAAGCTTTTTTTTGGCAAAAAGTGGACAAAAAAGTATTGGGACACCTGACCATTACACCAACAGGGACATAAATGACAGCAATCAAATACATAGACTTGAATATGAAGTTTGCAGCTATAACAGCTTTCACTCTTCTTGGAAGGCTTTCCACAAGAATTTGGAGTTTCTGTGGGAATTTATGTCCATTCATTCTGTAGAGCATTTATGAGGTCAGGCACTGATTGTACGAGAAGACCTGGCTCGAAATCTCCGTTCCAGTTCAGCCCAAAGGTGCTGGATGGGGTTGAGGTCAGGGCTGTGTGCGGGCCAGTCAAGCTCTTCCACACTGATCACATTTAACCATGTTTTAATGGAGGACACGCCTTTGGGGGAAAAAAAGGTTGATCACATATGACTAATGGGGCGGGGGGGTCTTATAATTATTCTGGACTCAGATAAATATCTTTGTTTGTGTGTATAAGTATGCACTTCAGATGACTTAAAAATGTATTATATTCACTGGCACGGTATTACCCGAGGAATGGAGCGTTGCGTCCGCGGGAGTTGTCTGGGGGGAAAGAGGGAAAAGGGGGGGGGCTGCCGTTTTCCTCAGAGACCTTTTGGGATGAAAGGCAACGCACCGTGTGCTCGTGCTTCAATTTCTTTCTGCTTATTGCAGGTGGGTAAAATGTCAGTAAATCACAAATATTCACCACATAAGTTTTGGGTATAAACACGCTAGAGTTTTGAGAGGTTGTGATGAGTACAGATGGTGGGAAAAACAGATTAAAAGGCACTTGTTGTTAAAGTTTTTGAAGCTAACGCCATTTTGTGTTTATAAAAGTGACTCCTCAAGTCAATTCAAAGTTTACTGTTGGCCCCTGCACACTAAAAGTGATGTTAAAACGTGAAATGCATCCGTGATGTTTATTTTATTTCATGTTCTCATTCGTGTGTGTTTATATTAGACGTTACGTGTGTGAGTTTTAGATGAGGAGAGATGCGGGTTTTTTTATACTTTATACTCTGCTAGCGGCAGCAGCATAGTTCAGTGAACACATTTCAGTGTCATGCACTTGATAAATTTTAAGTGCATGACACTGAAATGTTTGTTATACATAAATTTTGTATAAATGTTAGACCATTAAATGCATTATATGGAAACAAAATTAGATGTATCTGGTACGAGATTCATACACGTATGGTACCAATGTTCGGAGAGGGATAGTAAATGCATTACATGGAAGTATTTACAGTATTTCTACTGAAAGTGTTTTGTATGTTTTACACATCCATGCTATGATGTTCATAGAGCTGTTTAGCTAACTGAATGTTAATGTCTAACTGCATTGTGGGGAAAAAAACACAACTGAGATTGTTTATGTACTGATGGCAAGCTAAAAATATGAAATGTATAAAACAGGATGCTGTTTGAGTTTAATAAAAAGAGAGACGTTTTGGGATGAAAGGCAACACACCGTGTACTCGTGCTTCAATTTCTTTCTGCTTATTGTAGGTCATTTTTTGTTACCGCGGAACCGAGTCCTGGGACCCGTAACACTTGCTTTCGTAACACAGTCATGCTGGAATAGAAAAGGTTCTTTCCCAAATTGTGTCCACAAAGGTGGGAGCATGGCATTGTCCAAAATGTCTTGGTATGATGAAGCATTAAGATTGTCCCAGTGTGTGTCCCAGTAACTTTGTCTGTATGGTGTATATCTTTCAAAAACTTGCTCGAGAGACTTTTTCAGTACATTTATGTTTGAGCATAGGTGGTCAGGCTTGGTATGAATATATAGGAGGGGACCTAAATAGAGAAATAAAGTGTGAAGCAAATAAAGTGAATTATCAGACTTAAAAATTATGGTTTTTGCTTGGATGTAAAAACTTTTAACTGATGTAGAATCTTTACTTCACACAGTTCATTTACAACAATCACTCCACTGAAAAGTTGTTTAGGGAACCCAATGTGGTTGTTCTGTCGCATCACTCCAAAATTCTTTTCTGGCATCTTTCATTTTTGAGTGTATGAGAAAAACAAGACATTTCTTCAGAAGTTTCGAGCAGCATGGTATTAGATTATGATGTCCATAGCTTAATTCAGGTGATGAAGTTTGTTTGTCCTAGTTCCACTCTCCCCAATGAATCAGACAGTCTACTGAAAAAACAGTCTGCTGTTTTCACATATCAAAACCAATCCATCTTGACGTTTAGTTGACTGGGAGCCTCTGTTTTGAAAGAGCTGTGGAGACCTAGCTTATGGGGAGTCTCGAGCTGAATGAGCTGTAATCTGGTTATTTGGGGACGATCAATGTCCTAGTGCTCTGGAACAAGTGTCATTATCCACATCTTACAGAGAAAGCGAATGAGAATGAGAAAGCTGATGCATTTTGTCGAAATTTAAAGGCAACGTTTAAACAACCACAGGTTTTATATTCCAGAAACAATTCAAATTTACAGTCTGTGATGAAAATAATTTCCTCTCAAACATGTAGTCTAATGAAAAAAATAATAAACAGGTAAACACAGCAAAGACAAATTATCTCTGGTCAGTTCACAATTTTTTCTTTTCCGTTCTTTTTTCTTTTTTGTAAATGATGCGAGTGAACAGTTTCGGTTTTAACATTTAAAGTTTCAAAATGCACACCTCTGACTTCATTGGATCCTATGTATGAAAACAATTCTGCAAAAACCGGCACCGTTTATTCTACAAATAGTGTAGCAGATTAGCCTTCCTATTGAAGCGATAAGGAATGCTTCTGCATGGTCTACATTTTGAAAGAGGCCTAAATGACTGTAGCCAATGAGAACAGAAGTTATATCCATCTAAAAGGAGCAGTAACAAAAACAAATTGTGTAATACCAAGACATAAACCATGGAAGATCCTGTGAAAATGAGTCATAACTGTTTCTGACATAAAACCACATCTGTGAACCTTCTGAAAAAAAACAATAAAAATATAGAATTTGTGCCCTTTAATGAGCACAAAAGCATATCCTGGGGCATCAAGCTTGTGTAAAGGAGACTGTAAACTTGCCATCACATCTGGCGAGATACCAGGATTCATTCACTGGAATTAGGCCAGGATCTTTTTGGGAATCCTGCTTGATTCCCAACACAATATAAAGATTCTGTACACAAAAAACATTGACTCTAGATGAACTTTCACTCAGGTGTGCACCTTTCAAGCACTTGAGAAGCGCCGAGCCTGGCTGCAGAACAGAGGAGAGAAGGCCAGATCCTGCATCAAACAGGGGAATGGAGGATGGAGGCAGAAGGCTACGGTAAGAAGTGAAGGAGCTGAAAAATGCCATCATCACACACAGCAGAGAGACTCTTGACACTAAACCCTTCCACATCACACACACTGTGATCTGCCTGAGCTTCCCACACACACACACACACACAGCCTGAGAGCAGGGACCCACCAAGGAGAAAACGAGAGGAAGAATCAGGAGAGCATGGGAACAGGGTGCACACACAGGACCCCAAACAAAGAGATGTAGCTGTAAGTATGTATGTGTAAACTGTTATACTCTCAAAACTGAAGGTATCTTTAGGGCACCTTCACATCTTGTGGAGGTTATTTGAACTTTAAAACAGTTCTGAGGACTAATACATCTAGTTTAAATAACCGTCCATTGAAAAGCCCGTGTGCAAGGCCATCGGCCTGAGACGCGCATACCACCCCCACCCCCCCTAATTGACGCAGTGCCAAGTTTCGCACAAGACGCTTCTTGATATGACTGCTGCTGCAGTATGTTCGGGCGTTTAGTCCTGCAGCCTGCCGGCAGACATCCACGCAAGCTGCAGCCAGCAGACACA
>JBBPCX010000011.1:14199273-14211622 GCA_037974365.1 Hydrocynus forskahlii | reverse complement strand
GGGCATTTAGTCCTGCAGCCTGCCGGCAGACATCCACGCAAGCTGCAGCCAGCAGACACAGCACGTGTCCAGTGGACTTTGGACCCAGAGCCCGTCGCACAGTGCCAGTCACCATTTCAGAATCAGAATCATTGGCCAATTGGCCAAGTATGTGAGCAAAAACTTACAAGGAATTTGATTCCGGTCGATGGTGTCTCTCATGCACAACAGTATAAAACAACAATATGTACCAGTACGTGTGTACATGTGCCTACACCACACTAGGGCATTAACGACTCCAGATTTTTTCCAAGTCGACTAGTCAGTCAGCAAAGTCGAGTTGACTAGTCGTTTGATGACGTCATCACACAGATGCAGCGGAGGAACACGGGTGAGCAACATTGAGCAACTTTTATTAAAATTTCTCTGTAACATTAACAGTCAATACGACAATTAAATAAAACAAAACAAAGGCTGATACCTTGAATTTTCTGGTAAATTCAAGTGTACAACAGAAAGTAGGAACAGTTTAAGCCACGGCGCCACTCAGCAACCTCTGGACTGGACGACCCCAGCAGTGCTAGCGTTAGCCATGTTAGCTATGGGATGCTGTTTCAGATGCCGAGCAGAACGCCGGTACTGTTCCTGTACTGTAACAACGACTTGCAGGTTGTGCAGGTCACCACGCTGTTTGTGTTTCTAGAGTGAAGTATCTCTGCTGCCGTGTCTCTCGTCTTGTTGTGTTTAGATTCCTCTCGCGCCAACAGTACCGCCCTTTTTATGAAGGGACTATAATAATTGGTTCAGCCAAGGAACGTGTGTCAGCGTAAGCCAATCAGACGCAGAGACTGCATTGTGTACACAAGCGTGCGCACAGAGAGAGGAAAAAAAACACACCAGTCGAATTCTCTCAGCTGATGTCGACTAGTGGACTTTTTTGTTAATGCCCTACACCACACCCATATGTCTCTTACAGAGCATGCTTGCTGCTCCAATAGGCCAATAGACGCGATTCCGATTCTGATTCTGATTCTGAGCCTGATGAAATTACATCAGTTGACGCCGTCAGCCATTCTAGTCTCAAAGACTGAATTTAGATACTAAAAAAAAACAAGGAAACAGAGGAAGAATGTAGATCTACAGACTAAAAGTTGATGTATAGCTACAGTTTAAACTTTTAAATTGTTGTTTTTAATCATACAATTGATAGATACATGTATAAAAAGATACTAATATGTTACCCTGGGCAACCTAACAGGTCTAAAATAATTGTTAGGAGGCTACAAATATTCAGTATGTCTAGAATGATGAATGGAGCTGTAAATAATTCTAAAGTGACTAAGGAAGCTGTACAGCTCCAGAAAAAAATAAGAGACCGCTGCAATTTATCTTTAAATCAGCATCTCTATGAGTATGACAACCATTCCATGCCAGTGTCTGTTAAATTCCTACACAAGCACCTCGTTCACTGATTAGGGATCACCTGAATCAAATCTTATTTAATGAGGAAAAGTATAAAAACACTGCTGTAATCAACACTCTCCTCTCGCAATGTGACCAGTTGGATGGAAAAACACTACTAGAAGTTCGTCAAAGGCAATTATTGCCAAGAGATTTGTTTTCCGTAAATGCTCTGTAAATGTTGCATCACGTCCTCAGCAGACAACAGACAACAGTATGGTACGCATATCGGGGGAAAAACACATTTTAGAAAGGGACTTTTTCTAGTTTGTTAAATGCAGCAAGTTAACACATGAAACTGTGTGTCGAAATATGCAGAAATGTGGTCTCTGTAGAGGATGAGTAGTTTCTCGCTTCAGCAGAACATATCTTGACCGGGAGTGCCAAAACTTTTGCACACAACTGGGCCTGTGTGCTCTGCATTTTGACATTCCATTATTTCACAATGAACCAGTTTCTTTTTCACAAACACTTTTGCAAGCCCACTCGAGACATCTATGCCAAGTTCAGCTGACTGGTTGAGTCAGACAGACGGCAGAGCAGGTAGCAGCCTGCTGGGCATGAGAGAACGTTATCATTCTTCTTCTGCACAGCTCGAACTCTTCACAGCATGGCCCAAAGAACTCACAGTCCCAGCCTGGACAGTTAAGCTTAGTAACATGGAGAAAGAGCTTAACAGAGACAGACAGGTGATCTGCACACAGATCCCAGATCCTCCGGTCCTGTCTCAGAACGGGCAAGTATGGATATGAGATATAGCACCATGTTTTAAAACCGAGAAACTACAGACAGCGTAATCCTTAACAATCTGTCAAACTCATCCGACTCTGTTGATTCTCAGAAGTGTCCGGCTGGCTTTTGCACAACATCGCACAATATTGACAACATTACTTGCTTGAAACATACATTAAACTAATTTGGACTTGTCATGCATGATGTTAGTCCTCCTGCAACTCACTTGAAATGCATCTGAAACTCAGCTGTAACTGAATTATGAAGTAGAATAACAGTTAGGCTACTCTGCCGGCTTGTGTCGCATTTGTTCTGCCTTGATAGTCTGCAGTATTGCGGTTTACATTGGTAGTATATTAATTTTCCCATTGTCGATATAAAACCCCTTTACAGTCAGAACGAAATGATACTAGCTGCTACTATTTCTGTGATGACATTAATAATTGATGTTTCGTGTGATTAACTGATTCACTGAATGGTGCATGTCACTTTGATTATTTTCAGGGACTTTATGCTACTGGCAAATTTCACAACAATGATTTTATGCACGGGGGGTTCTCGTTTTATGAGGCTCTCGACATGCAGCGCTTCAAGTTTACGGCGCTCACGTGGGTGAACTAGTTTAGTGGTGCTTCGGATGATACGCAGGATGCGCAGGATGCGCAGAAAACCAGAATACGCAGAATACCCGGTAACACAGCGTATGAGTGAGGAAGGACGCTTATCGATTTGCAAGTGTTGCTTTGTACTACAGTACAGTGTTCAAGTACAGTATAGTTATGGCCTTTTCCTTTTTCTGTGACTTAGTCGTGTTTTTGTTCTACATTCTACAACTGTGTTAGGATCGGTTATTGATTTACACCAAAATTCAGGTTACATCACTGGCCTAGAAACAGATCTCTGTCATAACTTGAGGACCCCTATAAATGATTTTATATAAGTAAAATTATAGCCACATGAAGCCAGCCTTAGGATCAACTGCAGAATTTACCTACCATTTACTGTGATGATTAATAGAGTACTGAATGTATTTAAAGACTATACAACAAAAATGGCTTAACTGCATAGCCTTTAAAAAAAAATACATTGAAAACAGTATCCACCAGAAAAGCATACAATTTTGTGTATTCCCCAGAATTTTATGTGTAGAAGCATTTAAAATGTGCATCACTGAGAAGACAAGATTCATCAAGAAGGATCCGTTAAAACCAGTCATTTTGATCTGTAAAGAGAAAGGCAGAGTGCTGTTAGACATTTTGTTGACTGTAATTTAATGACATGTTAAGTGTCTTCAGTGAAGCACTGAAATGAACTGTTAGTCATTTTGGTGGATCTTTTTAAGAACTTTGAGAGCCGAGGAAAGCGTTGCCGGGCGTGGTACTGTTTCTCTTGCGGTGTTGATACTCTGCAGTTGAAAATAACTTCACTGCGGATCTGCACCCGAGCAGTTATGCGGGGACACCTCTGTGTGTGCTCTTCTCTGCACTCTTCTATCAGGTTCCATTTTGAGAGGTTTTGCCTTTGCATTTTCTAGAGGCTCGCTTGTCTTACTCCACTGCACTGAAGACAACTGATGATTCATAGGCTGTGACACTTTGACAGATGGACAGATTTGAGGTATTTTGGGGACTTCATCCTTGATGCAGGTGGCAAAATGGAAAACATTTTTCATTGTGTTTGTAGGACAGTCGCTGTGTGTGTGTGTGTGTGTGTGTGTGTGTTTGTGTGTGTGTGTGTGTGTGTGTCACCACTATTGTTTCTGTATCCTGCATACACAGCTCTTTGTGCAGGTGCAAATATCCTAAGAGTAGTTGAATATCTATGTGTTATCTTTACATCAATCGAACAAACATACATACATACACACATGGATACACATTTTGTTTACACAATACGCACCGATCAGCCATAACATTGAAACCTACCTGCCTAATACTGCGTAGGTCCACACACGGACTCTACAAGACCTTTGAAGGTGTGCTGGGGTATCTGGGACCAAACAAATCTTTGCCATGTTCCCAACCTATTTTTCTAGTGCGTCTGGGCATTATCCTGCTGAAAGAGGCCAGTGGCACTAAAGAATACTGTTGTTGTGAAGGGGTGTACTTGGTCTGAAACAATGTGTAGGAAGGTGGTGCTTGTCAAAGTAACATCCACATGAATGCCAGAATCCAAGGTTTCCCAGCAGAACATTGTCCAGAGCATCACACTGCCTCCATCGGCTTGCCTTCTTCCCATCATGGTGCCATCTCTTCCTCACACAAGCGACGCACACGCACCGTCCGCATGATATAAAAGCAAATGTGATTCATCAGGCCACCTTCTTCCATTGCTCTATGGTCCAGTTTTGATGCTCATGTGCCCATTGTTGGCACTTTTGGTGGTAGACGTGGGTCAGCATGGGTAGTCTGCAGCTCCACTGCTCCATGTACAGCAAGCTGTGAGGCAGGTTTTCTAAATGGATGCGGAATCATTTCATTACGTGCGATACGTCTTCATGTGCAATATCACTACTTATGTCAATAGTACTTTTTATGACTTAATATTACCACTGGATTCTCTATTAAGTGCAATAACTTACTCCAAACTTCCATTTGTGTCGGTAGTTTTTCACTCAACTCTGTTACTTATCCATAGTATTTATATCCAGCATTTCTGTATAGAGCATCGGGTATTTTCATAAAAATCTTTTTATTTAGATTATATTTAGACTTTATATTTTATATTGTTCTCGTCTCTGTGTCTGCAGTCGTTACATAAGCAATTTCCTCCGGGATCAAAGAAGTTTTTGATTCTGATTCTGAGTCTGTGTTCTGAAAACTTTGTCGTTGTCAGCATTAACGTTTTCAGCAATTTGTGCTACTACAGCTCCTCTCTGGGAATGGACCAGATAGACTAGCTTTTGCTTACCATATGCTATGCTCTCTTTCTCACTTAGCTGCATCATGAGTCATACACTGTAGGGTGTAGAGACTCCTAACTGCTTAGCGCAGTCATCAAAGTGACTTCCAGTTCCGCAGCTTATGGTAAGATGGTGACGGATCTAAGCTGGCTGCATTAACCTGTCAGGTGTAGGGTCAGGTTGATTCCCATACAGTAAACAATGTGTTGAAATATATTTTAAAGTGTCAAATATATTTGAGTATTATATTTTAAATACACTGCAATATATTTGCATTGATGTTGACATGTATTTGTTGGGTTTTTTTTTTAATTTTGTCACATAAATATATGATGATGTGAAGTTTGAAACGTATTCAAATATGTACAAATGTATGGCATGAAATGTGAAACATAGAACAAAATAGAGGCAGCCATAAAATTTTAGTTGACTAATGAAAGCCCTTCTTCTACAGCTGTGAGGTTTCTTCTACAGCTGTGAGGTTTCTTCTACAGCTGTGAGGTTTCTTCTACAGCTGTGACAAGTGAGGTTTGAAACATAAAAATGTACAATACCAGCAAATTTGAAACAAAAAAAAACATTTTTTAAATATTTTCTACTCAGTCTGTGTGAACAAAGTGGTTTGATGTGAATTGGTTCATTCTAGAGAGACCTTTCAAATTCCTTTATAATGGTTGTGATATAAACTAGGGGTTTTAATGTCTTCAGCATGGTTGTAGCCATTGTGTTTACTATCCAAAACCATCAGAGTTTTGATATGCAAAACATACGTAACTGTACTGTGCCTCTAAACCCAGATAGACAGGACTTCCTAGAGTCAACAAATTCTCACCTGAGAGTTCAGGTTACTAATCTTCATCAGAGATAGTGATACGTCATGATTGGATAATAGTGGTGAAAATATGGTGCTGTACCTTGATGCAAAAATAAACGGAGGAAGCACAGCTTCCATCAATCGCTGGAAAAAGTTAACTAACTCAGTTGACATCTGGCTGTGATATTTTTGACAGATGGGGAAAAAGTTTCCAACACTGCAGGGTTGATGTGGGACTGGAAGTCCTCATTGTCAGTGCAGTCACTGTCTCATCTCTAGAAACACTGAGTTCTTCAAGAGATGACATTGTGAATTTCCATTCAGGGCAACACATCGGATTTCAGCAGGCACATGAGGACATTTGCTGTACAAATACCACCAAGTTCCATCTGCCCTGGACTGCTCTGCTTGCATACCGGCCACTTTACACTCTCTATATATTTTAACTCTCTCTTCATTACACTTTAATGGAAATTTCTGTTAAATGAACCCTATAAGGATAGAGGTATTAGGACATACCTGTTTTTCAGGGTTTGGGCTAGGCCCCTTACTTCCAGTGAAGGACAATCTTAATGCTTCATCATAGGAAGACAGTTTGGACAACGCCATGCTTCCAACATTGTTGACACAGTTTGAGGAAGAACCTTTTCTATTCCAGCATGACTGTGTCCCAGTGCACATAGCGAGCTCCATAAAGACATGGCTGGATGAGTTTGGTGTGGAAGAACTTGACTTTCCTGCACAAAGCCCTGACCTCAACCACATCCAACACCTTTGGGATGAACTAGAACCGAGATTGTGAGCCAGGCCTTCTCGTCCAACAACAGTGCCTGAACCTAATAAATGCTCTACATTATGAATGGCCATGAATCCCCACAGAATCTCCAAAATCTTGTGGAAAGCCTTCCAAGAAGAGTGAAAGTTGTTCTAGCTGCAAAGGGCGAACCAACTCCATATTAAAGTTTATGTATTTGAATGCAATGTCATAAAAAGTCCCTGCTTGTTTAATGGTCAGGCGTCCCAATTCTTTTGACCATACAATGTATGTAAGCATATGCTGTAAAAAGAGTCATTGCTGCTCGGTTTAGCTGTGTTGATTAATAGATGTAGACTGGTAATGTCATGGTTTGGAGCTTGGGTTGAATACATGAATCTGAGATTGTAGTTGAGAAATAAATATTGAAGTAACAGGAGAATAAAACTTTGAACCAACACAAAATGTTGGGTAAAATGTAGACGATGTATTTGCAATCAATTAGTATAATAGCTTTCTGTGAGGGAGCTTTTAGAGGCATTACAGACTTTGGACATTCCAATCACCACCACCGTGAACAGTTCTGACTCTAATTTTCTCTAGAATGGAACATTTCACATCAAAGCACTCAAAACGACTTCGTTTACATTTCATTGATTGAATTGACTGAATTTTTACTAGATTGGGGGAATTCTCATTTAACCGAGGCAGAACAAAAATAAAGGTCCTGAAAACGGGTTCTTTGAAGCAGTACCATAGAAAAGCCATTTTGGCTTCCTTAAAGAATGTTTCAGTTGATGATTCTTCAAAGGTCAGACCCAAATGAAGCCTAAATCCAATATTTCATTATTGGCACTGCAATTTATTTCAAGATCACACTTAATCTAGAAAAAAAAAAATTGAAACCACTTATCTATACCATGAAACAGGGTTAAGGGAAAGTCTGCCTTATTTCAAGGGAAAGTAAGGGAAAGCAAGCCAGACTTTCCCTTAATCCTGTTTCATGGAACAGTACCCAGGTGTCTCCCCTTGTCTGTTAACCCAGTGATGATTGCCTTGTCTCTGTGTTCACTCTCCCTTCTGTGTCTAGCTATAAAACCCCAGCCGATCCGGCAGTCCAGTGTGCAGTTACCCAACTTGGTTCTTTCTTAGGACCTTCATGGCCAACTTGGTTCCTTCTTGGACCCTTCAAGTTTCTTTGTGTTACTCTCTCACTTGCTCTATGAAGTCACTGAACGTGACTGTTTGTATTTCAGTTGAACTAAGCTCCTTGTTTTCAAGTGACTGTTTACGTGGCTTGTGAGATTAAACCTCTTTGTGTTTTCATTAACTCCTGTCCTCCTTCCCTGTGAGACACCATGACAGTCTTTTACTCAAAAAGTACATAAATTCCATAAGTCACGGGTTTTCACAAAATCTATTTTACTCTGAAAACATGTATTATAATTACTGGTACCCCCTCATTTAGCAACCCCCTTTTGCCAACAGAAAAACAATAGTCTTCTCTCGTAATGTTTTATAAGACTTGATTCTCTTGTAATGTTTTATAAGTTGGATTCGGGTCTGGGTGCTTGGTTTGCAATGGCCAAAGCTTGATTCTGAGAGTTTTAATCATTTTTCAGTGTGTTTGGATTTATGCTTGGTATTTTTGACCTGCAAAAGATCCAACAGTGACCAAGCTTCTTGCTGAGGCAGCCAGATTTTGATTTCAAATTTCCCGGTACCCACTTTGAGCATTTGGAATCAAAGAGTTGAATTTTTGTTTGGTCTGACCACAGCACACTGTCCCAGTTAAAGTTCCAGTGATGCCTGTATGACTCCAGGCGATTTTGACTGTGGTGAATAGATAGGAAAGACTTCTTTCTGAGAACTTCCAAACAGTTTGTTGGTACAAAGGTAGTGTCCTAGGGTGGATTTAGTAACCCCAGAATGTTTTCCTAGTTCTGAAACTGTGGTCTTTGAAGAATTTTTATTTCTCTGACCAGCCTTCTCACTGTAGCTGCTGAAAAAATAACCTCTTACAAGCTGTTTTTTCATGTCTTAAACTTTTTAATGATCGCCCTAATTGTTTATATGGCCTTTTATGTCAAGCAGCTTTTTTTTATATTCATCCTCTGATTTGTGGAAGTCAACCCACTTTTGCTTTATTTGAATAGGATGCTTATGCCAATAATTCTGCAGCACACTGTATAAGACGCATAGGATCATTAGTTTTATTCATGTAAACTTCCTATCGTCAATATCACCTCATACCATGATAACCAAGTGTGACATACTGTGATCCTGAGTTTTATCAGTCCTTGTCACACTAGGTGACTTGTTTTCCTGCATTTGGCCATTTTGTATTCAGTTCAGGAGAGGACGTGTGTCACGGAAAAGTCATTCTTGATGTACAGCATCTTTTCCCCCATCCCCTGCTCTCTTTACAAGTCTGGCTACTTCTGGTTCATTCTTTCCTCAGAACATTTTGTCATCTCCTGGGACAAGCTGTTCCCCCTTAAAAGTGCAGAATGTGGACAAAACGTTTACTTCATCTGCCTAAGCAAATAATTACTCCAATTAATTAAGCAAGCTGTGGATGACTGGAGGCACAATTTTCTATTCCATGTCAGAGAAAGTAGGTGCATAAAGGACAGATAACCACTAGAGGGCAATGCCAAATGACCCAGAGTGGAGAAAAAAGGCTTGTCAGTTATACCGCGGGGTGTTGGTGTGTTTTAGAGTCAGGCGTCTTCAGAATGGTGTGTGTGTGTGTGCATGTGTGTGTAGAGTTTGGAGGCATTCTTTAAAAGCCTTCCATGCGGCCTTGTTGGTTTTCTGAGCGAGTGTAGCCTCGTCACCCACCATGTAACTAATGGCTCATGCCAAAGTGTGTTTGCGAAGGAGTGGAGTGTGTGTGTGGGTGTGTGTGTGCGTGTGTGTGTGTGTGTGTGTGTGTGTGTGGAATGTGCTAAAATGTGTTATGTACGAGCTCTGGGAGAAGAAGAAGAAAGGGGCAGGAAAACACAAATATGAAACAGACATCAAGTATCCATCATACACTAATGAACACACATGCGCACACACTGCTGGGAACAGTCATCCTCCAAACCAGGACTTCGATTAGGCATTAGATGTGAACAGTGGAAAATGATGTTTTCTGACTAGTTTTAAAATGCCTGTACTTTTCAAGTCAGTTGCATTCATCCAAGAGAAGTGGACAGAGGGACTTACGGTTCTTTTCTTACAGAGAAGTCCCCACAGCCCTTTTCTAAAGGATTAGCGAGCTGGACTGGCCGCAGCCTTATCAGTTCTATACAAAAACTCCCTCTAGTGGCATCTGGCAGCACATCCACCACAATCCCCCCTCTGTTCCCGTCCCATCCCTGTGGCTCAGTTTAGCTTTAAAATGTGCTGATTTATCCACCAGAGGGCAAGTGGACAGAAAATAGACTTTTACTGTATATCTATTAGCTGTCATTTCCAAATGAGGCGCACTTTTGGAAGCATCGCTGAGAGAGAATTTCCTCTGGACCGTGATAGATAGAAGGAGACGCTCCTTGCATTTTGCCGCTGTGATTTTAATCTTGCTGTACTGTTTGGGGAATAAATGAACTTATGCAGGGAAACGCAGGACTGTTATCAGAGGAGAGCTGAACAAGCCTGAGGTGAAAGAGAGTCATGTTCAGTTCCAGCATCATCTGAATAGGCTAGACTAGCACTGGCTTTTTGGATGAAAGGAGAAAAAAAGATCAAAAGATCAGCTTATTTTTATCACTGTGGGGCAGGGTCGGGTAGTATGACTGTAATGTGGTATCCCGTGGCATTTAAAAAATCGTGACAGCGTTTCAAAATCAGATTTTCCTTTCACAGCGGCCTAATAAACAGCCTAATAAACAAATTCCGAGCCTGAGTTTCAGCTCATGGAAATGAGCGAAAAAAGACAGGAGTGCAGGTTTATGTTAATAAATAATACATAGATAATAAACCATGAACCTAACAGAGCCAGGGCTGTCCAGGATAGTCGAGAAGGTCTGGCTTCGCTAGTGGGCCAGTAGCTCCAGACATATGACTAATCGTATTCTGACACAAGTATAGGATATGAAGTCTGAGGGCGAGAAGTTAAGTGACTGTTATTTAGGCCCTCGCTTACAGTATGGAAAGAAGCAGGTCTACAGCTGAACTCTATTGTGGAGTGCATAGTTTAAAAACTAACCCCACAGATGGATGCGACCATTAAGGAAACCCTGTTTCCCCTCAGCCAGCTTTGTTCAATACCTATGCAATATTCCATTTTCCCTGCAGTTCGGGCCATAATGGTAACCAAATGTATGCAGCACGTTCCTGATGCGTGGAGATGCTGGCAGTGCTGCTGAGAAGCTAATTTCCAGCTCTAACAGGTATGACTGGTGTGGAGCGGAGCGAGGAAAGGCCACAGGTAAGCTGGCACTCTGATACAAACTCAATTCCTGCAGGGCTTGAACGAGGCAGCGGGCTGGAAGAGTGGGCCTGGCTAGATAAACATCAGCTTCTGCATAGGTCATCCTTTCTCGCTTGCATACTACCACATCTTCTCGTCTCCACCTGCCTCCGAGGCTGACAAGGATACTCCAAGTATGTCATCCCACACTTGTAGGTGTGTGCACGTGTGTGGGCCCATATGTGTGTGTGTGTGTGTGTGTGTGAGTGAGTGATTGTTTGGCAGCCGGAATGGGGATATTTTGGCTTGCCAGAGGGAAGAATGACATCTTCTGGTGTGTGGAAGAAGCTTGCCCAGGGGTGAAAGGGCTGTCCCAGGAAGAGCCATCGTATATATTTCTACCTTCCCACTGCTAAATCCATTAGTGACACAATTTCCTCCACCCTCACCGTGCTCCCCTTGATAGCATCCACCATCTATTTTATTTTATTCTTATTTTCAATTTTGCGGATGGGGAAAGGTTAGGATTAGTTATCGACAGGCTCCGTCTGAACAGAGCTGAGGAAGCAGGCCACACAGGATGGGACTCCCTAAGCCCATTTTCCGCATGCCCGCCTAAGTGTGTGCCAAGATGTGTGTGTGTGTGTGTGTGTTTGTGTGTGCATGTGTTTGTGTGCCTCAAAAAGACTTTTTGTAAAGTTACAAATGGAGTATTGTGTTTAGAGGCACATGTCTGTTGGTTGCACCCTTAAGCTGTTACTCACCTCTGCTACTGTGTGCACCCTTTGACTATTTACTCTTTATCTTCTTAAACGTCCTCTGTGGACCCCAGTCTCCATTACACAATGAAGCAATTCTTTGGCGAGATGTCATTTACTCAACTTCTCCCCGTAATCCAGACATAGTCAATCAGCCAAGACCCACTTCTGCCATTTTTATGGTATGTACCCTACTGGTCAAAAGTTTTAGAACACCCCAATTTTTCTGGTTTTTTTTGGTATTGAAATTCAAGTGGTTCAATGTCTCATTGTTCTTCCCAACTATGTTGCAGAAGTTCCCATAAGTGTGCAGCACGTATAGGTTGCTTTGCTTTCACTCTTCTGTCCAGTCCATCCTAAAGCAGCTAGATGGGGTTGGCAACGGGCAAACCTTTTATCACTGTTGCCTCACTAACCCCCCCACACTAACACACACTCACACACACGCACACACACATTCACACACTCACACACTCACACACTCACACACTCACACGGACACAGACACACACACACACACACACCCATACACGAACACACACACACACAC
>JBBPCX010000011.1:14151221-14181353 GCA_037974365.1 Hydrocynus forskahlii | reverse complement strand
TGATGGATATATATATATATATATATATATATATATATATATACATTATATACTGTCTAATTTTATCATGTAATATGATGCTCTGGGTAACGTTCTGCTGGGAAACCTTGGGTTCTGGAGTTTTTTCTCTTTTTTGCCAAGACCAGAGCACCCTGATTGATCTTAAGCTTGCCACGAGCGATGTAGAGGATCAATTCTAAGATAGCAAGAAAAAAAATAAATACAGGGTCATCTCATTGGGTGAGATGACACTGTGTTGTGGCAGATCAAGTTCATGGCAACAGTGAACTGCCTAATGGCAGTGGCCTCATTCAGCAGGATAATGTGCCCTGCCACACTGCAACAATAGTTCAAGAATGGTTTGAGGATCACAATAGAGCTCAAAGTGTTGACCTGGCCTCCAAATTCCTCATTTCTCAGTTCTATCAAGCAATTGTGTGATGTGCTGGACAAACTAGTCTGATCCAGGATGGCCCTCTCACAGTTTACAGGACTTGAAGCATCTGCTACCATATCTTTGTGAAAGATACCACAGACCACCTTTAAAGGTCTTGTGAAGCTACAAAAGCTGTTTTTTTGCACAAGGGGCACCTACACAATATTAGGCAGGGGGTTTTAGGGTCAGTGTTTCCAGGTAGGTAGTCACTTAGGGTGCCACTTTAGGAAGGGTGGTAAAACCTTTAGTGCTCACCTCCATCCTTATTAAATAAAAACCCCTCAAATGCCATTTGGGCTAAAGTACTGCAACTCTGACAATTCCCACCCCCACTTGGATCCGAGCACCCTGAATATCTGCTGGATTTGCAATGCAGAATCACAGCATTGTGTATTTCATAGGAGGAGAGACTTGACATCAGCTGGTGGTCCTCCCTCTCAGGTCAACAAAATTTTATATTCCAATCCTCCTCACACAACAGTCAACAAAAATTATTAATGGACTGAAGTTAATAATAGTATTACAGTAGACCCCCGAAATTCGCAGGGGTTACATTCCAAAAGCACCTGCAAATTGTGAAAAAATGCAAATTTGTGATGTCTTAAAAAAATGCCTATTTTTATAGTGTAAATGCTACATATGCCGCCAAATATGGTCCCAAAACACTTTATCATTTTTAACTCAGCTTTATACATTACCTATAAAAATGTAAAAGCAAACCTGTATCCGTACTGTACAGTTTACACTGAACTCCCGTAGTGCTAGAATGTAAATACCAATGGTACCCCTGTATAGACTGTACTGTAATTCATTCACGAGCGTTTTCTGTCATATGTGCTGTCATTTTCTTTGGTATAAGCAGGTAAATACAGCAATAAAATTAATTGAGTTTACAGTAATAAAAATACAGGGCTTTAAGAAGAACAAAACGAAAAAACACGAGAACACTCGGTGAAACACTTGAGATCGCTCCCCGCGGGAAACTGTTATAATGCAGGAATGCTGGACTGCAGCTGCCAGAGATGCATCACAAGGCAGCAGCACATATACATTTGCTTTGTGTTCTCCACAGTACTAAAAAATGTATACAGTTATATTTTATATGGAAATTTAGCTGAATTGACATTAATATTTATGTAGCAAAATTAGTACATTATATTTTTCTTGTTAATTTTGCACTAAAATGCATAAAAAATGATATATTACCACGAAAAAAGCAAAAAGAAATGCGGAGGATATTTGCGGTTTCTGTGAATATGCGGGGTTTTCCATGAACAATTATTAGTTCGCTTCTAAGAAAAAATTTGCAAATGACTGAAGCCGCAGACTTGACTTAGGGGGACACACTGTATATGTTAAGAAAAGCTGACTTGCTCATAACATTGCCATCCTACACATAAGCCAAAGGTATATCCTTGACCATAGACACCTGTGAGACACAAATACCGAGCAATCTAGCAAAACTAGGCTCTTCTGGTTTTATTTAAGTCGGTATCATTACACTGCACTCTATTGACTGTAAAATATCAAACTCATATAAGTGCAGTGTCTTGGTGCATGCTACTATCACTGTTCTCCTGTGCACTCAGGAGGAAAACATTGTTTTCTTCTTGACTGAAACAGGAGCTGATACCAAATTTGATTGCTTACAGAGGTCATTTTGGTAGTGCATTGTGGCCAGGGCTCTGTTGAGTCTCAGGTGAATTGGTGTGGTGTTTATACATAGGCCATTAGATGGAGTGGTCTGGGGTGTCAAATGACAGATGTAGTGGCAGTTTGGAGGTCACTCACACAGTGAGATGACCCTGTATTTATTTATTTTTTTCTTTCTCTTGCGATATTGATCCTCTACATTGCTCATGGCGAGCTTAAGATCAATCAGAGTGCTCCGGCCATGGCAAAAAGAGCAAGAACTCAAAAGGGCAATCTGGTGGGAATCTTAAAAATATCAAATAAAATTACATATGTGCACACTGTAAACTCAATAAAATATCGGCAATATTTTTTGTCTAGTATTAAAGAGACTATCAGACTTAATGCAGATTAATGGAATATTAGTGGAAAAGAGGACAACCTGAATGAAGGTTAAACATTATAACATTTTGTAAATCATAGATTAGAACTTCCTTGATTGCACTTTCCCCATAAACGAAGAGCCTTCTCGTGTTTTATTAGCATGCTCTTTCCATTTTCTTGAGGTGGGCGATTCATGACGCTTATTAAAGGGCAATAAAATCAGAGGGTTACCCCAGCACTTTGTGATGATTTGCAACTGTTGTCCTTAATACGTCCCCCCAGGTTTGGGCGCACCTTTTTGCATGTCATAGATGCCATGAATCAAGCCAGGGGCTTACCTGCGTGCAAGGGTTTTTCATTACATTAAGAGGCACATACGAGTAAGCTGGGGTCGGAGATTTGGAAAGGGTAGGTTAATTAGGATAACAAGGGGCAGCCAAAAATGAAGGTACGCTTCCATTTGTTTCAATAAGGGAAATTGATTCCCATGTCCTCTGGTGGTCGGGCACTCCCCTCCCCAATGCGTGTGAGGCAAGTGAGACAACAGCAATGGGGACACATTGATTTTTGAGTGGCTTGCACCAGAGGCTGGTTGGTGCAAGAAATGCAATATTATACGTATTTTCAAGAAATACAAAAGCGCTTTGCTATCTAATCTACCGAATTTGTAGCACACAGTATGTTGCAATGTCCTGGGCTTGGGAACAGAAATCTCTTGACACAAAACACTCTTATAACAGAAGAAAGTGAGCAAGTGCTTCACTAGTACGCAAAGTAAACTTCATCCAGAAAGGAATGCAACACATGGAATATGAAGAAATAGTTACAGCACAAAGAATCTAATGAAACAGCACTTCAGCAAGGCTGCAGATTAGATTAGTTCGAAGAACGTTACAGCACTGGGGGTATTATTACATGATTGCCTGACTGCAAATTATTTTTCCACAGTTTTTTTCTCACAGTTGTTAGATTTCACAGTTTTTGTCACAAATAAAATGTCAGTTGAGTGCATTTTTGTCAGTTAGATTTGTTGGCGTTATGTAAATGTGGTAGTTTATTCATTAATTCATTTATTTTCTCAAACTGCTTGTTCCTTACTAGGGTTGCGGGTGCCTGGAGCCTATCCTGGGGTCTATGGGTGTGAGGCAGGGACTCACCCTGGGCAGGGCACCAGCCCACCACAGGGCGCACGATATTTGATAAATTTTAATGAAAAATAAAAGGAAATATTTTTCCTCTTAACACCTTTATCAGATTATCTAGAACACTGAGTGTGAAAAGCTGTGCTTCTGTGTTGAGCTGTTAGTGAGCAATTATGGCTGAAAGTGGGGAGGTGAGAACCCCTCCTGCTGTGAAAACTTAATGCAATAAAATAGCATTTAAACACGATTCCGTCACATTTATGAATGCTGACTCGCTTGTTCTATCTGCAAAGATGAAAATTCAGTTTGCCTCTAGTTTGTACATTTTCTCAATCTAAATATTTAACATTAAGGGTAGTATGGCAAACAATGCATAGCTCAACTGAGGGACGTCTAAATCCCATTGAAATTTGCAATATATGGCTACTGTATGAAAGGATAAACTCTGGAAGATACATAGTTTACTTTGAAATGATCATTATGGTGTATATAATGTTGAACTATGATGTGATATAAATCTGAAGGGTTATTATATGGTACTGTAATAGCAGTCCTTGATAACATCCATCTCTGCCTCATACAAAGTAGCTTTATCACACATCATGCTTCAAGTAGGCTGAAAAACAAGTGTACTTTATACCCGGTACGGGTGAAATGATGGGCTATAACTGTGATGATCATTTCATTCTACAGCTAGGAATATACACTGGATGGTTAACGCGCAAACACCCTCTAAAAATATGACACACGTACATGGAAAGCAATAAAACTCCAGGCCTGCTGAGCTGTATGCAGGCTGGGGGAAGGACACAAGCAATCTGTGCATTAGCAGGTAGGTGGGGGAGCGGCTATTATAAAACGATGGCCGCCAGCAAGATGCAAGGAGGAGGCTGGATGTAAAGGACAAAGAGAATGCTTATAGCATTCTGTCTCTAGGGCTTAGCCCTTGCTAACCTCTATAGGGGGAATTTAGGGACCCGTGTAGAACATCGGCTGAGCTGCTGTAGCATCACGCTAATTTAGCTTCTCATGTCTGTGTGGCCATTTGCTACTGTGGACTGTGTTCATTTAGCATCATAATTGAGAATCTTTTGTTTAAGTGAATTTGGGTCTGAGTACAGTACACACAGCAGATCCAAATGAGTAATGCAATCCAGTGAGGCCATGACCAGTGAGGACTAATGTATAATTTAAAGGAATACTCCAGCATTTTTCAAGGTGTCCAGACAGATCTGTAGCACAGTCGATTACTACAGACAATATTTTTGATGCGTTTCCCTGAACAGAATCTGTCGACTCAAAATACACATAAAATGCCAATGGGCAGCAGCTGCAGCCAGCGCCTTCTGCTTCTATTTTAGGTGTGTTTTGTGTGCCAAACATAGAGAAATATGTCCAAATCGATACTTGGCAATTGATCATATAACTTGGCAATTGATCAAATAAAGTAGAGTGAAAAGAGCTTTACAAATATTTCTTTTTTAATAAATTATTGTAAGCCTAAATCACAGACAGTAACATATTTTACTGTCAGTCATCTCAGCTCCACACAGTCTACAGCAGAGGCGGTAGATTTCAGAGTGTAACAGTGCTTGGACAGCCACATTGTAGTTTATGTACATTTTAACTGGTCTACCCATTGCTGGATACGTATTTTTGCTCATGTGCCAGCATTACACACCAAAATTTGTCACTTTGTGTTGTTGTTTATACTTTTATTCACTCCGGTCGCTTGATTTTTAGAGACATGGGACATGCCTGTGTGAATGCAGAGCCACAGATTTACAGTAGCAGTTTTACAACAGCAGCATCTGACCAGTGGTGAAATAGTCAGCAACCATCTGATTTCTTGTTGATGTTGTAAGTTTATCCATTTTTTAAATAAAGATGTTAATGATCCAAGTACCTCCTTGCCAGTAAGATGATGCTAACATCAGTGCTAATGCTAAGATACTTGGTGAAATAAAAGACTTGGTTTACAAAAGCATGTAACTAAAACAACAGCTCGCCAATTTAATTTGCCTGTATTGCTTTGACACATTAAGTATGCATAATAGTAGTGCCAAATGGCAAGATAGTATAAAGTATATAAATATCTACTGTGTGCTAAACTTAAGTTTGGCAGGTTAGTACACTAAAATACTTCAGAGGAGACTTGTGGTTAGCTAACAAAGGAAGATGAATTTATAAACACGTTTCTTATGATAATGGAAGGGATTATACTCTATTATCTGATTTTGTTTTATTTTTAGAAACTGTGTTAAACACTACAGCCACTTTTGTGTCACTGTCCACCTTTTGTTTTTTTACATTTCAGAATCATGGGACAATAGTGCCATCAGAATCAGAAACCTTTATTGGTGCCGGAGGAAACTGCTTATGTAATGACTGCCACAACACACAGAGACACAGGGACAGTATCAATATAACATAAAATCTAAATAAAATCTAAATAAAAAATCAACGCCATACTCAACCAGTCAATCGACCAGTTTTAAGCATGCATTGTGGGTATCTGAGTATCCTCAACTTGGACACTTCTAACAAAATTTCATACTAAATACTCAAACACTAGTTAATATCAAACATACTTTTGGGACACTTAAATGTGCTTAAATATGATTTTTTTTTCCAGTTGAAAGACATCAGGAGCACACCCCTGTGAAGCTGTGATAAAGGGCTAATAGACAAGAGTGATGAAGGATGAAGTTGAAGCTATTTAAAGCACAAATGTAAACAAAACTAAAGAGAGGATGCTGTATTTGTGGTGAAGGCGACAGATAGCTTCCCTGGGTAGCTATTTTTGCCTCCTGACTAAATTGACAGCACTCACTATATTTGTAACAGTGCTATTTTAAAAAGAAAGGCGATTATTTTTATCTGTCTGGTAGCTAATGCTAGACTGGCAGGTTACAGGTACAAATCCATTAGCGGTTCAGTTTCTTGGCAACTTCAGCTTAGTATGGACGGCAAATGTTAGCTGGCGCTTTACGTGCCACGTTCTGTTACTCACATACCAGACATACGGCATCCTCCTGGTAGTTTAGTAGGAATACGAGGCCAAGCATCCAACAGCATGAATCCTCCTTTCACTTTGTCAGACATGAATGAAACCCAAGCTGCTATGGGTTTGAGTTTGGTGGCATGATATGACATTTGGGTCTTTCTATTCTGTCAAAGTTATTTTAGGTGTGGGAGAGCCACACAGAGCTAAAAGAGCTTGCCAAAGAGATATAAAGAACTATTTAGCATTAGCACTTCATACTAAGCTGATGTGGAGAAATGAATTTGCTTATATCTGCAGCACACCCAGCTAAATATAAACCTGAATCAGGGATGTCCAACCTTGTGTACAGCGGGCTGGTGTGTCAGGTGAGAAAGAGACAGTGCCTGTGTTGGCCAATCAAGTTCTTCCACACCGAACTCATCCAACCATCTCTTTATGGAGCTTGCTTTGTTCACGGGGGACAGCCATGCTGGAATAGAAAAGGTTCTTCCCCAAACTGTGTCCAAAGCATGACATTGTCCAAATTGTCTTGGTCTGCTGAAGCATTAAGATTGCCTTTCACTTTTTAGTAAGGGCCTAGCACACATGCTGAAAAACAGATGTGTCCCAATACTTTTGTCCATATAGTGTATCACTTCTGCTATATCTGTTTGGAGCACAAGCGATTTTAACATATAACCAGAAAGAGGCATCACTCTGTCTGTGGAAGAAAGGCCCACCCAATAAGTAACTACCATGAAAATAAGTGTAGTTATGAAAGTGAGGGATTTAGGTGTAAAGCCTTGCAGTTTAAGGAGTTAATGGACCGGTGATATTTTAGAATCCTCTGTAGCAAATTGACCAACACATTCACCAACGCAGTTACCCAAACATCAGCAACAGGTACACACACACACACACACACACGTACACACACACACACACACACACACACACATCGCTGAGCACCCTCCTTCAGTCTGGCACCATCCCATCAACCAATCTATCACCTCTGGAGCCGTTCTCAGCCACCGCGTCCATTCTTCTTGTCTAGGTTTTAGAGATTCAGCCTTGCCCCCTCCTCTGTGTCGGCCACCCCAGAGCTCGCAGAGCGGGATGGCATCCATCTCCTCTCAGCTGCACCCAGCTCCAGGCTCCAGGACACCCCCGCTGGCATAGCACCCTTGCCCATAAATCAGTCTGTGTCTCCGCTGATAGCTCCTTGTGTCAGCTGTATGGATGACTGTCGCTTACCTGTAAGGACCTGCATGCCAATGGACTCCCACTTACACATAACGGCACAGTCTCTCTGCTCAAATGCCCCATAATGATGGAATGGCAAGATGAGGCTGTGATGATTAGTTATTTCGGTCATTTTAAGTATTTAAGCAAGGGTGTAGATCCCTAACCTCGCAATGATTCGATTCGATTGTGCTTCTTCAGGAATCCATACAGTGCGTCATAAAATCTGAAATTTCCCCTCAGTTCAGTTATTTACACACAATTTTTTTTTTTTTTTTTATGTACATAATAAATAAATGTGACCAGAGGAACTATTTACACAGCAGTGGACAAAATATATGATACAGATTTTTTAAAGATTTGTACATTTGAAAATGTATAAATATTGAAATTTTGACTTAGGCCAAAAACATTGCACACCTTAATCAGTAATTGTTTGTAACATTCCAGAAGCGATTCAGTCCGATCTTCACCTTCAGATCGATGCATTGATGCATTTTCAAACCCTTACAAGTCTAGAGTTGTTTGCTATAGTATTTAAATTGAATTATATGACTCGGTTAGTTACATATTCAGTAGTTATTCAATTACCACCAGTTTTTCTTTGCACAAAAATCTGGCGGTACATAAACTGACCATTTTCTATCAAAATCAAGTTATAATACAGTATCTCCTCCACAGGTATTAGTTGAAAGTTAGCATCTGCGCTTATGACACATGTTTTCATTATTGCCGTCGATTACTGCAGCTTCTAATGGGTTGAATAAATGAGCAACTATGGAAATGAGCTGGAATATTATTAGTGCACTTCATCTGACATTGTTCTTACACTTAACAGGACCTGCATTTATCTCATTTGTGACTGCATGGTTTGGATTCTCTGCATGCTTCGCAAAGAAGAGCTTCCATTCTTTCTCCTGGAGAGCAATGTGTTCGGAATGATAGTATTTGGAGCCATTTAGTGGAGCTTGATGAGGGGGTTTTAGTATGACACCAGTTGTGATATAAACAAAGACTGCAGTGGTACGAGTGTAGGAATGTAATGCTGTGATTATTGCGACCCCAGGGAGGCCTCTTTGAGCCTCTTCAGTGGTGCCGATTCACAGCAAGTGCCCATTATTCCGCTGTAAATGGAACTGAAAATGTACATTCAATACTGAACGGCTGCTAAAAACTATACAGCATGTTCACTTGTAATCCCTCCTAATTGTATCATTAGGATGCTTATTCGCTACATCAAACACCCAGCAGTCAAGCTGAGTTTCTTGCATGACACCTTTTGCCATCCCTCTGGAAACATCTTGCATTGTGTGTGTGTTTGCCTTTGATTTACCCTGTTATCCTAAAATACCTTCTCACACACACACACACACATGAAAAATAAAAGTGCCAGAAATGCTTCCCTGGGGAAAAGGCATTGAAAAACGACCCTTGTTTCATTAGAAACCTTTTAACTTATGATCCTTTAATGATCCATTTCTCTAGAAATTCTTTCTTTTAAGAACCTTTGGAAAATTAACAAAAACCGTCGTTCAAATATAGATGGTTTTAAAAGTTGAATCTTGTTTACATACGACTTTTATAAGTACAGTTTTCCATAATAATGTCTCTTTAAAGATCTTTTAAAGGCGTTAAAGTTTGGGGCAGCTGGTGGCCTATATAGTGGTTGGGGCGTTCGGCCTACAATCAGAAAGTTGTGGGTTTGAATCCCAAGACCGCTAGTGGCACCTCTGAGGTTCCCTTGAGGAAGGTATTGTCCCCACACACTGCTCCCCAGGCGCTGTGTTCCTGGCTGCCCACTGCTTCACTTGGCGAATGGGTTATATGCAGAGGAAGAATTTTGTGTCGTTCACACTGTGCTGTGGTTCATGTATGTGTGTCTTCACGTATGACCGAATGGTCACTTTCCATACCAGGTAAGAACCATTTAGGAACCTTTAGTTTCAAGATTGCAACTTTAATACAACGCCTCCCAACAAATACATACAGAGGCGTACTGTTAATGGCAAAAAGAAAGAAAAAAAAAAAAAGAGAAACTGTGGTGATGCACAAGCATCCACAAGCAACCTTGAACTGTAAGGCTAATGCACTGTTTAGATTGGTATCACTGGGGACGAAAAAACAACAGCACTGCAGTATTAGAATGAGGTTATGGCTGAAAGTGGTGCAGTTCAAGGCTTCCACAGATACAAAGTGTGAATCCTAGTCCAATTCATTTTCCTTTGTGGCAAAAGATCGTCTTCTATTCTGATTTAGAAGAAGCTTGTGCATGCATTTGGAGGAATCTCAGCATGAACGGCCTATTTCAGTTACATTCATCTTTTGCCTGCTATTTACTTTGCTTACTTTAGCATACGCACCAAAAATGGATGCAGTTTGTAGCTCATTTATTAGGCTACAAGCACTTAATTATCCCGCTTTATATAACAGACACCATCAAATTAGCATTGAAAATGGGTAATTATGTTGCATATGAATAAAACAGGTCAATAACAAACGTGTAATTTGTCATGGGGATACTGTTTGTCGACTGCAATTTCATATTTAGCCACAGTACCTTGTTTTTTGTGTGAACTATAGAAAGGCTTTTATTCATTTTGCATATAATCTTTTGCAGTAAATTTGTGATCTTATTTACCTGCTTAATCTCACCCTTGCACATACATGATAAGGGGTTTACATACACTAGGATGACCTCACACTCACAGTTGCGTAGCCTCTTTTCACCAGTGTTTACAGGTTATGCATGTTCTTAAGCCTCAATATACATATTGATTAAGTATTTGCATAACAAGGGCATAAATGAAATATTTGGTAATTATGTAGGTGAGACAGTAGCACAAGTGCTAATCTCATTAGCATTACCACTCATCCTCGAATGAGCAAACGGCGGCAGGGGTCATCCTTGTCACGTTCTTTTACAATGAATGTAATTGTCTAAGGCTTGTCTCAACAGAATTATTCAAACACTGAGTGCTTTGGGAGTGTTCTAGTGTGGTCTTGCAAGTGTTACAGTAGAGCATGTTAACTAGCGAGCGCATTGTTATTCCATCTGAACTCCAAGGGTAATAAAGATGAGGGTGATGGTGCATCTATTCTTAAGAGAACAGTTTGGTGCTGGAAGTGATTGAAGTCACTGACAGAAGTCTGGGACTACACTATATGGACAACTCTTAATTCAGGATGTGGGCTAGGCCCCTTTCTTCCAGTGAAGGACAATCTTAATGCTTCAGCATACCAAGACATTTTGGACAACACCATGCTTCCAACTTTGTGGACCCAGTTTGGGGAAGAACTTTTTCTATTCCAGCATGACTGTGCCTCAGTGCACAAAGCGAGCTCCAAAAAGACATGGTGGGAGTTCGGTGAGGAAGAACTTGACTGGTCCACACAGAGCCCTGACCTCAACCCCATCCAACACCTTGGGGATGAACTGGAACGGAGATTGTGAGCCAGGACCTCTCGTCCAACATCAGTGCCTGATCTCATAAATGCTCCACAGAATGAAAGGGCACAAATTCCCACAGAAACTCCAAAATCTTGTCAAAAGAAGAGTGGAAACTATTATAGCTGGAAAGGGGAGACCAACCCCATATTAAAGTCTATGTATTTGAACACAATGTAATTAAAGTCTCTGATGGTGTAATGGTCAGGCGTCCCAATACTTTTTTCCAAGCAGTGTACAGGTGTTTTCCTGAATATGAATTGATTACTTCATTAGCCAACATGTCATGAACATAGGGAGGAAAATGAGCAAAGGGAAGTGACTTAAGAAAGAGAGACATCCCTCAAAAACAAGAAGGAAAAACAGCAGAAATGAAGTTGATGTAAGACAAAAAAGAAAAGAAACTGAGAGGAGGAAGGAACAAAAAAAGAAAGCAAGCTATCAAAGAATGGTTGAAGGGTAGAGCATTCTCAAAGAAGGAAAGAAAGGTTACAGAGAATGAAGAAAAGGAAGAAAGCTCTCAAAGAGAAGAAAGACTTCAAAGAACGAAAGAAAGAATCAAAGAAAGGCATCAAAGACAGACTTCCAAAAAAGAAGGAAAGAGAGCCATGAAAGAAAGAAGAAAGAATGAAAGAAAGAAAGATAACTTCCAAGGAACAGAGAAGGATGGAAAGAAAGAAAAAGTCCTCAATAGCCTTCAATGAGTGGAGAAAAGGAAGGAAGAAATTTCTCAAAGAATGAAGGAAAGAAGAACAATCTCAAAGAAGAGAGAGGGAAACAAAGACCTCAATGAAAAAAGGAAGATATAGACTTCAAAAAAAAAGAGGAAGAAAATCCTTAAAGGAAGGGAAAATGCTCAAAGAAAGAAGTTATTGGGAAAAATAGAATTAGAAAGAACTCAAAGAACAAGAGCAAATGGAGAGAGAATGGATGTGTTTTGGGTGTAAATAGATGCTACTTCAGCTGTGTTTGTCTGACTGTGTTCATTCTGTGTGTCTTACAAACAAGCAGCGCTGCTCCAGCTAAAGACTGTATAGATGATCTGAAGCTAACAGAGTTAACTGTGGGTTGAACAGCATTAAGGTTATTCGTTAACGTTTTTGAAGAGTCCGTCACTCTCGGAGGAGGTGGAAGCCTTTAGCTTGGTTCATTTCCAAAGAATCTACAAAATGATTTCATAGTCTGTGGCAAGAACATGCAGAAGCAGCCTCCTCCCACAGGCGGCTCTCAGTATTCCATCTCTCTCTCCAGCCCTAAAACTCAGAAATCAATGTTCAGACTTGTGCAGGGGCTCTAAATCGCTTTCTAACTCCAATGTCACGCTTCTTACCACATTGATAAAAGTCACACTATGGATGCAAAGGACAAGTAATGCCACTGGAAGCACTTATCCATCCAATGTGGCACTCTGTCTCAGTCCTGCATTTGCTCGCTGTCTCTCTCTCACTCTCTCTCTCATACACACGCGTACAAAAGGATGTGGAAGTGTAAGCAGCAGCAAGAGGAGAAATGGGTCAATGAGATTTAAAAAATGTTTGTTTCATATGTCACAAATGTCAAATCAAAAAAGACAGACAGAAAGAAAGAAAGAAAAGAAAAAAAGGAAAGAAAATGTAAACAAAGGGAGAAAAGAGAGGCAAAGATAGGAACAGAGAGAAAATTAGAAGAGAAAATTATGGAGGAAAGAAAGAAAGAAAGAAAGAAAGAGAGAGAAAAAAATAATTGATAGGAGAAAATGTTAACCAAGGGAGAATAGAGGGAGGGAGAGAGAGAGAGAGAGAGAAAGAGGAAACACCGAGAATGAGAAGAGGAAATGGATGAGAAAACACATGAGAATGAAAATAAAAAGGTGAAAAAGAATGAAAACAAGGGAAGAAGGGAAAAAAGAAAGACAGACAGAAACAAGAAACAACAGAACAGTTTAAGAATGAAAAAACAAAATAAGATGATCAGAAAGACAGAAAAAGATCATTAAAGAAGAGGAAAGAAATAAAGAACGGAGGAAGGAAAGGTCAAACACAAGGAAGAAGGAAAAAGAAACTCAAGAAACGGAGAAAAAGGGAAGGTAGAAAGGCGGCGAGGAGGGAGAAACGGAGCAGCAGTATTTCTGGCTCGGGTTAATGCGGGTTCTGTGTTGTGCAGATTGAAGAGAGATGTGCAGCCTGAACGCTGCAGTAAAAGCAGCAGAGCAGATGGTTTCCTCATCTCTCCTCTCGTCCCCCTCCTGCTGGCTTTTCATCTCCTGAGGGTGGAGAAGAAAAGGAAGAGTGGAGAAAGTAAAGGTGAGGGGACGAGGGCCTCCTCAGCCTCGTATTTGAGAAGAGGAAGAAACGAGGGATGGAGGGAGAGATGGTTGGATTTACAGTGTGTGTGCATGATAGAAGAGCTCAAGGGTAAAGAGAGATCATACACATCCTCTCCTGATTATCACAGAAACAATTTCATTACAAACCTACTTGCGGGAATATGCAGATGAGGATGATGGGTAATAGACTAGCTAATTATTTGCCACAAGTCAACTCCCAAGTACCTGTATGTGCTATAGAAGCCCAGGACATAAGCTCCAAGTTTTGTGTATAATTCATAACGGAGGTACTTAATTAGCAGCTAAATTATTCAGTTAATTTATAGCGAGCAAATGAGTTCTCTTGTCGCTGAATATTTCATTAAAAGCCTGTCAAAATACAAGTTAACTCTGGTCAAGTACAAATGCCCGCCTCCCGCTCATTTGCGAATAGGCTCATCTGTCCGTGCGCCCATTGAAGAATACGATTATATCTTATAATTAAACATAATAATGCGTCTTCAGAAGTGACTTACCTGTACATAATGGATCTGCAGAGAAAGGTTTAGAAATGCCTTTCATTGCTTCTGAATATACAACAATCCAGAACAAGGTGATGTGAAATTGAAGAGTCCTATTCATAAGGCCTTTAAAACACTGAGTTCAGAATTCACTATTGAACTCTTAGAAAATGACTGAAGCTGCTAGGTACTATTCTAAGTCTCAGTGTGACGTTAAATTGACAATAATACTTAAAATGAGATATTTTGTTGATGAAGTGAATCGGAAAACGTGCACTTTTTCTTTCAATCTTTCAAATTACTCTTGATAAGAACACCATCAAATTCCAACACCAAAAATAAAAATCTTATAGCTTATTTGTTCTATCTCTGTGTCTCTGTGTCTTGCTCTTTCTCTCTCTCTCTCTCTCTTTTTTATGTGTGTTTTCGCGCACTCTTTCTCTCTCTCTCTCTCTCTTGTGTGTGTTCTCTCTCTCTCTCTCTCTCTCTCTCTCTCTCTCTCTCTCTCTCTCTCTCTCTCTCTCTCTCTCTCTCTCTCTCTATATATATATATATATATATATATATGTGTATATACACACACACAAATACACACATACATATATTTATATGTGTGTCTCCATTTTACAGGAGGAAAAATATATTCTTATCTTATAATGGAAGTTAATGTTTAAAAGATTCTCTTCCAATAAAGTTTGGACTATTTCTATTGGTCCGTTCATTATTACATTTTCACATAATATAAAGGGCAGCTAGTTCTTTTTTTTTTTTATTTGGATAAAAAAAATGAAAATACAACGTTTTGTCCCAACAGCAAACTTACAGTAAATGTAAACAGCTCATATAGAACATTTTGCCCAAGTCTGAGCTTTATTGCTAAAACGTTCCAACTTTGTGATACCACTTTACACCACATAGTGGCAGTATATATCCGCAAAACACCACCATGCTGCAGAACTCCCACTTCTCATTACATATTTCAGCTTACATGGAGACCAAAAAGTGATTTTAGGTTTTCACAGCTGCCAAACCTTGCAGAAAACTATGCTTCAACTTTGGCAGGCTGTCATTTCACCAGTCTGTAGGCGCATCAACCAATCTATTACTGGTTGCTAAAAAGCTCAAACATGCTTCAGGCACGTTTCTTTAAACTGATGTCACTGCAGTTTGGTTATTTATTGCCCCTTGCTTTGCTGTCAAATGTTACAAAAATATAAGATTTAACACGCAACATAGCAGATGGGACTTTTTTCCCTTATTTCACCACAGGTAGCATTTTCACTATAAATGTAAGACAGGCCTCCAGAACACCGAAGGCTGTGTTCAGGTCTTTTCAGGCTCAGTGTGGGCTCGATGTCTGGATATCACAGCTGCATATTCTCTACCAGAGCGGTAAATGCTGCGCTTCAGCTCAGGTCTGGAGAAGTCCACATGGAAGAGGCCAAATCGCACCCTGAAGCCCTCTGTCCACTCAAAGTTATCCAGGAGCGACCAGGCAAAATAGCCCCTCACATCCACACCATTGTTTCTTATAGCTGGAAAATAAGGCAGAGCATAGTAATGAGAAAACAAAACGGAAAAGACACAGAACAATGTCAAACACAACTGCATTCCAGGTCAAATTATCTTATGCTGTTACTTTACGTTATATAATCATCCACAGGGAACACGATCCTGTACTGAACGTACCATTTAATGTACAAATAAAACGTTATGGCAGACCACACATTTTGCATTACTGCAAATAAACAGTAACTGCCCACAAATGGCTGCAGAAAATCCCATATTTAAGTGTGATCTCTGAACAGGGCTTGTACTCGTTTTCACTCAGGAAATCAACTTCAGCAGTTGTACCTGGGGTGTTCAAACCTTTGCATATGGCTGTATTGTCTAAATGTTAATTAACATTTAAAATACTTTGCAAGGTTCTCTTTTGTATAATGGGATACTCTGTTTCCAGAAATGTGTAATAAGTGGTACATAGAGCTTTAACAGAAATAAAAACCTTTGGCTACTTCCTGAAGAGTATCCTCATAAAACTTGCAGCGGTCAAGATCTTCAAATACAACAGGTCCTGTCTGCGAAAAGCCGTTTTCAGTGATGTAGACGGCGGGGTTGTTGTAGTTCTCCTGAAAAACAAATTGACAATAGTAAGCTAATGGTAAAATTATGTGATAATTTTGTAATCGCTGTGTCTAACATGGAACTACAAATGATTCCCTTTAATGGGAAAAAGAGATAAACCTCTCTCTTAGGTCACATAAATGTACCTTAATGTAATTGAGCAAGTTGAGCAGACCTTCCGGGACTACAGCGAGCCAGGACACTCCACACACTGGCCATGATGGATCTGTTACACCTTCTGCTGCTTGGTCCCCTTTGAAATTGAGCGTGTTGGCCTGAGAACGGGTGTCCTTCACTTTGCGTGAGGTGTAGTAGTTTAATGCGAAGAAATCTGCTGTGCCTAAAGGGTTGGGTTCATCCTCTGAAAACTTGGGCAGACGGGGGCCCTCAGAGAACCCTAGTTCCAGGTTCCTGGCCTCAATTCTGGATTTCATAGACTCTGGGTAGTCTCCTGTGCAGAACACAGGACAGGCAAACCAGCCCAGAGTGAAATCCATGTAGCGTTCTGTGGCTGCTATATCCTTGGGGCAGCCCGGGTCCAACGGCTCAGCCCAATCACTATTAAGAGCAATGGACACTTTCCCTCCTTGGAGTTGTCTGAAAAGCGTATTGTAACTATGCCAGGCTCTAGTGTGGGCACGCAGCATGTTGTGGCCCACCAGGTAGACGGTGGTCCCCGGCTCTTTGAGGCCAGGGGCATAAAGGCCATCCTCATAGCCAAGTTTGGCGCACACATAAGGCTCGTTCACAGTAATCCAAAGCTTCACCCTGTCTCCAAACGTCTTAAAGCAAAACACAGCGTATGAGTCGAAAAAATCTACAATCTCTGGAGACTTCCATCCACCACGATCCTCCAGGGCCTGAGGTAGGTCAAAATGGCTCAGGGTGACCATGGGCATAACATCATTAGCAATTAGGTCATTAATCACTTTATTGTAGTACGTTACACCTGGGGGTAAAAAGAAAAATATAGAGTTGATTAAATCTTTTGGAAAATGGTGCCCTAAAAATGAATCATTTCTAATTATAAACATTACAACAACATGTGCTTACATTCAAAATGATTTGTGAACAGGCACTTAACACTGCATTCAAATACATAGACTTTGTTATGGAGTTGGTCCCCCCACTCTGTAACAGTATCCACTTTTCTTGGAAGGAGTGTTTCTGTGGGAGTCTGTGCTCATTCATTCTGTAGAGCATTTAGGAGGGCAGGCACTAAGTTGGAAGCATAATGGCGTTGTCCAAAATGTCTAGGTATTCTAAAGCATTAAGAATGTCCTTCACTGGAAGTAAGGGGCCTAACCCAAACCATGAAAACAGGTGCACCCCAATACTTTTGTCCATGTAGTGTATCTCTAATGAATACACTCTAATGAAAAGTGCCTTCTTTGCTTTTCATATATTTTCATGTGCTTTCTATGATCGCATCAGACTACCTTTTGGACTGACATAATCCGTGGTTCCATCAGGAAGCAGCCTGGACCATGATAAAGACAGGCGGTAGTGGGTGAGGCCTAACTGCAGGATGCACTTCAGGTCCTCTTCCCAAAGCTGGTAGCTGTTGCAGGCCACATCTCCAGTCTGATCCTCAAACACTCTACCTTTAGTGTGGCAAAAAGTGTCCCATATGCTGGGGCCTTTACCATCCATGTCCCACCCTCCTGCGCAAAAAAAAGAAAATTCAAAAATGAATAATACTGCACCTCAAATCAGAAGGTATGAATGATACCCACTGAGGCGTGCTTGAGCAAGGAACTGTCCCCAAACACTGCTCCCTGGTGGCTGGCCATTGCTTCACTTTGTGAATGGGATAAACAGAGAAAGAATTTCACATTGTTCACACAGTGTGCTGTGACTATGAGGGGCCACTTTACATTAAGTTGTCTATTAATTCTTGCATTTGCATTTAATGTTTTGGCATGCCACAATACTAGATTGCAATCCCTTTAGTATGTATGACTATGTGGTCTGAGCGCCCAGACAGTAATCACGTGGGACAGTCTGAGCTGGAGCATACCTTCGATTTGGTAAGCAGCTGTTGCAGCCCCCCAGGCAAAGTCACGTGGAAAGCTGTCCACGGGTCCGTCTTTAGGAAGAGACATTTTAATCAAACGGTAGCCTAGATATATCGCATTTATATCTCATTTATTCAGTCTGATGAGCTACAGACTGGTTTAAAGGCTTTCTCACCCACATGTTCACAACTAGGAAATGCAGTGCAAACGTCAGCACGCACAGCCTGGAACGGAGCCTACGTCAGCACGCACAGTCCGAACGTAGTCTAGGCAGCCAACCAAAATTCTGGATCTGCAGTGTAAAATACGCTCCTGATGAACAGAAAGGCATTTTGCATTAACATTGAAGTGGTCATTGTTTTTTTGTCTACAGTGTTTAAACGCACTTGCACGCCAGGTCGTCTGAGCTCATCGTTTTACCCCTGAGGCGAGTCTGAACTTGTTTGTCCCCCGCACCCCCGCGTTTTGTAAGCTACATAAACCTTATGGACAAAAGTATTGGGACGCCTGACCATTACACCAGCAAGACTTTAATGACATTGCACTCAAATTCAAAGACTTTAATATGGAGTTGATGTGGAGTTAAGATTGTCCTTCACTGGAAGTAAGGGGCCTAGCCCAAAGCCTGACAAACAGGTTTGTCCCAATACTTTTGTTCATATAGTGTACAAATGGCCGTGGGGTCTTCAGAACTGTGAGCTAGTTGAGGTGATTTTGCTTTGCCAAGTGCAACATAACTTTCTCTGCTATCATCATTTTTAACTGTAGCTTAAAATGGAACATTGCAACAAAAGAAAGTTCTAATAATTTAGTTTTGTGAAATATCTCAAAATCCCTCCTGGCAGTTTCTTTGTGGGTTTAAGGCTTTAAGACTGTCTTGACTGTCTCTGTTATGACACCCCCCCCCCTCCAATCAGTTTGACTGTCTCTGTTATGACACCCCCCCCCCCTCCAATCAGTTAATCTTGGTGAAAACAAGATTACATTTAATTGATCTGAGGGGATCAAATAAATCAAAACCAATTCTGTTCCTGATAAGATCATTATTTTTGATTATTTGTCAGAATCATCCTCAAGCTCAAGCAAAACGAAAGGTTTTTTCCCCCTCTGCTCAAAACAAGGACAATCTTGATAAGCTAGCCTGTTTTCCGCACATGTTCTGTCTTGCTATCTCAGCTTTCAACTGAGATACATCTACCATTTATGACGATAACTGTTTCAAACTCCGCTGTTAGATGTTTTTGTAACCTTTTCACCAAAGCAACAGATTTGTTTAGTATATGAAAACTAAATTGATTTGCTGTGGTAAAACTACTTCCGTTCAATTGATGCTTGTATCAGAATCAGAAAACTTGACTGATCCTAGAAAAAATTGCTCGTTATGAGTGCACAGACAGAGACAAGAACAATACCAGAAGATAAAGCTTTAGCAAATCCCCAATATGAAATACACTATGCTATACACACATGTGGGGTATAAATACTACAGATCAGTAACTTACATTTAAGTGAATTACTAAGAACACAAATGGAGATTAGGAGTATGTTATTGCATGTAGTAGAGATCAGTAGTATATAAGTAATACTACCATAACTAGTGATATTCACATGGTAAGACTACTGCAAATAATCAGATATTGTACATAATGCAATGATTAAGCACCAGTTCAGAAAACTTCATATGATACTACACTTTGTAAGACTATTGCACATAATAAGAAACTGCACATAATGTTTTCGCACCTGATAAGAACATTGCACAATATTGCACATGGTTGCACATAATATTACGTGATAATGCACATAATGATAATGATTTAAAACCCAATAAGACATTGCACAATGCCAGGCACATATTGCACAGATTATTGTGTGGGGGTGTGACAGAGGGAGCAGTTGTAGAGTCTGATGGTGGTGGAGAGAAACTTTAAACACTTTAAAACCACCCGCCTAGTATTGTGTCTTTTCCCCTCGTGCCACCACAACAGCTCTGATTCATCAAATCCTGGACTACACAAGACCTCTGAGGGTGTGCTGTGGTATCTGGCATCAAGATGTTAGCAGCAGATCCTTTAAGCCCTATAAATTGCCAGGTGGGGCTCTTTTGATTGAACTAGTTCATCCAGCACATCCCACAGATGCTCGATCGGATTTAGATCTGGAGAATTTGGAGGTGGAGGGGACACCTTGACCTTTATGTTCCTCTTACTGTTCCTGAACAATGTGTGCAGTGAGGGCAGGGCATATTATCCTGCTGAAAGAGGCCACTGCCACTATGGAATATCATTGCCATGAATTTGTGTACTCAGCCTGCAATGTTTCGGAAGGTGGTACAGTAACGTCTATGGTCCAGTTCTGATGTTCATGTGCACAATGTGACTGATCTGTGGCTTGACAGCTCCATATGCAGCTCCAGCTGTGTATGTTCTGACACCCTTCTGTCAGAGTTAGCATAAACTTTTTCAGCAGTTTGTGCAACAGCAGGGCTTCTGTGGCACCGGCTAGCTTATGATATTATGAAGTCAGGCACTGTTGTTGGACGAGAAGGTCTGGCTCACAACCTCTGTTCCAGTTCATCCCAAAGGTGTTGGATGGGGTTGAGGTCAGGGCTCTGTGTGGGCCAGTCAAGTTCTTCCACACCGAACTCCCACCATGTCTTTATGGAGCTTGCTTTGTGCACTGGGGCACAGTCATGCTGGAATAGAAAAGGTTCTACCCCAAACTGGGTCCACAAAGTTGGAGGCATAATTGCAATGTCCAAAATGTCTGTATGCTGAAGCATTAAGATTGCCCTTCACTTGAAGTAAGCGGCCATCTGAATTCAGTAATTAAAGAGCTGTGCCACAATACATTTGTCCATATAGTGTAGATTGCTTAAGTATTTTTAGGATAATTATTCACAGCAAATGTGTAAAAAGTAAAGAATTTAAATGTTATATTTTGATATTAGTTAGGAAAGTACAAATCCATCAAAGTGACATCATAAGCACATGTAACACAGTACACTGTGGACAAATGTATATGGGGCACACCTTTCTTTCACGGTTTGGGCTAGGACCCTTACGTCAAGTGAAGGGCAATCTTACTGCTTCAAGACATTTTAACAAAGACATGTTTCCAACTTTGTGGACACAGTTTGGGGGAGAATCTTTCCTATTCCAGCATGACTGTGTCCCAGTGCACAAAGTAAGCTCCATAAAGATATGACTGGGTGAGTTTGGTGTGGAAGAACTTGACTGGCCCGCACAGGGCCCTGACCTCAACCCCATCCAACACCCTTGGGATGAACTGGACCAGAGATTGTGACCCAGACCTTCTCGTCCAACATCAGTGCCTGGCCTCAAAAATGCTCTAGAGAATGATTGGGCACAAATTCCAACAGATAAACTCCAAAATCTTGTGGAAAGCCTTCAGAGAAGAGTGGAAGCTGTTATAGCTGCAAAGGGGGGACCAACTCCATATGAAAGGTTTATGTATTTGAATGCAATGCCATTAAAGTCCCTGTTGGTGTAATGCTCACAATACTTTTGTCCATATTTTGTACATGGAATCAGCCTGCTGCCGATCGACCAAAATGAATCAGAGTGTCCGAGTCATTTGATCGGACAGTTTGAGAGAATCGGTTCAGTGAGTTGAATCGAACGCTCCACTGCGAGGAGGAACGGAGCTGCTGTGACGTCAGCAGGGAGCTGGAACATGGAGCTGAGTCTGAAGGAGTTCGGGGTGAATGGACCGAGTTCACTAACTGGGGGCAGCTGTGGTTGGACTATTACACGCCTTTCTTTAAGCTTTTAAAAAAGCTTTTAAAGGATTATGCTGCAGTGGACACCTGTGGATATTGGCTAAAATGTCTCCGACTTGAGAAAAGTCCTGTTGTTGCAGAGCAGCGCGGATCTGCGTTAAACGGTTGTTTTGGAGAAGGTAACAGACACACCAGACCTAGGAGCACCAATGGCTTTATTTCTTTCTCTCTGCTGTCCGGAGTCCCTGTGGGAAAGTTGTTTTTAAGCGAAGCGTGATCGGATTTCGCAAAAGTTGGTGTGTGTGTATGAGTGAGAGACTGTGTGTGTGTGTCTCAGCTCGGCAGCTGTTGTCTCTCTCTTCATGGAGTAGCTCAGCAGAAAAAAACAGCACAGGACTTGATTTCCAAGAGAAGATTCAGATACAGTATCCTGCTCTCGAGGTTAAGTTGTTTTTGTTTTTCATAGAGACGCTACTTTGTGTCGAACTTGTAGTGATGCAGTGGGGTGGAGTGGAGAACCGAGGCGCCAGGAAAACAAAGACGGATCTCCCAGAGCCTCTCCTCTGGTGATAATGTGGCGCTCACAAAGCCCATTCCAAACCTGGCTGTAACACATTGCCTCCACCATGACCTGAGCAAAGCCCTCGTCCTGCTTTTCTGCTCGAGGACGAGCAGATAAGGGACCATCTTCTCTAACAAAAGGCACCGAGAGTTCCCCTCCTTCCAGACTGTCGTATTATAATAACCCCCTCCTCTCCTCGTCCTGAGTGTCTGAGGAAGGCGAGATGTCTCCCTGCTCTCTCCTGCTGCTTTCCCTGGCGCTGGGGCTGCTTGGGGGCTCCGACTCTGCACTGACTGTATCAACTGACTGTAAATTTTATGATGAACGCTCCAGAAATGCAGGCAAAGGCTCTCCGATGGTGGCCACAGCGGACAGGAAAGTAGTCTGCAGCAACATGGACCTTCAGGAGGTGCTGCCTTCAGAGTCCTTCCCCAACAGGACAGTGACACTGTGAGTAAAAGTCACAACACAACACAAGTCCTCTGCCCCTCGTCCTTGTCTGTCCTGCCACTTTTTGGGGGTGTTGGCTCTCCTGGCAGTAGAAGTCAAAGTTCTCAAGCCATTCGCTTCTACTTCTAGCACCTTGTACAAGACCAGCATCAAGTTAGGCCCTGAAGAGCCAACAAAAGACCCATGTAGTTTATAATGCAGGGAATTGTTCTAATTTCCAGCTGTGTCTCTGATTTAACCCACCCACACACACCAGTATGTGTATGTCTATAAAAACACAAATAAAAATGATAAAAGATGACGGTACAGTAAGCAATACCCCAAAAAATAAATCCATTTAGACATATCGGGTGGGTTTCCCGGACAGGGATTAAGTCTAGTCCTGGATTATGTTGTGGCGTGAATAGAAATTTTCCATTGAGAAGGAAAGGGTAGTCTAAGACTAGGCTTAATCCCTGTCTGGGAAACCGACCCAATACGTTTGTATTACACATTATTTTAAGTACATCAGAGTTCAAATGTTTTAAAAAATGAAAAGCATGTAATAGTCTTTGTGGAGGGCTTGTGAAGGGACCCCTTATAGTGATTTCTAAAATAGTGTTCTAGTTTTGCAGTTGCAAACCTTAATGTGACCTCAGCCTTAAATACAGCCCTATATATATGAGGGACATAATGAAAATGCTGAAACCTGAACATGGCTGCTATACTCACTTACTGACTTGCTCACCAGGTAGGTCCTTTTAGGATTTCTATTTGTTTGGGGGTGGGATTGTGGGATTATCAGGTTGGTTCTTTTTGTGTGGTACTAAAAGGTAGTAGGGAAAAAGTTTGTGATTCCTTTGGGAATGTCTGTTTCCGTGGATTGACTCTCTAATTTCTAAAGTAACCTGGTCTTTATAATAAGTCATACCACTACCACTACTACTAATATTAATAATAGAGGCAGACCTTTGAGAGTGCTCAGTCTTTATTGAATGAACAGTTGAACATTCAAGGTCATTGATGGAAAAAGTTTGCGAGCCTGTACGATAACGACCTCTTTAAAAAAAGGGTAATTGGACTCAGGTGTTCCAGGCATTTGAGGAAAAAGTTCAACCAGCTTGACCATATGAAAAACAGCATCGTTTTGATTACATGCTCTTCACAACAAAACTATTAAAATACAGCTCAATCAAGCGACATTAGAAGTAGAATTGTTGAATCTCTGGAAACATTTATGAAAGAATTTCTCAAAAGAAAGGCTGGAATGGCTTGCAATTATTGAGATAGCGGTGAACACCAGGGAGTGTATTAGGGAGTTCTACTGCAGAATGTTATTAGCATCAGCCTGCGATCTAAAACTCAGGGGAGTTGGCCATGCAGGCTGCATGACAATGATCCACAACGATCCAAAAGAAAATCTACAATAGACTGGAGGAAACTGGAGAAACGACCCCTTTGGAACAGCCAAGCCATGGCCTTGACCTCACTCCAGCTGTAATAGTATGGCATGCTCTGAAATGGACCATTCCTGCAAAACATCCCCAAAATATGGGTGAACTGAAAGAGCTTTGTGTAGAGGAAGCAGCTAAAATATAATTGAACTGTGGAACATGTTCCTTAAATAGGTACAGACAGTGTTTACTTGAGGTTACTGCCAGTAACAGAGGTTCTCTTATTTCATATCAGACCTTCAAACTGTAAGAGAGTAGATTCCTCTCTTATTTGTGATGTCTGTAGTGACAGAAGCTGGACAGAAACTGATTAGCATTGCTACTCTGAGAAGCTTCATGAATACAGCTCCAGAAATAAGTATCTCCTTACTATCAATGTCTGTCTGTCTATCATTGTGTTGTGTTAGAGCACGGAAAAAGCACTGAAACGTACAATGTAGGACGTCACGTTGCATAAGCAATTCTATAAGAAGTTAGTTCAGGTCCAGGACATTCCCTGATTTTGGATAAGTACTTTTACTGGCTTTCAGTTTTGTTTGATATGTTTTTGGCTGTTTATTGGTCTGCTGAATGTCTGTCCACCTGAAGAGTCTGCTTTATAACACATGAACTGTAAACAGAGCTGAATATTTTAGCATGTTTGCTGAGTGACCTAGAAAATGAAAAGTGTAATTTCTCCAGTCAGTCAGATAGTTAAGTAGATGTAACGAGGAACCATGCTATATAGTTACCTAGAATATTCTGGACAGAATATTAGGTTTGCAATGATACTTTGCAATTGCAAAGCCTTTCAATATATTGAAGGGCCAATTCCATCACTTTTCTGGGGGAAAAAAAAGCTTAAAGTATGTAAATGTTCACTGCCCTGTCAGCACAGTCCATAGATGGAAACTAAGCTGTAAAAACAGTTTTCAAATCAGTTTTTGTGATGTCACAAACCCACATATTTCCATATTTCTTCATATTCAGTGCACAGATGATCTTCCGCCCATTCGTAATGAAATTCTAAGGAGTGTTTAAACCCCATACTGTCTTTTGAATGAGCTGCAATACAGCACAGCCAATCAGAAAAAAGATCCGTTACATGTGTCCAACTTAAAGATGCTGTAAAAGAAACACCCAAATGATCTTTTTGGAACATAAACCATGACAACCAGGAAAAACTGAAACAGAAGGAAAAGTAGAATACCAGCCCTTTAAAAATGTTACGAGGAATCATACTATATAGTTACCTAAAGTATTCTCTTGGTTTCAAATGAAAGAGGGATGCACACAATCTTAGTATGCAGGAAGTTTACCTATATATTGCAGTTGTATTTGTTGATTTCCAGATGATGGTATTACTAGCTACTTGCCTTTTTTTTTTTGTGGTGATGTTTTCATATGCAAATCAAATACATTTTTTGTGAAAAATTAAATACTTCTTAATACTTAAATGGTTCGTGACGCCATAAAGTCAAGATTGCAGAGTGAAACAGTCTGTCTAGTTGTAGAGTCTAAAATGTGAAGGGACAAATCAGTGGTGGGATTCTTGTACATTTTGAAAAGCTTTTTAGTCCTGTTGCATTGCTGCGCTTAGACACAACCACATTCCATTTCACTGAGAGAGAGAGAGCGCAGTTTAGCTGGTTATTATATTTCCTGATTTTCAGGCCCAATTTCTGTCATTTCCAGTTCCACCGACTAGCTAGAACTCCCCCTATCATGTGATACCTCCAGCTTGGGGAGGGTAAGGACTAGCACATGCTTCCTTTAAGACACATGAAGCCAGTCTCCACATCTCTCAAACTGCCACAAACGTAATGGACAGTGTAACGTGCTAGGAGGAAAATGCTGACTGACAATTCTCTTACGGCAGTTCACAGACACCTGGGCCAGCTAGCATCATGCTGAGTGAATGGGGGAGAAAGGGAAGACCATCCTGCCCACCCAGAGACAGCAGAGCCAAATGTGCTCTCTGGAACTCTTGGCTGTGGATGGCTGCGGCACCACAATCAATAATTATTCATATTTAAAAAGTACGCTTTTGGTGTTGTTTTGCATTGTAAGTTATTGTAACAAGGTTTTATTCAAAGTAATTGTGGAACATTTCTGTAGGACCATGTACCTTAAAAATTGACAACAGTGTAAACAGGGGGGAGGGGGGAATACAAGCATTTGGCCCGACAGCAAAGATGTTGTTTCCTGATATTTGAAATATGTGAGTCTCTCTCTCTTCTCTGGGAGGAGTAATTAAACTCTAGCCTGTGTCAAGTTCCTGACCTTTCTATGGGATGTTTGCACATTCCACTGGTGTATCTAAACTCCCATTTAAGCCATGCAGCCTCAGTGGCCTCATGAGCATGAATCATGCAGATCAGCCAACGTGTCTGTCTAAGCAGTTATTTTGTGAACTGCATAGTTTTGGGCTGTTAAGAATTGCATTCTTATTTTACTATCAGAAGGTAATGCTTGTCTTTCCAGCAGACTTAAGCATTCAATCTTGGATATGCAGTGGAATTTTGGAGCACAAAATTGTGACATTTCCCAGTAACAGTTAAGAGTCTCAAATATTCATTCAAAGTATTCACTTGCATATTCTGTCTTAAATTAAGTTCAGATCACATTGCATTTTTACTTAAAGGGACATCTAAAAGAAAGCATGTTTCCTCTGAAGGCAACAAAGTCTTGGATTAAAGGTGAGATCATGAACTGTAGATGGGTCTCTCTCTTTGCTGGGCAGAATATTACGTTTGCAATGATACTGCAACATATTGCAATTGCAAAGCCTTTCAATATACTAAAGGGCCAATTCCATCACTTTTCTGGGGGGTAAAAAGCTTAAAGTATGTAAACATTTGCTGCCCTGTCAACACAGATGGAAACTTAACTGCAAAAACAGTTTTCAAATCATTTTTTGTGATGTCACAAACCCACATATTTCCATATTTCTTCATATTCAGCTCACAGATGATCTTTCGCTCATTCATAATGAGGTTCTAAGGAGTGTTTAAGCCCCATACTCTGTTTGAATGAGCTGCAAACCAGCACAGCCAATCAGAAAACAGATCGGTTACATGTATCAAACTTAAAGATGCAGTAAGAGAAACCTCCAAATTGTCTTTTTGGAACACAAACCATCAAAACCAGGAAAAATTGAAACAGAAGGAAAAGTAGAATACCATCCCTTTAAAAACACCTCAGCCAATCGATGCCTTTAATGGTTAAAGATTTGCCAAAATAATTTGACTTTTGTTGAATTAAATGAACATTTTGATTTGTCTGAGCACCCAGTATCTCACCTGGAGCTGTGATTGGTCAGCCCGTCAGAAAATCTGTGCTTGGTTAGAAGCTCATGATATTGCTTTCTGGAAATTGTATAGCCCTGTTTTGCACCACTTTGGAGCATATAATCGATATCTCAGTCCTTCTGTGTGTCTCTTCTGAACCTTACAGCCAGTTGTTTCCTCTGTCGTAGTGCGCGCGCTCACACACATGCACATACACACACACACTGAATGTGTGAGGTCATTTTTTTCTGTCATCCTCTATAGTCAGCTTTGAAGAGCAATTAACTTCAGGAAGGAACACTTGTCTTGTTGAAGTTGCCACAGGCAAGGTAATTTTCAGGTTGCTCACGCGAGATGTATAATTGAAGGTAATTATGCATGTGGAGAAATTGTCCTGTTTATACTTTTAACTTGAAAAGTGGAGTTCTCGCTCTCTGACGTGGTTTAGAAGGGTGTTGAAATGTGGGGTGCTGTGAGAGAGTGTAGTTATTTTGGAAGGTTTTTTTCTGGGTTTGGGATTTCAACCCTGCCTAAACGAGATGCCCATCTTGTTGTTAAAGGGTAATACAGTGTTCTCTTGCATTGAGAGTGGAAACCACACAGGGCATGAGTTGACCTTTACCCTTCACCGCTTTCTGTCTTTGAGTAGAACGTACATTTGACGTGATGTTTAATGTGCAATGAGCTTTGCACAGGCATTGTTCCCTTTTTATTTCACAGTTAGATCATCCCCATCTGTGTTTCTTTTAGTCACAAGAAGAGTTAAGGGAGGCAGTGTGTGTATTTGAATGCTCGTCTGGGTGTGTGTACACACAGCTGTGGCTCTTCTGTGTCTTTAGAAGGCCGTGTTGAGTGCTAAGATAATCAGTCTTGCAGAGCACCTGGCTATTCTCTCTCCCTGAGGCACACCTGGTTCCCCTAAACAAAACACTGCAGAATACAGGAGTTCTTCCCGTAGCAGGAAGAGCAGCCTCAGTTTGACAGTCCAGCGGAGCTTCATTAAATCTTGTGGTTCACAGCGTAACAGGATCAGGTCAGATCATGAGAATGCCGGGCAGTTCCAAGCAAGCCTAAGTCCTTAAGACAAACTTTTCTTCTCTTCATACAATGGGAAACATCCTTTTGTCATTATCACACACCCTTAAAATTAAATGTGCAAATGGAAAAAGTTTTTGGAGCAATGCACACAACCCCTACACCCCTACATTCCTCCTAGATCCATAAGATAAAATTTATGAACCATTATTTCTTAGAGTGTAAAAAGCATGTTGTGCTTCACATTCTGTCTGCTTTCCCCTCTTTTTAAGATCCTAACTATTTCTGACAGATGTGTTTTGCCCTTAGAAGTTGTTGCCTCAGGTGGTAGAGCACTTTACCGGCTTGTTTGATTTGTTTAGCTGCTGCCACATGAAAAGGTGAACTTGGGAACTGTTTGTTTAAGTGGTGCACAAGGAAACATGGTTCCTGTGTTCTGCTGATTGCCTTTACTTCTCAGGGACCGTTCTGGGTTCAGTTGCATTGCTGGCAAAGAGATCCATTGTCTTTTATTGTTCTGCCTGTTCTTTGTGGATTCAGCAAATCTCCACAGGCAGTTGAGTCCTTTCTTCCCACTTTGGTAGAGTTATTGTAAGATGGATTTTTTGGTGCTTTGAGAGCTCACGCAGGTGACACAAGTTGATTTCTTCTGTCGGTGGGGGAAGGTCTTCCAGGAAAGACGTTAAATCGTTCACTCCTGCTTTTTCTTGCAGAGATGATCACTTTACCTTATACATATAATACGACTGCCATTTGCCACTTGTATCTTGACTAACTGGAAGTGAAAGGTGATATTTGACTTTACATATACCTTTTCTATGTGGCACCGGAGCGCATTCAACTTTGACTTAACAAAAGCTGACTATATGAGCCTTTATTTTCTTTGCAAACAGCAGAGTTTAAATGCTGAGAGGTGAATGCTACCTCTGGACAAACAACCTGAATAGTTTTAGGCCTGTGAGTCACCGAGCCTTTCGAGGATGCCAGATTCTACAACAGAACAATAGTGAGACATGATAGTTCTGGTATACTTTCCAAGCCTGCCAGCTATTCTGTACTAATGTATGGATGTGATATTGGGGTGTTATTTTTCTGTACACACCAAACCAGATAACTGATATGACAGAGTGGTGGTGAAGTCCCTCACTGCAGTGCTTGCCAAAGCTATTCTTGTGTATTTTAGCAGAAGTGATGGATCTATATCAGAAGTGAGGCCCACTTTTGCTGGTACGATTTTACAGCCATGCTCGCTGCTTGGCTGTTCTCAGAGATAAGTAGAAATCCAAGTTGTATTGTGCAAATGATATGTACCTCTTGGCCTCATTCACTTCTTCTCGACAAGCTATTAGCCGGAGACATCTTGAGCATCTTTCAAGTGTCATTAGCGAGTAGGGCATGCCCTGCTAGAAAGGGGTTATAAGGGGTTT
>JBBPCX010000011.1:14139945-14151121 GCA_037974365.1 Hydrocynus forskahlii | reverse complement strand
CGGAGACATCTTGAGCATCTTTCAAGTGTCATTAGCGAGTAGGGCATGCCCTGCTAGAAAGGGGTTATAAGGGGTTTCGTTTCACTGTGTTTTGTGTAAATGGCTGAAATGACAAACCGGCTTGACTTTGGCTAAAACAAATCATCAGTGATGTTATTTGTCCTACTTTTGTTTCGGTGTCAAGCAAAAACAATACATTTCCAAGCGGTGTATATCACAAAACAGCAGGCTAGCAAGGCGGAAGACATGCTGGCAGAAGAGTCATGTTCCAAGAAACCGTCCTTTATTTTTTTAACAATGCTCTGTTGATTTGAAACCAGTCAATTGAAAATCTGTTTGCAGAGACATTAAAGATATATTTCCACCTTTTTATCCACTTTTTAAAGGAGAGCCCAGGGAAGCACAAAAGAAACGAGAACCACATGTTTCTTCGTGTTCCTTTGTTATTCAGTGATGGTTTTTGAACACATATGCTCATGATGTGTGTTTTTTAGATTCCGCTCTATGTTTTGCTGCTTCCTGTGAAGCCCTAGAATACAGGAGGGTGATGTGGAAAAAATATTGTGATATTCATACCTTTTCCCAACTACATATAGTTATTTTTTTTTGTGACGTTTCAAAAGCACGCCCACATGGTTATAAACATTTAAACATTGCACTAAATCAAATGATCTAGGATTAGTTATAGACTCTTTGTAATGAACCATGCAGTTAGTTAACGTTTTTAAGTACTGATACTGTCTGTGGAATGCGTATTGACATTGTAATGCAGTTTATGACGATACTGATAAATATCGTCTCATTGCCCAGCCATGCCCCCAACCCCAGATATTTTTTGCTCGCAATTGACTTGTTTAAACAAAAGGATTGTGGAAACACTTTGCACCTAGTCTAACAGCCTGACGCCTGCTGTTTTACATTTGTGTATTTCATGTTCACTGAACACAGCATGCAGTAGTTGGCCTAAGGCAGTTATTATACATAGTTTTTGATACTGACATACTTAAACGTCAAATCAACCACTGGTGAAAATTTGCCACTGCAGCAGCTGTTGTTAATATCTTTTGATGACATAAGGTACACCATGGATATTTATACTTGCAGTCATAATTATTTTACTGTCAAAGTAGTCTGGAAGAGGTTTTTAATAAGGTACCAACACATAAAGTCTTGGAATTTTGATCAAATATTGATTTTAAGAATCTTATTTAGATTATTTATTTGTTTAAGTAAGTATCTAGTTTTCAAATAATTTATATTGTTTCATACACCTTTTTGCCATGGCCATTGTTCTTGAGATTGCATTAAACTTCAACTACTACTACACATTTGCAGTTTTGTTAAATTTGTTTGTCAAAGGGAAGACTATTGCTGTGGTTGCGGCCGAGTTGACATTATGCAGAGTTTAATTTCTAGTAGGTTTCAAACAACTAAAGTTGCACGAACAGTTCACTGCATAACACGAGCTAAAAGGCAGGAACTGCACGAACAGATCTGTCGGGTTTGTCTGAAACAGTGGTATGAAAGTGATTGTAAGCTGGTGTTTATCCTCTCCTGGGCCTCCCTGAAAACTTGGAGAGTTCAGTACTGTCAGAGTTTTCTGAATTTTATCAGCTTTTCGACTGGTGTAACCTAATGTCTCCTGTCCCCCCAGGGGCCCCTTAAGCTGTCTAATAGGTAATTAAACATGTGTTTGCGCCTGAGGCAGGAGACACTTGGGCTGAGATTCCTACCATGTGTAGCCAATTGGCAGCTCATACACTTGTGACCTGACTGTGGCTGTGTTGCCGGAGCTCATCTGGTTCTAGTGGGGCCCTTGGGCTCTCGGCTTGTATCTGAATATCAAGATAAGGGCTAGAATTCCAAGAGAAGATTCCTGTCCCTTGGCCTGTGAGACGCACAGGCACCAAGGCAAATGCTCATTTACATGCTAATTGTCTGGACTTCCTGTCCATCCTTAGAAAGGCCACAGAAGAGGCCTGAATCATCCTAGCCCTCCTCTCTGTGCCATAAACAGCCTTTCCCGCAGCCTCCCCATTCTCTAGATATTTGTGCTGCTCTGTAGAACAAAATAAAACTTTTTTTTTTTTTTGCACCCAAACATTTTGTAACATCTGAAAGTGGAATTGGGAATTATTTATTTATTATTCTTCCTATGTTTTCTTAGTCCTCTTCATTAAAAAAAAAAAAGCTGTTTGTGCTACTGTGAATCGTAGGTTTGGATGCATTTAACATTTTTATAATACCAAACGTGCACATTTTTGCTCTGTCCATATGTGTGGACTGTTTGTACACCATTGATGGTGATGATAGTTAAGTGCAAAATATTCAAGTTAACTTTTAGTACCACTTTACAATAAGACTACCCTTATAAAGGGTTTATAAATGATTTATAATCAGGTTGTTAGTTGTTAGCCGTTATAAACAAGTTATAACAGTTGTCATACACTGATACAGGCTCACTATTTGGTCAAATCACAACTCTTGCAGGTTGCTAAGCTTATCTTGTCTCTCAGGCAGTTAAACTGTCAGCTCCGTCATGTGTTTGATAACATTCTACTACCATTAAAACAAGTTATAACAGTTGTTTTTTTATTGATGCCGGCTCACTATTTGACAATGCTGTTTTAATGGAATAGAATGTTAACAAATACCTAATGAAGCAGACACTTTATCATTCTGCCTGATAAAGAGACAAGATAAGCTCAGCAACTAGCAAGATGTGAGTTCTTGCCAAAGAGTAAGCCTGTATAACTTGTTAAAATTTGTTTATAACTGTTTATTAGTGATTTATAATCCCTTTAAAGGTAGACTTATTGTGAAGTGTTACCTTACTCTCTCAAATTACTTCTTTTTAAAGTCTGACCAAACGCAGATGTTGCAGGTGTTTTCTGTGCATGTGTACCTCAATGGTCCATCCATGAGTAAGTTTGATCAAAAATAATGCAGTCCTGTCTTATATCAAATGTCAGAAAAAATATTATTATTATTTTTTTTTTTTTTTGCTGATGACATGCTATTGTTTTTTCCACATCATCCATTCTTTTCTTCAGCCATAGTACTGATTGTTCTTCACAGGCTGGCAGACAGTAGTATGCTAATTATTGTATACATATCTCTTGGTTGTCCTTTTTACACAGATTTATTTTGACAGTGAGAGAGTCACAAAGTTGAGCGCTTATTTATTCAGGCAGTCGTCTGAATTATTTTCTGCCAGTCATTTCTCCCATGCCTGGGAATTGGCTCTGTAAACCAAATTACAGCTGTTCAGTGTAATTATTCGTGTTTTGATCGTCGCTGAACTTGCAGAGGGATCGAATCCAGATTTCACTGTATTAGCATGCTTGCTTTATTTCACCGTTTAGTTTGAATATACAGTCTAGGTTGATAATGGGAGTTTTCTCAGTTGTAGTCACTGGAACCGATCATCAGACTTTTCCAAGTAGCCCAGGGTTTTTTTTCTAGCCAAATTTTCACCTAAATATGGTGATGTCATGTTATCATATAGGCTTTGTCTGGTGTTATACACGGAGACATTGTGTAGGAGGAAGAGCCTGGAGATCGGTTAAAATATAAGTGGAATCTTTAGTGCAACAGGTTCATTAGAGCCTTTCAGTGAAAAGAGCTGGGCAAATGAATGGTAAATTGGAGGGAACAATCTCATTATCATGAAAAGGAAGCATTTTTGTGCAATATTTGAGCCAAACACATGGTCTGTGTATGCTTTGTAATTGTTTTTTTTTTTTTTGTGTGACTATAAATGTATTTGAAACGTTAGTCTGACTATCAAGTGCACTACACATCCAAAAGTCTTCAGACACCTCTTCTAATTCCATGTGCACCAGTGGCTGATACAGTCGATCCAAGCTTGTGTAATCTCCATAGAAATGCATTGACAATGGGCTGTGGTGGCGCAGCGGCACATGAGCCTAAGGCTACATTTCCATGTGTTCCCTAGAGGGGTATAAAGCCCCCCCAGCACTGGGCTGTAGAGCAGTGGAGCTGTGTTCTCAGGAGTGATGCGTCCAATACGTTTGGGAAGAGTTGGTGTGGCATTTGTGATCTAATTGTCCAACATCTGTACTTGACCTCACCCATGCTCTTGTGGCTGAATGCAATCAAACCCTCACAGCAATGTTCACACATCTAGTGTAAAGAGTAGAAGTGTTTACTGCAGCGAAGAGGACACAAAATCCCCATTAATTCCATTGATTTCAATAGAAATGTTTGATGAGAAGTCGTCTACAAACTTTTGAGTATGTAGTTCACACACACGCCCGTCCATGTGTGACTGTAAGTAACTTCTGGGGTTTTTTTTGCTGCGGTCTCCCCCGAGAAGACAGATTTTCCTGTAAAAACTTTTGATTCAGTGCTGGAGCTGTTGGTGCTCTCAGCTCCTGAGGAAAGAAATATCGACGCTGGCTGAACCCAGCCTTCAGTAATATTAACCTTCAGCACTCCGTGACAACAACAGTGGGACTGTGTGAGTAAAGGCTGAATGTGCAGAAGGTTTCTGAGAATGCTCTGACCATGAAATAGTTTTGCTTCAGGCCTTGTGGATTTCTCGACTGTTTCCTTACAATACGGTGTTGTAATAGCTAACAATTTAGCACAGAGATTAACAGTGTAGCGTAAGTGCTGCTTGTATGAGAGTACCAATATTCTAGAAAAGTCTGTCGTGCAATAGTGTGCAATGTTCTTATTAGGCACTGCAATATTCTCATTATGCGCAATATCTCGTGCAATTGTGTTATATCTCGTGCAGTATCATGTGGAGTTTTCTAAATGTTTGCTGAATCACTTCATATCTTATGTATAATAGCCTTATCTCTTGTTTCTTATATACTATGTGTAACATCTTATGTCTTACCGTGTGCAATATTACTACCTATGTCAATATTACTTATACGCTACTGATCTCTAAGTGCAATAACGTACTCCTAACTACTATTTGTGGTGTTAGAATTCACTTAACTGTAATTTACTTGGTAAATAGCTTCAAAATTTAAAATAGATTCAAATTTAAAAATTTGAATCGTCGTCCAGCATTGGTATTTTCATATTGAGTTTTTTTTCCCTACACATTTCAATTGGATTCATTTACACTTTATATTTTATATTGTTCTAGTCTCTATGCGTCTTTGCAGTCATAACATAAGCAGTTTCCTCAGGGATTAATAAAGTTTTCTGATGCTGATCCTGATTCTGCTTAAAATGTTTGAGAGGAGTTTTTATTTCAAACTTGCAAGTTGAAAATCAGCATTTTTATTAAAAGGGAAGAGTAACTACACATGTTGAAATGCTTTACCTTTGTACACATTTGTCTTAGATTTGTGAACATTTTATGCAGATTTGTTGCCTGATCTATATTTTATTGAGGTATTTTCTTGGTAAAGAACTCTCTGGGGTAAGAATACTTACCCTTGAGTGCAGTGTTTCCAGTGATCTTGCTCTGACTGGTGGAAACTTTGTCGTGAGACATCCCCAGACTGTTGCTAATAGTGTACAATGCAGTTTGCTAAATTGTTCTGGAACACATTAAAACAAACAAACTCAGTCTTTTCCTCTGCATGGTCAGATAAGCATGCCTTTACTAACGCATACATGAAAGCAGTCGGCAGGATATGGAAAACAGCCATCTTATCTAGGTTGTGCTTTGCAAATTCAAGCTACCAAATCCTCTACTGAAGTGTGATACAGTTGGGGGGGGGATTTGAATGCTCTGCTTGAATGATTTTTTTTTTTTTTGCTTGTGGTCATTTGACTGTTAATGACAAGTTGTTGTTTTTTTTTTTCTCTTTTTGCAGGATTTTAAGCAACAACAAAATCCAAGAACTTCTTAATGGCTCCTTCATCAGTTTGTCCATGCTTGAGAGACTGTAAGTCATGCTGTTTCATTGTTTTGTCTCATTCTTGATTGCGTTTATTCATTTTGAAAGTGTAATCTTTATTTTGTGCCCTTTGTTAATAAATCTAGGGACATCACCTGATTATTAGTAGTTTTACCCACTTATTTTTTGTTGACAATCAAGCAAGTCAGTTTTAAATGAGTAAAAATGAACTTCTAGGTAATGTCTAAATATCTTTTAAAATATTCCAAATTACTTTACTGGAAAAAGTGTCTTTCAGAAGTTCACTCACGGTTGCTGAGCGAGTGAACTCTCTCTTTCTATATTAGCCCATCAGCTGCCAGCGGAAGTGCGTCCGTATATTTGTGGAATCTTAAAGTGGCTGTTAAAGGGGACTGGCTGAAGAGAGAGTTAATTTTAGTGGCTGCCCTCAGGGTGCACTACTGACTTATGTTTTTCTACAGTTACAGTAGAAGAGGTTGGTCCTAAACCATTCCCACTGATTTAAGTGAATCTGTCCTTTAAGTAAGTGTACTGGGCTCACTCTTAAAAAAAGATCATAAAATCCTTTTCATTGACAAAAGAGTAATAAACAGTTTTCTTATTATGGGCTGCAATGACTAGAGTTAAACATACAATTGTCACTCATTTTCCTCTGGGGAATCAGGGGAAAAATGTTAAGGTCCTTCTGTGTAGCCCTTGGGGTGATTTACTGCTTGAAAACGGCTTCATGCAGATAAAATAACCAGGCCATTAATAGCCCTTGTGTTTCAATGAGGGGTAAAATAACATGACATAATCGGAGTGGAATTCGAAGGGAATATTTTCCATGTCATTATTGCAAGACCTGGGTAATAAAAAAAGAAAAGGGCCAAGGAAAAGGGGCCTGCCTGAGGGATTTCTGGATAATCTGGCAATGGTTAGGTGAAACTGGCTCCAGAACACACCCTAAGCCCTTTTCCTGACCTTACTGTACCCTTGACCTTGAAAGCATGATGTCTAATCTCACTGTTTACAAAAGTCCTGCATTTAAGCTTCGCTTTTTAAAGCAAACAGTGGTCAGAATCGTCTCAGCTGGGCATCTGTGAAACAGATTGTTCTGTATAAGATAGATGATGGGCCATGTTAGGCAGTGCTGACTCCAGAATTCCACAGTTGCCTCTTTTACCTTCTTTAGCAAAATGCCCAATGAGCGCAATCAAAATAACATGTCAGTACCGGTACTCTAGGGCAACTCCATGGAAGAACTACTTTGGATTCCTTAAGGAACTTTCCAAACCCATTAAAAATGTCTCTTTAAAGGACCTTAAAGCTAAAGATTTCACACATAACACAAAGGGGTCTGTACTAATTATGGGGTTTTCCTAGAAGCCAAGAACCATTCTGGGACCTTTTATATTTAGGAGTGTAAATGTGACCATGCTCATCCAGGTGCGGAGGTTTATCTGACAACTCTGAGCTCAGGATTAGAAATGCACATTTCCTTGTTTACACTCTTCGCCCAGATCTAAAGTGGCTGAAATGGTCAAAATCAGGAGTGGGAGATAAACGGATGTCTTTTAGAACCCATCGAAAGTGTAAACAGCTTTGATCCTCCTACGTCTTGGAAGCCTGAGGAATTCGGCTTTGCCTCGTTGCAGCTAGGCAGAACAGTCCAATGTGCTGGTTGGTCGGTCTGTGTCTCTTTTCAGTCTCTGCTTCTTGCTCTTTCTGTCCAACCCCCCTCTTTCCATTTCCTTTTCTTTTAACAGCGTGTGACATTCTGCTTTTCTTATGCTAATAGGCCTCTCGGAGGCCGGAGGTGTCGACGGGGTGATTTCGCCTGAGCTCTGTGCCTCTGTGTGCTTTGTGTACATGCTGGAGAGTGTGAGCGAGTGCTGGGTTCCCGTCCTTTTACACGCTGATTAAATACTCCAGCCTGTGCCGTAGCATTACTCGCTGGAATCGTAGCTGCTCTCTGCGTTGTGATTGATGGCTTGGGGAGAATCAATAAAAGGCCACCTTTCACCCCAGCCCCCCAGCCATGAAATTGTAGTGCAACTGTGACCACCTTACCGGTTCTCTAAGGGGTAATGTGCTGTCCAGTGGGAATCGCCCAAGGGCATTCCATATTGTTTCTGCTGTTGATAAAATACTGCTTTTCTGTAGTGATCCCTGTGCCTTAAACCTTGTTATGGCAGCAAGCTTGTGATATACGCACAGACAAACAAACAAACAAGGATGGTGCGAAAGTATTCTTGGAGAAGCAGTAGCTTTCTTTTGATAATAACATGTTGGTATGTTGCATGTTAGTGCTGTCAGACTTCCCTCTATCTGCAGTTCCTCAGCATTATGTTCTAGCCTAATTAGCAACAATGTAGGCTAAAGGCCTGAGATGAATATTGACAGCAACAGATACAGCACCAGTCGCTTGGACTGCCAGTTAGTTTAGCTACTTGCCAAATGTTCTTTAGCTCACGGTGCAGTATGTGTGATTTGGTGCAAATCAATTACAAAAAGCGTCAACAGCTTTTTTTTAAAAATTGATAATCAAGGAAGCAATCAATTGGCTGGTCAGGTGCTTTTGTGCTGTAATGCAGAATAGCATTTTCAGACATGGGCCCTGATTTATCTTGCATCCAAAACTGAACATGCAGAATTTCAAAGACTAATTTGTGTGCTGTATCATCACGGTAACTGATTTCTTGTTTTATAATTTACATCTTATTTGAATGTGTTCTGATTCGCGTTGTCAATTAGTTTAGTAAAAGCAGCTTTGTACTTTGATTGCCCCGCTTTCAAAATCCCTAGGTTTGTTGGGGAGGTAATCGGTCCCAAATGATGAACATATTTCTGTGAAATTTGAATTTTAAAAAAAGTGGCTACAACGCACACTCTTACAATCACAATGTGTGCAACACTGTATAACTGCACTGTGTACGGCCGTGCTTGATGTGCGGGCCAGGCTGCACTGATAACACAGGAGAGCTTTACAAGCACTTTAAGTCGGGCGAGGCTGGATCAGTGCAGGGGTTTTTTTTCCACCGGAGCTAAATGAAGGAGCAGGAGTTATAGTGTTAGTGGAGCTAGCTAATGCCAAACTGCACAGCTTGTTTAGATCACTCCTTTTCACACAGTAGACGACTAGATGTGTTGTAGAATTTAAAAATTTGACAGAACAAACGAAAGTACTGCTGAACTTTGTCATTTTTATTATACAGAGGGCAGTCACTCTTCAATTAAGACCCTTTTAAGATCTGAACTCTGAGCAGTGAGCACATGAAGAAAAATGATTCTTTCAAGCTTTTTGCTTGTTATCTGTGCAAAATGTCCATGAACTGTTCGCACAATCCACTGCGTTGCACACACAAATTTGTTCTTGTTATTTGAATCCAAGTAAATCAGGGTGTTTGTGTGTGTTTGTTCAGAAATGTTAGTCTTTTATTGAAATCAACCTTTTTTTTTTTTTGCAATGGATCGACTTCCTGGCATGGGTTGCAGGCTTATTTTAGCTGTGCTTGTGTAAAGAAACTTGGTGAGCAGAGGCACTGGGGGCTTTGTTTGTCTTTCTGCTCCAGAGAGACTGAGCTTCTCTGTGTTTTTGGAGGTCTTCCTGGTTGGTCTGTGGAAAGCAAAACCAAGATAAATGTTACATACTTGAAATAGGGACTTTATATGTTTCCAAGTTTTTCCAAGTAATCTGTTTTGGAAACGGGAGGTAATCAGATTTGCCCTTATCTGCCCCAGTGATGTTTGTTTGTTTGTTTGTTTGTTTGTTGACTGATTTATTGAGTGGTAAACGCAGTAGAGTCAGTAGAGTGGTTTTGGGGTCTGACGATCACTTCATTTCTGTTACTGTATGTAGTTAAAGTTCCATGCAGCTGAAAACAATTAACATATTAAATGTCAAGTTCTGGCCATCGTAGGTTTGTTCATTATCCTGGCTCTTGCTGTGATAATTTTCCAGTTTTAAAGCTGTACTTCCTCTTATGGCTGTAAAAATGCCTTACAGTATGCTAGAGATTCAGCTGCAGAGATTTTGGAGGGTTAGAATAGATTGTAAGCCAATGTAATAATATTCAGTAAAGTAAGCACACATTTTTAGCCATAATTTAAATCCTGCAATGGCCATTATATGACAGTTGATGTGTAAATCATTTTCAGCTGCGTGGAACTATGTACAATAACAGAAAAACTGATTGTCAGACCCCAAAGCCACTCTGCTGATGGTGTTTACCACTCAATCGTCAAACAAACAATCATCACTTAAATACACTGGATCTCACTACTGGGCAAATCGTTTCTGTATGTACATTGTATTTTGTATGTAAATGTATGTACAAAATCAATGTTTAAAACATGTGGTTTTTAACTGACCCCTTTGTCTGGAGTCAACTCTTAATACCAAAGTAATCAAAAGGAATCAGATCACCGTGAAAGTTTTTTATGATTCACTGAATCATTTCAGAAAGAATCATTACTGAACTGAATCCTTGTGAGGGCAGAGATTTACACTCCCACTGTGTCAGGCGCAGTCATGTGTTCCACCATAGAAGTCGATATCACGCCTGGCTGAGAATGTTTGTCTGGGACTGCACACTAAATCAGCACTCATGTTAAAGTGTGTGTGATTTTAAACAGTCCGTAATTTGTTCCAAAGCTCTTCGTTATCTGAATGCCCATTGCAGTTTTTTCCCATTAATGCCCTTAAAAATGATTTTAGAAAAAATGAAAGCATGGGCAGAAACATGAAAACAAGACTGTGCATATTCCATTTCACCCATCTTTCAGCGGTGCACTCCCCTCTTCCTCCTTCATGATGAAAGCCCTTTACCTTTTGAAAAATAAAGGTTCTTTCCGCCAGCAGAACACAACCAGTACTGCACTCTATCCCCCACTCAAACCACAGCGACAAGACTTCAAAAGGCCTTTTGGCCTTTGAGGTAGTGAGACGGCAGTCTGTATTGAAGGATTTGAACAGGAGCTAACTGCTAGCTGACTAGCGCAGGTGTGGGCTGCAGTATCAGTGTCTGTGGTCTTTGAACTTTGGAGGGTGCAGTGTGTTGTCTTTTGTGTGCTGACCAAGCAGGTTGTGGCAAACTGCTTGTTTAGCAGTATGGCTGCCTCCCAGGAGACCCATAAGGTGCTAAGTACAGGCTATCAGCTAGTTTATAACAATGCTAAAGATTTACTACATGTGTTAGGTCTTACTGTCAAAGGCTTATTTTGTGTGTGTATGTATATGTGTGTGTGTGTGTGTGTGTGTGTGTATATATATATATATATACAATGTTTAAAGTTTGATATGGAGAGATACAGTGAGAGAGAGATTGGATGAGAGAGAGAGA
>JBBPCX010000011.1:14109710-14133554 GCA_037974365.1 Hydrocynus forskahlii | reverse complement strand
AGTTTACACACACTTTTGCATGTGATTGTAAGTATATATATATATATATATATATATATAAAACAGCTACTGAGAAGAATATTGAAAGTGATTCATTATTGCCTACACTCCACTCACTTGTGTCCTGTGTGTTTCAGAGAGTTCCAGAGCCCCTATCTGCTGTGCGACTGTAACCTGCAATGGTTGGTGCGCTGGATCAAAGAGAAGGGTGTAGGAGTGAAGGACACACGCTGCTCCTACCCTCACTCGCTACATAACAAGCTCATGACCTCCCTCAAAGCTGAAATGCTCACCTGTGGTAATGATACACACACACACTTGTTCATATGAACAAAATTCAGGCTGCAGGATTGCTTCCACTGTTTTTAGTTTTTTCAGTTTTGTCAGTTTTATGGGTAATAGTATGTGTTAAAAACCGCATACGCTTGTTACTTAACTCAGCATGGTTTGAAGCAACTGTGAGATGATTGATGCATAAGCATTCATTACTTGTTGGCGTCATTAGCTATGTAGCTCCAGGGCAAAAATAACAAAACAGTCTTCAAAAAACAAACCTATTTTGGCTGATTAGCTGCTGTGAAAAGACGAATTAGTGTGAATTAGACTTGTTTGGATAAACTTTTTTAAAGCATTCCCCTTTCACTTCAAGTACAGTTACAACAAATAAATTTTTTTGACCACGTATACCAGCCCAGTGTGTCGGAATAATGAGCGCAAATGTTGAACAGAAACGTTGTTGTGTTAAACTCACTATTCTGATAAATGCACAGTACAAGATTCTGTTTCAAAGTCCTATCACGTTTCAATGTCCTTCGCGATACGCGAGTAGAATGTGAGTTAATGTCTTAAGAAGAACAATGATGTTGGAGGTAGTAAGCCGCTTAAGAAAAAACCTTTAGGCAGTTTTGTGTAATGGTAGATGAATCCCTGTAGAAGAATGCAGCTCAAGAGACAAGATGGACACCATCCAGTTTACTGTAAAGTTATCCATTTCAAATTCTAGATTTTTTAATGTCCTAAAGTTTATATTCGCACACTCTCGTTTACATTTTGAGCCGTTTTTATCTAGTAGAATGAGTTTTCACTATGGGGAAATGAATAGAACAGCATACGTGAGTTAAGCATCTGAGGCAGTATTCGGTAGAACATTTGAATAGGGACACTGCTATGCTTAAGGTGTAGCAGGACCTGGCCCTTACACAGTAGTGCTTAAATAGATGGAAGATAAGCCCGTGTTTGGCCCTGAATACCACCGCCCCCCCTCATATTATGTAGACATTGTGCAGTATTTTAGACTGATAAGAGCAAAGCACACTGGCACGGTGAAGACTTTGTCTGGCTCTTTTCCCAGACACAGATTACGTCCACTTCAAGACTTTTTCAATAAAGAATAGCTATTCACGGTGCATGAATTAATCTTAATATGTCTGGGGAGGCTACTCCATTGCGCCTTGAAGACTTTGATGTTGAACGTTAACAGCAAGTGGCGGCAGTGGGTTAAAATATTATGTGTTACAATTACTCTACCCCCAAAAACTAAAGTCAGAACCATGTATTTTTCCTGTCATACCATTAATATATGTAACAGCCCCAGAGCTTAGGAACACCTCACCTGGATGTTGCACGTTGTGACTGACATGTGTTGCAGAATGTTAAAACTACACTGTTGCATGAATAATTTTATGTAAATTATATTGGCCTGACCAATATGATGAGCCTTTGTGGTGTAACACAGAAATACCTTGATTACATTGTGATTTAACATTATGTAGAAAGTCAAATTTGCAGTAAGGATTAACAAGTCTTCTCTTCCTCCTTCCAGATCCACCCCTGGAGCTTCCCTCTTTCCAGATGACTCCGTCCCAGCACCAGATTGTTTTCCAGGGGGACAGCCTGCCCTTCCAGTGCATGGCCTCTTTTGTGGATGAAGACATGCAGGTGCTGTGGTACCAGGATGGCAAGATGGTGGAGCCTGATGCCACTCAAGGCATCTACATAGAGAAGAGCATGGTGCAAAACTGCTCTCTCATCGCCAGGTATTACAGACAGAGAAGACCCAGCTGAAACGCTAATTGTAATAGAGAACTGTATGTCATTTATGAGGTAAATTAGTATACTGTAATTAAACAGGCCTGGATATAACGGGTCTGCTGCACTTGGTTTATAAAGACAATTACCGAAAGTGCCGATGGATTTTTTTTTTTTTTGTTGATGTGCCCTCTATGTAAAAAGTGCTCTATAATGTGCTGTAATGTTTGATACACATGGTCAACAAGCTTGAATTATTATGTACATTACAACAAATATATTTGTGGGCAATACATTAATTTGTTTGGAAACCACAATCTTGATAACCTGGCTCTATGGCGTGCTGGCACTTTAGCACTCGTCTTCTGGGCTAGCTCATCCTTTATACTCTCTACTGTAGAGCAAATCTCTTGTAGCAGAATTTGTTGTTTCATTTACATGTACTCCAGCATTCTGCATATGAGTGTCAATTAGGCTATACAGATAATCACCAACTAATGAAGTATTGAGTAAGGATATTTTCTGTTTAACCCATTCACCCAAATGAAGTAGCGAGCAGGCAGGAACACAGTGCCAAGGGAGTTGTCCCTGCGGTCAGAAGGTTGTGGGTTTGAATCCCAGGACTGCTAGTGGCACCACTGAGGTACACTTGAGCAAGAGACCGTCCCCACTCACTGCTCCCCGGGCGCTGTGTTCCTGACTGCCCGCTGCCTCACTTGGTGAATGGGTTAAATGCACAAAAGAATTCTGTGATGTTCACACTGTGTGCTTTGGTGTGTTCACGTATGACAAATGGTCACTTTTACATTTTAAAGGTACAAAATGTGTGACACGTGAAGTCAGTTGAACACTAGACCAAAGATTAAGATTTCTATAAATCAATAGTTGAAATTCCACATGGAAAAAGTAGTTCTATTCTGAGTGCATATGGCATCCAACCATATAATGATGTGTAAAGCTCCTCGTTCAAGTGCATATAATTATTGTATTAAAATGGGCAACAACTTTGTAAAATAATATGTCTGATGGGCTAAATTGTAGCTTTTGAGACTAGATAAGTGACCTCGATCTCTTCTCTCTAGTGAACAGTCTGTCATTTGAGAACAATCTCTTCTTTTGTCCTCCTTGCAGTGCCCTGACCATCTCAAACATCCAGCCGGGCTTCACGGGGGACTGGGAGTGCCGTGTGCGAACCAGCCGTGGCAACAACACCCGCACGGTCCACATTGTCGTTGTAGAGAATTCTGCCAAATACTGCACCCCTGAAAGGGTGTCCAACAATAAGGGAGAGTACAGGTGAGGTAACTTAGATATTCGATCTTCGGCCTGGAAATGCAGCTCCTTACATGTAGCTCTGAGGACTTACCTGTGTAAAGTAATGGTTTAAATGTGTACCCCGAGGCCATGGTGTTTTTCTTGGCCATGTGTGAGAAGTGTGGCTCTTCCCTGCCCTCTTGTGGCTGAAAAATAAATGTGGCGCAGAAAGCGTCTTTCAAATCCCAGCAGTACACAAAACAAACTCATGTTACGTAACAGGAATCTTTTGTTGCAGTTACAGAAACTAGCATGCATGCTGCGGGATGCAGCATTTCATCAAGGGGACTTGAACGGCACAGCTTGGAAATATAATAATAACAAAGTGTTCCCCCTGTCTCAAAAATAGTCTATTGGTGTCTGCAGTTTGCTTCTTTAGTTTTGCATTTTGGATTGTTAAATTTACTTATCTACAAACATGAGTAGCACTCACTGAATTTTGTTACAGTAGCAAAAACAGTCCTGAAATTGTAGCATTTTTCAGTGAACTGAATTTTTAATGTTGATTTCTGTAAAGGAACCTGTATTAGTTCACTCAGTGTGTTCTGTGTGTTTGCAGATGGCCTCGCACCCTGGCCGGCATCACCGCGTACCTACCCTGTGCACGGCAGGTGACTGGCACTGGGATCTATTCTGTGAGCTCAGCTGAAGACCGGCGGGCGAGGAGGCGCTGTGACCGCAGCGGGCACTGGGCTGAGGAAGACTACTCCCGTTGCGAGTACATGAAGGACACCACCCGTGTTCTCCACATCATCAACCAGGTGCAAAACAGATTCTCCCTCCCAGCCTCCCACCCTGTGTGCCCTTTGTAACTCTACAGAGTGCTCCCTTTGTAAAATGGGCTGTTCTAGAATGCTTCTAAGAAAAATGCAGCAAAACAGAAAATAATGTCACCAATTATGGATGTGAAAATGCATGGAGTTTTAGAATAACAGTTTTGAAATGCTTGAATCAATTATAATAATTTGGAAGAATGCACAAAATTTACCCTGTTTTTTTCCATTCCCCCCCCCAAAAATAATTTGGCCGACTAATTTTTTCTATTTTTCTGGACTATAGACAGGCGTCAATTTTTTATATGCTTCTTAACTGTACTAAAATAATCAAGTCATGAAGAAATGTAAGATTTGAAGCATTTCTTTAAAAGTCATTGTTGGGTCAGACATTTATACCCTGTCACCAGTATAATTTTATGTTCTGTAGTAATTTTCATGTTCTAAATTATTTTTCTCTCTTCTTTTTTTTCCCTTTAATGTATTTTTGTTGTTTCCGTCTTGCCGTCTTGGCGTCTTGGCGCTTCGTGAGCAGATGGCTCTGAACCTAACCAATGCTGTGCATACAGCCAGGCAGCTCTTGGCTTACACTGTGGAAGCTCCGCACTTCTCTGACAAGGTGGACGTGATCTTTGTGGCTGAGATGATTGAGAAGATCGGGACGTTTGCTGAAAAATATAAAGAGGTGCGTAAGGCAGTGCTTCCATCTACAAACAAGAAAGCATATTATGATGTTTTGAGTCTGTCACTTTGATTTAGTGTTTTTTTTTTTGTCTTCATTTGTTGAATTTGTGCTCCCAGATCAAGTAAAGCTGAACTGCGTGGGCTAGTGTCCCAGACCCAGGCACCAAAGCCTCGCCTAATGTAAATTAATAGTAAAAGACAGTTGACATTATGGTTTGTCAACATGGGTCATGCCCATTCTTGAACCAAAGTGCTCCCAGTGATCAAACCCCAGTGAGATTCCCAAAGAGGCTCATGTTCAGAAGTAGCTAACCTTGACTAAGTCTAAAATTTTAACCAGTAAAAGACAAGCTGAATTCTGCTTAAAATGGACTGCTTCTATCAATAACCCTGTTCACCACCTTACCCTCTCCTATGTTCTTCCTTACTGGAGAACAAAGCGGGCTTTCTGTGGGTTAATCCATGGCGAGAGCTGCATAGAGGCAGGAGATAAGATCAGAATGGAGGGATTTGGCCACAGAGCCGTAGAGGAACGTGGAACTACATCTCTAGTATCAGGTTTCACTGTGCTCTGTTGAGGGGAAATGTTAGCATGTAACACCTGTACATAGATCCATTTCATAGCTCTCAGTTTAAATAGGTATAGAAATCACATGGGTTTCCAAATGTATGTCTCTTTACTTAATTTTATTTATTTTTTTCCACACCTACCCCTCTGGAATTACAATTAAATTTATTGGCATTCCTGTGTATTTTCACATTGATTTTCTGTGAAGGAGTCTGTATTGGTTCAGAAACCAAAATATTGATAAACTGGCACTATGTCGTACTGGCACTTTGGCACCCTTCTTCTGAGCTAGCTCATCTATTACACTCTACTGGAGAGCAGACCTCTTGTGCCAGAGTATATTTGTTTCATTTATATGTACTCCGGCATTCTACATATGAGTATTGTAAATTCTGCTATACAGGTAATCACCAATTAATTAAGCATTAAGTAAGTAAGGATCTTTTCTGTTGTGTGTTTTTAAGTGTGAAGTGTCCATTTGTCGCACTTGAGCGCAGCACGAAGTGTGAACAGCATGAAATTCTTTCTCAGCATTTAACCCATTCACAGTGGGCAGCCGTGGGGACAGTACTTTGCTCAAGGGTACCTCAGTGGTGCCACAGGCAGTCCTGGGATTTGAACCAGTACTACTAGTGGCACCACTGAGGAGCCCTTGAGCAAAGTACCTTGAATTAGAATGGTTGTATAAAGGGAACGGTTGCATGAAGGTAAAACGTGGGGCTCTGCAAGTCAATCTAATGTATCTGAGTGTCATACAAGACTGCTCTCTATTGGATGTTTAACATTATGGCCAGCGTTATGAACTAAATTATTTACTGTTTATTGTTAAATCATTTACTTGTTCAATGTTGATCGAGACATTCTGCTGAAAATGCCAGTGTTGTTGTGTGTTCTGTCTCAGTTAGGGGACGTGATGGTGGATATCTCCAGTAATCTGATGTTAACTGATGAGCGAGTGTTGTGGATGGCGCAGAAGGAGGCACGAGCTTGCTCCCGTATCGTTGAGTCTCTACAGAAGATTGCTCTACTCCGACTGGTTAGCGGGTCTTACTATACTGTAAGTATCTGACAGAACTCCCTTCACATTTCCTAACTGCTTATTGTGCTTTGACTAAGGAGAGAAAAAATGGTTTGATCCCTTTCATTAAATGTTTTCAACCCCTGTAGCAATCAAAATACAGTTTGTTTGTAGCATAGTTGGTTTATGGGGTTTGTTGTAGTTTATTTATTATCTTTTGATTGATTGATTGCCACAACAGAACTCCCACAACATTGCAGTTGAGGCTCATGTGATCAAGGCCAGCAGCTTCAATGGCATGACATGCACGCTGTTCCAGAAGATGGTGCCAGAGCGCACTCTGATTCCTCACCTCGGCCCACTAAACCCTGACATTAACCTGGAGCGCCAGCTCAGCTTCAAATGCAATGTCACCAGCAATCTATCTGCCCTGGCCCTGAAGGTGTGCAGCTCATCATTTTTCTTGTCCTATGGTGTTATATTATTTTGCAAGTATACTTTGCCACTATGAAGTGTTGTTAATGTGATTCACAGGGCATTTATGTATTCAAAGATTTTTTTTCCGTTTTATTTGTTGTGTCTCTACGTTATCAGAGTAGATTGACAGTGTCATGTCGAGAGATCTTAACTCCTCCTGCTTTATTTTTAACCCCACTTTTAAAATAAAGTACCATGTACTAAATATTCCAAATAATCTTCCATAAAGTTTTTCATCGCAAATGTCTCAACCGAGGGCAAGGAGCAGCTACAGTATGTGTATTAGAGCAACCATATAAAGGGGTTATTTAAACAAAAACTGTCTGATCAGAGTATATAGAACCCACAGCAGAGAGTCACATTTTCAGAAAGCAACAATGCAGGATTCAATTCAGTGTTGATATGTTTTAAAATGGAGAAAGAATCAGAACACATGATGGAGTTGAAATCACAGCATATTCATAAACTTATAAAGTGGTTATTTCACACTAGTCCAATAAACCTGAAATGGTCAGTTCAGTGTGTATACACTGTATGTTTATAGTAAATATGAAATGGTTTCAGTGAAGAACATTAAAGTAACTGGTTGCCAACTTATCAGGAAGGTCCAATTTGATTATAGGTTAATAATGATCATGCTGTAAAATGGCCACAAAACACAAATAGTGGATTGGAGTATTTGCTGATTGCAGATTGCGGGACAAAAAGACGACATGATTGTGGAAACAATCTCAAAGCATAAAGCATCTTTTTCAGCTGATTGGTTTGAATAAAATATACAGTGAGATATGCCATGTTTCAGCATTTACACTGTTATGTGGTGGAAACTGCATTGTTTCTGCCATGCTGGGGTGTTGAAAATGTATTTCAAAAGTGAACTGAATTTCATTTTGAAAACTGTGCCACAACCCTGGATTCCATGATGAATAAACCAACAGAAATGGTCCAAAATTACCTGGAACATATTCTCATTACATTAGCATACATTAAAGTTGAGGACATCTTTCATGTTTCCATCTTGCATGTGCAGTATTTTGTTATAACATAGGTGTAGAGCAGGGGTGCCTAAATCTGGTCTTAGAGGGCCAGTTTCCATCACAGTTTGGTGATTTCTCTGCTCCAACACACCTGTTTCAGCTCGCCTGCCAGGTTTAGTGGTTGCGTTTGAGGAGGGGAACTACCAAATGTCTGGACGTTGGCATGCCAGGAATGGATTTGGAGATCCCTGATGTAGAGACATATACATTTACCTACACACCAAAGCAATGTTTCTACAATTACACCTTTTGTGTTTTGACTTTGAATAAATGTCCATGATTAAATAATATCTTCTTCCCCTGTGAACATGCAGAACACTATAGTAGAGGCATCTGTACAGCTGCCCCCGTCTCTCTTCTCTTCGCTGCTCAGCTCTGGGGAGGCTGACGAGGCCGGCTATAAGCTTCAGTTGCTGGCTTTCCGCAATGGCAAGCTTTTCCCTCCCACTGGCAACTCCACCATGCTGGCTGACAGCAGCAAGAGAAGAAGCGTGGTCACACCCGTAATCCTCACCAAGATTGGTAAGCTGTGGCAGCTCAGAACAAAATAGTTTTTTTTGTGTCTTGAGTCCAGCATTTTTGTCGTGACCTCTGTGGATGTTTCTGTTCTGTTTTCATCCCTGACGGCCTTGGAGCAGATGAGATGTATATTACTGTATATAAAGTCTAGACATTTACGTTTTCATTTTATGTTCATTTCCTTTAGTTAATTTCCTCACCTTGTAATTACTATTTATTGTTGTTACCTTGATTTATTGTTACCTTGACAAAATGTAGAAATTAATTCCCAACAGTGTGGTAAGTTTCACCACTCATAAATAATTGGATATTGTTAGAAACAAGCTGACTATAAACAAGTCAGCAGTTCCATGGATTTTTGATATTCGATTTGGTGTCTGACATTCTCCTAATATTTCTGAATCAAGAAAAGTCATCACCACAATCAGCTGTTCCACAATCTACTAATGAGAATACAGCTGGAAGGCTGTGGCACATGATGTATGTTCTGGACTGGGTTTTTGATTAATGTTGATTGTTTGCACACTTTGGTGTTTAAACAATGCAGCTGTGTCAGAAATCATAATTTATAGTATGCTCATTCTCCACGGTGTCTTGTCACATCTGTACAATGCAGTATTGTTTTTTCATTGCAGTATCATAATTTTTGATGCATAGTTACGGCCCTAGATCTTATAGTTCCTTACATAACTGAACAAGAATTAGAGCAAACTTCAGAGCAACTTTAGAGGCTGAAAGGTAAATGCTTTCTCACTGAATACCTGCGTCCTCCTTTGTCTTGCTGTCAGAGGGTGTCCCACTAAAAAAGCCCCTGCGCAGCCCGGTGAATGTGACTCTGCGGCGTTTCCTGCACGGCTCAGACCCCGTGGCCGCTCGTTGGGATTTCAGTGCTCTGGACGGTCAGGGCGCCTGGCAGTCGGATGGCTGCAGAATCCTCCACCATGATGACAACTTCACTACGCTGTCCTGCGACTCACTCAGTAGCTACGCTCTGCTGATGGTGAGAATGCTTGAGTTATTAGTTCAGTAATTCAGTTCATGCCATGGTGTTTTCTGTTAAAACATGCCAAAAAAACTTATTTGAACATGTTGCCCTCACAAAATGTAGCTGGTGATCTGGAATTGCAGACAAGAACAAAGAAAGTTCTTGTGTGATTTGACTGGGAAAGTTTCCTTCTACGTCAAACATTAAATACAAACTACACAGAGTTGGTGTTTATCTGTTTAATGCTTCTTTTAAACAGGACCTGAGCCGGACAGAATTTATCACCTACAGCTTCAGGCCTCTCCACCCAGTCATCTATGCCACAGCTATTGTACTGGTGCTCTGTCTGCTAGCCATCATCATCAGCTACATCTACCACCACAAGTAAGAGCCAAGAAATCACTCGCATTCGTGTCTTGTACTCAGTCCTGGAGTAGCCCTCTTTTCAATTTCAACTCACTAGTGAATTGTGTCCATTTAATCTGTTTGTTAGACCCATTTGATTTACTGTTACTTGTTAAAGCAGAGGAACCCTGAATGGGAAATACTGGTTAAGCCCTTTTCAGACAAGATTAAATGTACATGAGCTCTTTGGGTAATTAGCTCTTTTACAGGTGCTAGTCAGTGGTTTTATTTCCATCCTGATAGGACCTGCTGGTGTCCTCCTGCTTTCTCCCGAATAATGGGCTGAATTATCTTTCACTGGACTCAGTGGAGCTCTTAGAGTTTTAGTCCTGTGTAGCTACATATTTTTTGTGATTTTTCACCCAGATCCCTCCTACTCAATTTATTTTCCATGTGTGCATGTACTTATTTAACTCTTTGTGAACTGGCAAACAATGGATATTTTGAAATGGTCTCTAAACCACTTTCTTGTTGTGGTTGGTAGAACTTCATCTCCATCCTTTCTGCATTAGCAGGATGAGGGGGAAAAATAGATTAAAAAAATAAAGTGAGATCCTGCAGACTGATTATAATGCTGGATGTAAGACATTAGTGTTGATTCACAATATTATCAGCTATTAATTTTCTGTGATCAAACAACCATGTGATCCAAGGATCAGAATTTGGAGAAGATATGACCCACTAGAACTTCGCTTATTCTGCAGTACTTTTATTGTGGTTTTATCACTATCGAGTTTTATAACTAAATCACTCAAGGGTCAGTAAACATCATTACAAATGTCTCTGATAAGCTAGTCTGATGTGAATAGGGTTAAATGTTGTAGCACTTTGGAAATGTCTGTTAGCGGACCGTTGCATGATGCCACCAACATCTGGCCGAAGCTGGTAACATCACAATTGCAGTGGGTTTTGTCCAGTGATGTGGACTGTGTTTGGTTGAATGGTGGCATTAATCCATGCATTGTTGTGTGTGTTCACAGGTCTGTGCGTATCAGCAAGAAGTGCTGGCACATGCTGGTCAACCTGTGTCTGCATATCCTCCTCACCTGTGCAGCGTTTGCTGGGGGCATAAACCAGACTCGCTATGCCAGCGTGTGCCAAGCGGTATGAGCTGTACTTCATAGTTTTGGAGCATCAGTCTGTGTAATAGTCGTATAATATCATTTTGACTTTTGCCCAAACCATTGCTTTCATTCAGCAGTGTTTCACTTCTCAGTGGTGTAGATACAGTAAACCCTCCGAAATTCACGGGGGTTACATTCCAAGAGCACCCGCAAATTGTGAAAAACCACAAAATCGTGATGTAAAAAAACAAAAATAGTGTAAACCCTAAATATGCCCCCAAAACACTTTAATTTCATTTTAAACTCTGCTTAATACATTACTCTTAAAGAAAATGTAAAGGTAAACCAGTAACCGTACTGTACAGTTTTACACTGAACTCCTGCAGTGCCAGAATGTAAATACCGATATTACACCTGTATAGATTGCACAGTAATTCATGCAAGCGCGTTTTCTTTGGTATGCGCTGTCGTTTTCTTTGGTATAAGCAGTGTAAATTATTAGTTCTGTTCTAAGAAAAAAACCAGTAATGACCGAGGCCGAGAACTCTGAAGTGCGACTTCACGGGGGAACACTGTACTGATACGGTTTGGTGTGTGTTTGTGTGACAGGTGGGCATAGTGCTGCACTACTCTACACTGGCTACAGCCTTGTGGTCAGGAGTCACCGCAAGGAACATCTACAAGCAGGTGACACGCAAGACCAAACAATACGAGGAGCTGGATGAACCTCCTCCTCCTCCCAGGCCCATGTTGAGGTAAAACAAATCTCAGGAAAGAGGAGGTGCTGGGTTATTACAGGAAATTATTATACCTGCTGATATCTTTGTAATTGTCCATTTGGTGATCCCAGGGATCTAAATATAGCGGTAAACGAACGTACACATCCTCTACAGAGAACATGCGGCTGCACGTTTAATGCGCAATAAATACTTATTCCTTAGGGAGAATATGAAAAATTGTATTTGACCTGGGGTGTTCCAACTTTTGCATACAACCGTACATTAGAATTGCCCACATTCTGAAAGTATGTAAATAGTATGTAAAAAGTTTATATTTATTGGATGCTCAAGATTAGGTATGTGATTTATTCAGTTGAGACAGTGACCAATGGGGACAATCATGTATCATTACTGACAGATGATGGATGAGTACAGCTTTGTCTGAATATTTGTGTTCAGTAGCCTAAAAATATTCTGAATTTCTCTCTAGGTTCTACTTGATAGGTGGAGGGATACCGATAATTGTTTGTGGCATAACTGCAGCTGCGAACATCAAAAACTATGGCAGTCGGATCAGTGCTCCTTAGTAAGTATGCTGTTTCATAAAATGCATAACACAATAGAAGTAATAAACCGGTCTGGTGTGTTTGCATAGATTTCACATTGTCAGCCTGAATTTAGAAATGGCATGTCAGGAGCAACGCAGATTTACGTTAGTTTTGTATGCTGTGTAATGGACTGAATGTACATAACAATCTCGAAATCCACAATGCTGTGTACATTAGTGCCTGCTGCAACACATTGCTACTTTCTCAGATCTCTCAGTTGACACAACTGTCACATTATTCTTATCTCTGTACACCCACGAGCTTTTTAAAATTTGTTATTGATGCCTTTTCCTGCCTATGTGCTACGAAGTGAATAATGGATACTTTGCAGAGGCGAAAAGTTGAGGTGTTCTGAAGTTAGCAAGCCTAATTATGGCTTTCTATTTTTAGCCACAGCTTGGCCATCCTGTGTCTGCCAGCTTCCCTGCCTCTTTCTTCCTGACTATTGGCAGCTGTTTGGGTTGGGTAACAGCAGAGTAATTTGGAAAATACACAGCATCTGAGATTTCTTGAGTTTAATTAATCTTAATTAATATGTGCAATGTGCGCAAAGATGAGGATCGCGTAACAGGCTTCTGCATAATGAGATAGGAAAAATGCAGTGTAAATGTTTTACCATATGGCTGATGGAGCTATGATCGCATACACCTCCGACTGAGCTCGATCTGCATATTTTGTGCTCTTTAATGGCTTAAGTTTCAAGCAAATATGTTGTAGCAGGATGTGCTCTAATACCTTAATTGGCTGTGTGCCTCATTTCATTAGTAAAGCCTAACAAAAGCATTTGCTGTTTCCTCAGCTGTTGGATGGCGTGGGAGCCCAGTCTCGGAGCGTTTTATGGCCCAGCAGCCTTCATCGTCTTTGTGGACTGTATGTACTTCCTGAGCATCCTCCTTCAGCTGCGTCGCCATCCGGAAAGGCGCTTTGAACTCAAAGAGCAGCCTGAGGAGCAGCAGCGGCTGTCTGTGGCTGAGATCGTCCACCCTGGACAAGCGGAATCATCATCTGTGTCTGGCGTCGAGCCAGTATCGCTGTCGGCACTAGAGAATGAGCATACGTTCGCAGCTCAGCTCCTAGGTGTGGCTGGAACTCTTGGTCTCTACATCATTTTGTGGCTATTCGGTGCCCTGGCAGTTTCTCAGGAGCATCCATTAGATGTGGTGTTTGCGTGTCTGTTTGGGGTGGCTGCTTTGGCACTGGGGGTGTTCCTGGTGGGCCGTCACTGTGTTAGTCGCCAAGACATGCGCCGCCACTGGGCACGGGCCTGCTGCTTCAGCCGACGGAACTATACTGTGCAGGTTGATGCCCTCCTTGTGCCAATTCCAGGGGCTGCTGGGAGCAGATCGATTGTTACAGGAAACAGTGAGGAAGGGAGGTGCCCTGCTAGTGGCACGGAGTCGTCTTGCACCAATAAGAGTGTACCAAGTCTGCGGAATTCTAACCAGGGCTGCAAGCTAACAAATCTGCAGGTGGAAGCGGCCCAGTGCAAGACAATCCCCGCGCCAGCCAATGGAATCGCTGTGCTGGACAACAGCTTAACGGAGCACTCGATGGATAATGAGATCAAGATGCACGTTGCGCCTGTTGAGGTCCAGTATCGCCCCGTTAGCAGCAATGGTCATCCTGGGATGGGGAGTGCTAGTGTCAATGGGCACTCAGGGCGGCACCACAAGAACCGGGCACGGGCGCACCGCGCAAGCCGGCTGACCGTTCTGCGCGAGTATGCTTATGACGTGCCCACCAGCGTGGAGGGGAGTGTGCACAGTGCCCCTCAAAGACGCCACCACCATGACAGCCTACACGCCCGCAACAGCAGGCGAGCGGCCTACCTGGCTTACCGTGAGCGCCAGCAGAGCCAGCTCCAGCAGGACAGCAGCGACGCTAGCACTAGCCTGCCTCGCCGTTCCCGCCATTTTGACAGAGGGGCTAACAAGGGCGAGGGCGTTAACCTCGGGAATGGCCGTCTAGGGAACACACTCAGGAACGGCCTCACAGGCAGCCTGGGAAACGGCCTTAGCAGCAGCCAAAGCAACGGGCTGGGTAACGGATGTGTAGTCGGAGAGGGAGCTGAGACTGAAGTATCAAGCTCAGTAAAAGACTGCCCAAAGCAGGCACTCCCTGTTGAACTGGAGGTGCAGCCCAAGTCTTATGGGCTGAATTTGGCCTCAGAAAATGGACCCACTAAAACCTCAGAAAGGCAGCAGAATTTGCCGTATCTCAATATGGAGAGTTCGGGCACCATTAAGACTGGGTTGTGGAAACATGAAACTACCGTGTAGCGAACGTTCCCTCCTCATAGAGAGCATATCACTTTTCGTCTGTAACTGTGAACTTCCTGTTTTGTTGTTTTTATTATTATTGTTTTAGGCAATATAGTTTAAGACCAGAAAAAAAAGGATTTACAAATCAATTGCTTGTATTCAAAGTTGGAAGAACATATGTTAGTATACCACTTGCCATTGGTTGGACGATCTACAAAAGGTCTATTTTTGTACCATTTTTATTTCCTTTCCATATGTATACATAATTTTGTGTGTGAAAGTACACATTCTGGCATCCTATGGGCATAGACAATACTAGATCGTATGTTCCAATGTGTTTTGGCATAATTAAACAGATGGTTTCCAATTGAATTTGCAAAACAAAAAGAGTGATCGGTGTTTTGCTTCCCAGCCCACACCACCCAAAACTAAGAGCTGAGTTCAGAGGTGAGTTAAAGATTCTTTGGCACAGGGCTTGATTCAGACTGTGTGGTTGCTGTAATTGGGGTACGATGCAACAGGTCGTCTATTTCCTGAAGGCTCTGCACTCTAATTGAGGTGCAGGTCTTGCTCTGTATCTGCTTCTCTCCACAGTCAAGGAGCCAATTCGGCAGAGTGTGTCGAGAATATTCCCGGGCCACTGCCTCCGGAGTCGGTGCCCACGCTATGATTGACGGCACAATTTCAGCTCAGCCTGGCTGTTATTGGCAGCAATGAGAGAGGAGTATAATTATTGGAGCGAAAGAGCACCACCTTTCCAAGTCTTCCTTCTCCAGCTTGCTGTCTGTGAAATGATGCTGCGGGCATCATTGTGTAGGTGTGTATTGTGTGTGTATTTGGAAAGGAAAGCAGAATTCTCCGTTACCCAGGTAAGGACACGGTGCAGGTATGTGCTTAAAGTCCTCTAACTAGTGCCTTGGGTCCTTCTAACAAAAAGCTGGAGGACTTCTCTCGTGCAGCAGGCCAGATATAGAAGGCTTGAAAGGGAGGTAGTATGACTGTAGCAACCTTTCTTTCTCAATATGCAGCAGCTTCCAGCCAGGCGATTCTCAGGAGAGGTAATCATTTCAACACTCAGCCTCACTATAGTCTAGTTCCCATTCTCTTATGGGCACCATCACCTTCTATGTGTGTTTCATGGCACCCTTTACACACTCTTATTATAAAAGATTTGCCCATTTCAAACATATATAACCAGATACACTTTTGTTGAGGCAGGAGACTGATTGAAAGATGCTGGGCATGCAGACATTAATGTAGCTATGAACATCAAAAACCAAGGCAACGTGAACCCTGAGGTTTTATTTTATTTTTTTAAGCCCCAAGACGTTTGTTACAGGCAGATTATAGGTGGGAGACTTTTGCTGCTGAGGAGATGTTATTATATAGTCATAAATAAGTGAAATCGTAGTTTGGAGAAAACAGTATATTGCTATTGCTTTTGCATTGATTTGGTCATAGCAACGGAAAGTCCATCCATGTTATATTGCGCCATTTCGGCAGAAACACTTGAAATTATTAGTGATCACAAGCATAGACTGTGTTTACTCCAGGGCCTACTGCTTCTTTCTCATAATATTTCATTACATCCACTGTCACATTCACACCACCATACATCCAGCCAAGACATTTCTGCATGAGATGCAGAAACCATTAGGTGGTTTCTGTAGTCCAGTGTAAGTCTTGTTCAACATTTCTGCTATAGGGGTGCAAAGTATACATGACACACGTTACCACGTTACATGCACACGCCATAGCAGTTTAAAGGATCATGGCCAAATTCTCAAAATGGGTCGAGGGCAAGGTTTTTGTTTAGCTGGGGTTAAATGGATAGAGTATTACGAGATACACTGATCCATATTCAGTTCTATTTCTTGTATAGTCATTATTGTAATGGTGCGTTAACAAGCGGTCTGTTTTGCATGCAAAAAATATTACTGTACACAGAGAGTAATCCCAGGAAATGCCAGACAGTGAGGTTTGTAAAAACCGCAGAGGAACAAAACCCTGGTATCAGATCAGTACTTAGTACGGGCTGACTCTGAGTTCAGGTATTGGTACTGTAGGAGAAAAGGAGCGATCAGGCATCTGTAAACACTAATCCCACAGTATCATGCCACATTTCCAGTGTTATGCTACTTTTTTATGAAGCAGTTTTGATCAGAAGAAAGGATGTAGTTATTCCTGCTATTCCACGGATGTTGCTGTTCCAGCTATTTATATCTGACCATGTGGAGTTTTAGCTCATGAAGGATGGCGAATCTTTGGCCACTTGCAACCCAGCCAGATGGTTACAGTGATAAATTAAGCGTGAGCACCAGTTAAAAATACAATGACATCAGTTACAATTCTGATGAAGTGGTCAAGGTTAGGAAACCTCTCTGGACAATTTGGGGGGGGGTGTGTGGTGAAAAGCCTGAATGAGTTATCACCTTAAAAACTTCCATCCATTTGATGTGAATGATGGTCTAACCCTCCCTCTTTCAAGCTCTCTTTGCGTGAAGGTCGAACAATTAATACAGAAACCATTAAAAGACGGGTTATCCGTTACTGTCATCTGCTGCCACAAGCAATGGAGGACTTTGCCAAAGAACTAGAAACAAGATATTCCAAATTTTCACCTCGCTACTGATGTATTAAAAGTACATTTCACGAAGACAAAGATGTATTGCCTGGCTGACTTGAGTGTGACAGAATTAAATAAGGGCTTGAATTATGTATGGAAGACGTATGACTTGATTTAGTGATGGATGTGATAATCATCCAGTCAGGTTTTTATCTTCAGGACAAGCCATGGCAGGATAAGATTTTCATTTTGCCACATATGCCCTTTAAAACTCTGAAGTTCATATCTTTACATAAACATGTGTAACCAGACTTGGCAAACTACAGTTTATTCTGTCCACTGGAGTTGCCTGAACTCAAAGTGAAGGAACGAATGAGGAGCGAAGCAAATCTCACGATCGAATCAAATCTATCAAGCAAAACATGTCACGGTAAAGTGAAGGTAAAAATGGCTCTTTGGTTCTCCATTCAATAGACATTCTTGAATGAACCATTTTCTTGTAAAAAGAGATGTTTAAAGAACCTCCACCTACTCCAACCTCCGCTACTGCTGTACTACTTACAATCGGGTCTGTATATTTGAACAAATCTAGTATCAGTATACGTTTGGTTTTTTTAATGTAATGGTGCTTATTAGCCCCCCCACCCCCCCCACCCAAAAGAAAAATGTGTTTTTCAATCCATAAGTTTATAATTGCTCGTGTTTTCAAATGTAAGCGTCTTAAACATTATGGGTAATGTCAAAGGAGTGTTTACAGTTTTATCTGTTTCAGTACTTGGCAAAAGCAGCTGTAAGAGGCGTCTGATGCTGTTATAAAGACTGTACCATGGAAACAAAGAGAGATGTCTCATTTAAAGTGAGGCCATCTGTGCCTGGTAGCATTAGCTTGGTTAAAGTACGGAGATGAACACATTCATCGAGTGCAGCAGTCTGTTTATGCTGCTGGCTGGGACTGCAAACGTCTTATGCCGCATTTTGAATGTCTGTAACAGCAAGTGCTGCCTGCCTAGTTTGATTCAGGTGGTCGAAGAATTCATTCATTAAAAAGGGAGTTGGATAGTGATGAATGACAGAACAAGGGGCGTACAATAAATAAATAAGGGCCATTTTTCTGTAAATTTTTTCTGTTCACTCATCTAGATCGTAAACCAAAGCACCATGATGTGACACATGAATGCATGGATGATCAAGAATGGAAATAAGGGACCAGAAACCATGACGCTGCTTTTGAAGCTTTGTTTCCAATGAGATATTCTGTTTCCAACAGGGGGGAGAAAAAAGATGACAGATGATTTATAAAGATTATATATGGACACTCTCAAATGTTCACACAAGGGCTCTGAACTCCTTTCATGAAATATCAGGGAATATCAGGGATCTTATGAATGACACACAGACACTTTAACATGCCTCCCATCCATTTATTCACTTCAACTTTATGTCTTTGGTTATACAAATGTCACTGAAAAAGTATTCGTAGGCATGCAGAAAGATTTTTTTCAAAAACCTAGAAAATATTCAGGCACTGTTTCAATAACTATTTTAATATTTGTTCGGGAAGACATTGTGCAACAAGTAGCAATTATGCTGAAGCTGAAGGAACTCAAAGAGCCATAGACCTTCAACATCCCTGGATGTACAATTATTTTGATAAGCATGTTATCAAGTTGGAACCAAACCTATTCACCCTGAAACAGGTGCACAATGCAGCTTTTCTGTTACTTCCCTTAGCATTAAACAGAAAGAAATTTTGCAGTCACTCAAAAAGAGTTGCAGGATGACTTGAGAGCAGCAGGAACAACAGTAAGTAAAGAACTGCACCACAGTCATGGCCATTTTAAAACCCCCAAGCCAAACTCCTCTGCTAAAAAATGTCAGAGATGCATGGCTGGTTGGTTCTGGTTCTACTGTTCTGTACATGGATGCAGGAGTGTTTGCTTGCTTTTTACTGGTCTAACTCGATGGTCACCTGCTCTGAAGACATGGGGCGAAATCATTTTTACGTGGGGGGACGGCAGCGCTCTATGTCTCAGCTGTTGTCCGGGAGGGGAAAAGTGGGGGGGGGAGTCAAAACAAAGGATTTTGAAAAGTATGGTTCCGGGGCCCATTTCTGAAGAGCTTTTTTTCCTGCTGAATTCAGCATCAGCTCAAATATAACACATCATGAATCCAATGAATTAAGGGGACTGATGATCTGGAGAAGTCAAATTTTTATGAAGGTCAGACTCCAGGGGGAGGGTTAGTGACCACTGGTCGAACTCGTATTCAGGCAGTTTGCATGTTCTACGCCATTTCCCACGTTAAACTAAAGACACCGTCGCTTATAATATAAGCTACAATTATTTTCTAAATTATAATGTATGCAGTACATTTATTTATGAATTCATTTATGGCTCCTCCATTCGGATTGGGGTTTTGCAATGAAAATGATTTAGACCAAGAAATGAAATGTGGGGAGAAGATTTATGTTTTAACAAGACAGCAACTCCAAACATACAGCCAGAATAGGTCACGACGACTGTCCGAAAATGTTTAAATTGAAAGTCCATCAGAGGGGCCATGACAACCATAGCTGCAGTGGTTTGAGTAGCGGGTGCGTCATCGTCCCGGACCACGGGGCAAGGATGAAGATAAACATTTTTGAGACAGAATCAGAAAACTTGATCCCGTAGGAAATTGCTTAAATAGGTCACGCCCCAGGTTTTTGAATGCTGGTCGCTGAACTTTCTCTGTTTTAAAGCAGCAACAGTGCTGCAGTCAGCTAAGTGTCTAGCATCCTGAAAGCTAGTTGGTCAGCATCGTCAGGAATAGCTAGCTGACTATCGTGGATTTGTGGAGTTTGGCCTACATGATGAATGCAGCAATTCCCTGCAGTGAGGAGGGTGGGGTTGATGTTCTTTCAGACTTTCAGGGTAGATTAATGCTCTGGTTTGGACTGCTAAAGAGATTAGCACTTTGAGAAGATACTTGCTGTTATTTGTCAGACCAGCTGATACCCTGGGAGCCAGCTAACGTTAAACATCAACTTAGGAAATTAAGAAAAGATTGTTAAGGTTATTTATTATTAACATAGCAGTGTCCAGTCTTGTCCACAAAGGTTCAGTGTGGGTGTGCTTTCATTCCAAACAGACAGGAACTCGTCTGATTCCACTTGTTTAATCAGTTGGTCTTCATGTGAATTACTGCTTTGCTAGAATGATACCCTGCTGCCACACTGTCATTTTGCAGATAAGATGGGACACCCCTGCCCTAACAAGAAGTGCTGTAGCTCCTCCAGCACCCCTACTTCTCACAGTACTTGCCCCTCTACTAACCCTGGGGAGTTAAACACAGTTTGCAAAAAATGTCTGCAGCAAGCTGACTGCTTAAAATAGAGCCCACGAGCAGCTTCACAGCCAAGTATTTTTATTTGTGGAATCTGAATACTTTACCATAAGTTTCTTTTTATTCTTCTTCATTTGTAATTTTGTGAAGTGAACATGTGTCACACGCCACAGTAAATAGAAAATTGTTCTCTGTATTTAACCCATTCACCAAGTGAAGCAGCGCCCGGGGAGCAGTGTGTGGGGACGATACCTTGCTCAGTGGTGCCGCTGGCAGTCATGGGTTTCAAACCCACAGCCTTCTGGCCACAGGGGCAACTCTCTAACCACCAGGCCACCAGCTGCAGGTCCACCAGCTGTAAGCAGATCCAGTTACATGAATGACCGTTGCATCACCGGGGACTGAAAGCGTGATGGTGCCAAAGCTTACACGGCTGTATCACTCAGGGTGTTTTTGAAATAAGTATATAGAGTTTTGTGGATGCATTTACATCTAGTCTAATTCCGCACAACTACAGGCGTGTTGAATCACTGCAACATGCCCTGATGTATTGAAGGTTCTTAGTATTTCAGGGTCATTTTGCTCTGGTTGAAAGAAGCCTGGAAATAGTATCTGAGGACAGAAGGGCCTCTATATAGGTCTGTGAACGCAGGGAGCTAGATAATCTGAGCAGGAATACTGTAAATCCTCTGAACTTCACAGATGGCTATTTAGGCAACAGCTGAATAGTTCATGAGATGGCAAAAGTGTAGACGCTGGAATGGGAACAAGAAGGGCTGCACATTTTGATTCTCTCCATGCTGAGGAGTACTACTGCATATCCAAAGGCAATGTATTTCTGTCCCTCCTCACTTAATTTGCAGCTGAGATCTCTGTACCTCCACAAAATCCTCATGGTTTCCTCATTCCACGGACTTTATGCTCCTTCATCGAGTCCCATTTGTCAGTATATTACATCAGCATGCAGGATTGGGACACAGAAAGTGCAAACATTCTGCGAACAACAACAGGAGCAAAACAAATGAGGGATGATTGCAGCCAAAATGTTTGGACCTGTCTGTGGTGAGCCAGTCTGAACTGCTCCTACTGCCCAGTGTGGTAGAGCAATATTTCCTACTTTTTAAAAAAGAGTTAGATGAAGCACATTAGCACTGTTGAAGTTTGAAAGATACTGTTCATTTTCCAAAAATAGCCCACTGTAAAATCATTGCTTTTGTGATGCCATAAAAAAACAACACATTTTCATGTTTGTAACAAAGAACCAACAGTTTACACCGATCAGCCATAACGTTAAAACCACTTGCCTAATATTGTATAGGTCCCTCTTGTGCCACCAAAACAGCACTTAATGTAGAGACCAAGTCAACACCTTGTTATGTTCTTCGGGCCATTCCTAAACAGGTTTTTCAGTGTGGCAGGACCTTATCCTGCTGAAAGAGGTCACTGGCATTAGGGAAAACTGTTGCTATGAATGGGTGCACCTGGTCTGCAACATTGTTTAGGAGGGTGGAAGGTGTCAAATTAACATCATGTTGAATACTAGAACCCAAAGTTTTCCAGCAGAGCACTGCAGAGAGCATCGCCCTGCCTCTACCAGCTTGCTTTCGTCCAATAGTGCACCGGGCCACTTGCTCCGTGGTCCAGTTCTGATACTTATGTGTTGGACAGGGGTCAGCATGGGCACTCTGATTGGTTTGCCGGTATAAGTTTTCGGATTCTGATGTACAGCCTTTAGCAATTCAGCAATTTGTACCATAGTATCTATTCTGTGGAATCAGGTGAGCCGGGTTTGCCTGTCAGTCTTAAAGGCATCAGTGAGCCCTGGGTGCTCATGAACCTGTTGCTGGTTCACTGATTGCTGGTTCATGGATGGACCTGCTTTCAACATCAACTTTCAACTTAAAGAACTGACTGTTCACTTACTTTAAATGTGGTGTTCATTGTGTGAACGTGCCACAGCACGCAGTGTGAACAGCACAAAATTCTTCTCTGCATTTAACCCATTCACCTAGTGATACTGCGGGCAGCCAGGAGCACAATAAGTGAATGACTGATTGTGACAACATAACCTGGTGGTAGATTTAATGGTGTGGCAGATCGGTGCACATAGACTCAAAGGAACTGTAACAAAATCAGCCTGTTTATTTCTACTGAGCCGTCAAAATTTTCCTATGTTAAAGGTATGTTGGTACCATAACCCAAAAATATTACAATTACTGGACATGACTATTTTCAGGTATAATTTTGTATTATGCATTAATAAATGAACAAATATGGACTCTTATCCTGCTCTCAGACAAAATGGTTAACTAAGTCTCAAATTTTTTTCTTAACTGATAAAGCACCAAATAACACCAAAACACGTTATTCCACACCAACTCACCTAGGCTTCCCAGTTAAAATCATTGATTTTTTTTTATAAAAAGTGGGAACTATAACATTCATAGGATCTTTCAAAATCAAGTAGCTCTACTCTAAATACTTTTTGGATTATGATTTTTTTTATGTCTGACTCCAAGAAGTAAATTCCATAAAGCAACTTCATTAAGTAGTTTGATGTGTTAGTGAAATCTTGGAACCATGCTCTATTGGGAAAAGAGGACGTTTGTAGTTCGAGTACTACATCAGAATGCTTCATGTTGAAATGAATTATGATCACACTCATATACTTCTGATTGTGTTGCAGTCCATTTTGCAATATTCTGCCCAATCAGAATTGTCTGTTGTTTAACGCCACTAGTTGTCAGAAATTTGTCAAGAAAAGTTTAAAATTGTGAAATGTGTACCAAGTTAAGGAATTAAGATGATCTCATCCAGACCTATGGAGACATAATTTTTAATCATCTGTATTGAACATCAGCAGTTCCCCAAAAAGTTTTAGGAAAATTTAAATAATTCTTTTGGGAAAATATACTGTCAAAATATCTGAAGAAGTGGGGTTTTCAGCTCCAAAGCTACATTTAGCAATATGTGGTACTTTTTTATGCATATGTGATAGAACTAATACTGCACAGAATCTCTTGGTTCTTGTAGTAATTCATTTTTGCAAATCAAAGATTTTTTTTTATCATTGCAAAACATTAGGCAACATGCAGCAACAATTTACATTACATGGGACTGGAGCAGGAAACATGAAGATGCAGATACAGGAATCCACTCTCCCACAGACTCCAGCACAGACTTGCTGTGAGACAAACAACCTGGGAACTACAATAATACAGTCACTGGGAGAAATAGTAAAAGCTCTCATACCAAAACAGAGTGCAAACAAGATCAATCTTTCACAAAGGAGATCGCCAATCCTGAGGAGGAGACAGTCTATCATAGAGAGCTGGAACAGAATCCTCAGAGGCAGATCTAGATGTTTCTTGAGGAGACCAGGGGCCTATACCACGAAGCTCATTTAACTAGGTCGACTTAACTCGATGGTTAATTGCGAACTCGCACTTGACAAATCACGGTTGTCCCAGGTGGCGTTAATCGGTACTACGAAG
>JBBPCX010000011.1:14088299-14105012 GCA_037974365.1 Hydrocynus forskahlii | reverse complement strand
CACAGATTCACCAGCATGAAGTGCTTCCCTGAACACCACAGAAAATCCTTCCTTCCCACCACCATCTCTGTAACTCCTCCCTCTGTCACACATCCACAAAATAGTCTGTGCAATAACCCAATGTTGCTTTGCTATGCAGTTTCTTATTGGGTGTAAATTATCATTATGTGCATTATTATTTGATTGTGGTGTGCAGTAGTCTTGACCATGTGCAATATTGTGTATACAAGTGTAGTTTTCTTATTAGATGCTAAATCGTTTTATTATGTGCAAAATCTTTTTATCTACCATAGTCTACATATCTCTACTATATGCAAAAACATATAGTACTACTTCTACTTTCAGCTGCTCCCAATTAGGGGTCTCCTCAGCAGATCATCCATCTCCATTTCATTCTATCCTCTGCATTTTCCTCTCTCACACCAGCCTAGAGGGTAAAAACTTGCCTGTGAACCAGATGACCACAAAGTTGCAGGTTCAAGCCCCACTTTCTACCATTGTATCCTTGAGCAAGACTCTTAACCCTCATTTGCTCCAGGGGGACTGTGCCTGTAACTAAGGATTGTAAGTCGCTCTGGATAAGGGTGTTGGCCAAATGACACTTTATTTGATCAGAATCGCGTTTTTTGGCCAAGTATGTGAGCGAGCACATACAAGAAATTTGATTCCACTAAATGGTGACTCTCAAGCTCAACAGTATATAAACAGCAACAATATGTAAAGACACAAAGAACAATATACTAAACAATATACAAGAATATACAGTTTACAAAATGAATACGCAATATAGATTTATATTCATAAATAAATATTTATAAATGTATAAAGATGTATATTAATATATGTATATAAGCATTATTTGTCCATATGATTTGTGTATACTATAGATATATATTGTTATTATTTAGACCTTATATTTATATTGTTTTTGTCTCTGTGCATCTGTGCACTCATAGCAATTTCCTCCAGGATCAATAAAGTTTTCTGATTCTGATTCTGACACTAATCACCAGGGATAGAACTTGTGATCAGCTCATAATAGCTCTTAGGCTAGAGTCCTAGACATTTTTATCAAGTAAAATGTTGAAAAGTTAAATTGAATCTTGACTTACAAATATAAAATTGTGTTGAATTTGAACATATTTGTATCTTTACATTGCCTGGCGATGCCTGTGTTGTATCTGTGTGGACTATGTTTTCAAAGCATTAAACTGTACTGCCCATTTCATTATCCAGAATGATCCAAAAACTGATGGCAGCAGCCTTTTCTTGTTAATTTAGCACCATATCTATCCAGAGTGCTGCATGAAGTGCATAGTTTTACTTCAGTTGAAGAAACATTTGCTAAAAGTCAGCTCTAGCTGTTTGGCTCAAATCAAAAAGGTTTATAGGGATCACAGCTGAACAGGTTGATTCATAATCTTAATTGAAAGAGAATCTTTTAAATAAAAAAGAGAAATTTGTATTGCAGTGATTGCACTGATTCTACCAGTTGTTGGTGACTTACTTTGCAAGCCACGAGGATTCCTTTCGTTCAGTTGAAAATGTAATCCTTGGTGCTTTGCTGACTGCTAACCTTTTTTGTACAGACACATTTACATACAGAACAGAGCGGGCTGCTGAGCTGAGCAGTATTCAATATTTAAAAGCCTGCGAGATAGATGAGTGAGAAAGTATTTTACATTTTGTTAGCTGACCACAGTGTCAGTGATTTGCAGAAAATGCTACACACTGGGTTTTCTAATGATGAGACTTTTCAGTGGAAACAAATTCTACTCTGTGCCACTGGGCTGTTTGTGAATTCCTAGCCTTCCGAAAGAACTTCATTTCCATTTGTTCCACTTATTGTTGGTTTGGCATCAGGTCTTTTGCATATGTTATTTCAATCTGTGAGTGAATGCAACCTCGCAGAAATCCATGGAAAATCACTAGCATTTGTGCTTGGGGTAAAGTGGTATAGTGGCTAGCGAAGTTGCTCTGCAGCAAGAATGTCCTGGGTTCAGATCTTGGTCAGGGGCCTTTCTGTGTGGGGTTTAAATATTCTCACTGTGTCTGTGTGGGTTTTTGCAGGGTGCTCCGGTTTCCTCCACAGCACTGCGCCACAGCTTTTTTCGAGGGAATCAGTAATTTTTCATGCATTTTAGTGCTAATTATTAAGAAAAATATAATTTACTAATTTTGTAACATAAATAGTAACATAAATCCAGCCACATTTCCAATACCGCTGTACTCGAAGGCGGGAGGTTTGAAAGTAACCAATCTGAGAACATTATTTATTTCTCCTTGCTGCTGATTGGTTGCTGCCCTGTGACGCTGCAGTCCAGAATCTCCCCCGTGGAGCGTCTCGAGTGTTCTCATGTTTTTCGTTTTGTTCTTTTTAAAGCCCTGTATATTTATTACTGTAAATTAATTTATTACTGTATTTACCTGCTTATACCAAAGAAAACGACAGCGCATACCAAAGAAAACGCACGTACATGAATTACAGTACAGTCTATACAGGGGTAACATCTGTATTTACATTCTAGCACTGCAGAAGCTCAGTGTAAATTGTACAGTACGAATACATGTTTACCTTTACATTTTCAGTAATTAGTTTTTTTGCTCTTGGAACGTAACCCCCGCGATAAGCGGGGGTTTACTGTATGCCCCTGCGATCAGAAGGCCGTGGGTTTAAATCTCAGCACTGCACTACTTAGGTACTCATTAGCAAGGAACTGTCCCCACATGCTGCTCCCTGGGCGCTCCCCATTGGTGGCAGCGCACTGCTTTACTTGGTGAATGGGTTAAATGCAGAGAAAGAATTTCACATTGTTCGCACTGTGTGCTGTGGTGTGTTCACACATGACTATAAAGGGCCACTTTACTTGCATACATGCTAATACACAAATATTTTTTGTTTGCTATTGTTATTTTCTTCAACAGTAAGGTTGAGATTATTTAATAGTTCCAAAAAGAATGGGTTGTATGAATGGACGCAGTGTACAAAAATTTTAATTATCTTCACTACAGCCCTTGCTCTTTTTCCTCTTTGCTGACAGTAAATCTACTGTCAGTGATCAAAACCAGGGGGAGTGTGTGTGACATATGTATGTCAGTTTTTTTTCCCTTTTCAGTTGCATCTCAAATCACACTCTTCAGTACATCACATAATACATTACTGGACTATTTTTACATACTGTTTAGTGTGGTAGTACGCAGTTTCAGATGCAGCAAGTTTCATGCAGCCGAGTTAAAAATACGTGACAATTTGTGCTTCACGTTCACAGTACAGTTACTTATTACACCAAATGTAGAGCAAGCTGCGATACATTGAATTTATTTAAACCTAAAAGATGTGTCCTTACATACAATTTTATTGTTTAGCATTTTAAGGAGCACATTATATACTGTATGGACAAAAGTGTTGGGATGGCTGACCATTACACCAACAGGGACTATAATGACACCGCATTCAAATACATAGACTTTAATATGGAGTTAGTCCCCCTTTGCAGCTAAAACAACTTCTACTCTTCTTTCCACAAGATTTTGTAGTTCCTGTGGGAATTTGTGCCCATTCATTCTGTAGAGCGTTTATGAGGTTGAAGTACTGATGTTGGACGAGAAGGCCTGGCTCACAATCTCCATTCCAGTTCATCCCAAAGGTGTTGGATGGGGTTGAGGTCAGGGGTCTGTGTGACCAGTCTGTGTGGCCTTCCACACCAAACTCATCCAGCCATGTTTTGTGCACTGGGACACAGTCATGCCAGGATAGAAAAGGTTCCTCCTCAAACTGTGTCCACAAAGTTGGAAGCGTGACGTTGACCAAAATGTCTTGGTATACTGAACCATTAAGATTGCCTCTCACTGGAAGTCCACTGGAAGGGGCCACCTGAATTCAATAATTAAGAGTGTCTCAATACTTTTGTCCATATTGTGTAGGTACGATCTAATTTAGTCAGCTTTAGCTCTTTTCCTGTCGAGGTATTTTAAAGTGATCAAATTTAGAAAATAATATATTTAGAATTTAACTACATTCCATTTGCATATTTGAGTGTCTCTTAGTGCAAAATCTAATTAGATGATCCTGAATGCCTTCCAATGGGTAATTATGGCTTTGCTAGGATGTGAACTAAAGTACCTGCTTAAGGAAAGAAAGAATCATTGTGTCTTTCTTTATGTCTTAAAGTCAAATGACTTTTTAAATAGGTTTGATTTTTGCTTTCTATGAACACAAGGACAATACTGAGGACATGTCATTAAGGACATGTTCTATGGTGTGAAAGTAACTTAAGTGTCTTAAGTCCCATATCTGCTGTTCTTGCAGGGTCATAATATATGTTGTGAAGTGATGGAGTCTGTGAGATGGCTGACCAGAGAGAGATTCTGACAACCTTAGGTGGAGTGTGTGTCAAGAATGCAGTAGTTGAAAATAGAAATAGATACCTTGCCCTGAATCTGTCACAAAACAGACATGTTTGTTTCAAAAGTTGACTCTGACGCTTCCGAATTTTGAATCAGTGCTCTGAAGTCCATAGTGACAAAGACAGACAAATAAAAGTTTGTTTAAAACATCATTCAGGTCTGAATCAGACTTCAGTAATATCGACAGTAACTGGGTCAAAGCATAAATTCCAAGTGATGTATACATATGTATAGAATCAACTTTAAATGGATTATGGAAGCACAACTCATTATAGCACTTATGCAAAGGCAATGACCAAATTAAGATGGCAGAATGACAAAAGTATAACAGTATACTTGAAGACATTTCATCAAATGATACATGATATGGACAAAAATATTGGGATGCCTGACAATTACACCAACAGGAATGGCATTGCATTCAGATACATAGAATTGAATATGGAGTTGGTCCCCCTTTGCAGCTAAAACAGCTTCCACTCTTTTAGGAAGGCTTTCCACAAGATTTTGTAGTTTCTGTGGGAATTTGTGTCTCTTTTATGAGCATTTATGAGGTTCAGGCACTGATGTTGGATGAGAAGGTCTGGCTCACAATCTCCGTTCCAGTTCATCCCAAAGGTGCTGGATGGGGTTGAAGTTAATTAAATAAGTAAGAGTTTTGTCCCAATACTTTTGTCCATATAGCGTGCATATGTTGTTTTTCCGAGGTTGGCATGGACAGAATTATTAACAGTAACAGTTAATTTTAACATATGGTTACTGTTTAACTTTAGTTAAAATAAACAGAGGGTGAATGATAAATGAGCTAGCATCAGTTACAGTACAATGGTTGGTGTTGATGGTCTCTTTATAATTGGTCTAAATCTGCCGTTTTTACTCATACAGTTGTTTGTTTGTAGATTCACTGATTATACCAATGATGTTCTTAAAAATGTGCACCGTAATGTAATGTATGACAGTAGAAAATTGTCATATCCCTCATTCTGTAGCCAAAACTAAATCACTCATGGGTATGGAGAGGATTTGCAGATTACTGTGGCAGTCGTAACCACACACAAGGCAGGTTTATATGTGCATTGAAACAGATAAAAAAAAAAAAAGAAAACAATGAAACTGTTATTAAAAATCAAAACGTCTACACCAGATACACCTAAAGCTTCTGACTCTGTACCATCACAGCTCTCATTAATTGCACAGGCATTTTCCATTTGCCTCTTGGGCTTTTTCCACCAGACTTTGTTTTCTGCGGTGCCATTTTTTTCTCTTTAGGAGCTGGGGTGGCAAGCATCTGCCAGGATGGCCGCCTGCTGTTGGAGCCGAGCCAGGCGCGAACGGTGGAAGGACATGGCCCGAGTCAGAAATAAACTTCCAGGATAGAGCCAACAGAAGGCGTTTGTTTATGGTTGCTGTGGGCCAAAAGGAGAATGGACAAGCTTTCATGTTTAGAAACCCCGCCAGGCTTGTTTATGCCACATATTCACTCCCTCATTGATTACTCAGGTACTGTGCCAACGAGTACGGCTTAACTGCCAGAGCAGTTCCACCTACTTCACAAGCACTTTAAAGCTTTTTAATGTGGTAAACTCAGTGAAATCACTCGGCACTGTTTGTAGTGCACTTAACATTTAATAAGATCTTGATATTTTGGCTTTTGTTTTCAGGGGATTTCTGTGTGCTAATTGTTTTCTGCACAATTCTGAATATCGTAAGAGGTCTTATCTTTATATTGCTTCAGGTTGTCAGTGAATTCAATTCCCATCATACATTTTTTTCATCTACAATATCAGCATTGTCAGATCAAAACCTTGGAACAATTTTCTTTGTTGATTTTTATTTTTTTCTCAGCATTAAAGGTCCCATGGCATGAAAATGTCACTTTATGAGATTTTTTAACATTAGGCTAGTTCCCCTAGCCTGCTTATGGTCCTGCAGTGGCTAGAAATGGCGATAGGTGTAAAGAGTACCTTGCTCATCCTACTCTGCCGTTGAGAGAACAACAGCTCAGATGGCCCGATCTGGAATTTTCCCCATATGTCGTTGTAAGGGGAAATGTTACCCCCCCACCCCTTTTAAAAATTAGCTCCACCGACTGTCAATGTGATCGTGTGAGAGACCACTTTTTCCTCTAGAGACATCATGGCGTGCAAACGAGTGAAGCATTGCAGTTGCTCGGTGCTTAGATGTACAAATGAGCACAAATGTATTTTTTTAGTTCCTTCATGTGAGCCTCTGAAGGACCAGTGGATTAATTTTATTTTCTCTGGAAATGCGCCGACATAAGTTTTGTATGTCTGCGCCAAACATTTCACCCCCCAACGACTGTTTACTCAACTTGGGCCAATACAGAGCTGGTCTTGCTGAACGGCTGAAAATGAAGTCTGGATCAGTACCAACCTTCCTTGGCTCAGCTACAAACCTCAGACAAGTAAGTCAACTTAACACTATATAATCTGGTTGCTTTGCTGCCCAGTTAGCAGGCTACTGTCGCAAATGTAAAGGTAGATAGCATCAGGTATGTGTGTGAATGGTGTGTGAATACACACATTAACTCGAGTGTTGTACTTCTTTGTTATTTGGATAACCGTGCAGCTGTTAGTATTATGGCGCGCACGATATCTGCCTTTCCCCTCGTTGACATGACTATGAGTGAGCACCTCTGCAGACCAGGGTGATCAGATGAGCTGATCAAAGGAACCTCATTTGTGCCACTAGCAGTCCTGGGATTTGAACCCACAACCTTCTGTTTGCTGGTGCAACTCCCTAACCACTAGGCCACCAGCTGGAACTTTGTGCTTTACATTTCTGAAAATTGGACCAATGGCAATGGCCCAAAATTGCCATATTACATAATATATGATGTATTGTCATTACATTCATGTATATTAAATTGAAGGATGCTTTTGCCTTCTCATGTAAACTTTCCATTTAAGAAACACCAGGTATTAGGAATAATATGTGAAGAAAAATCTGACACTAAATCCTGACTTGAAAGAATGCATCTGCTAGTCTTACTGACTGAATCATAAAAAGCTTCAGCCTTATTTCTGTGGAGTTGTTCTGCTTTATTGAGTTGCCGTAAGATAAAATACCAGTGTATTTTTGGTTTAACACAATCCAGTTAGCACAATTTATTCATGACCTGAAAATGAGTGCACTGACTACTGTTAGATCAAAGGCATGACAAAATCTCAAGACAGGCGCACAAACAGGTGTAGCGGATCAAACACGGCCACTGATGCAACTCTCTTGTCATCTGATTATATCAGAGCTGTGGAGTTGTTCAGTGATTCTGTTCATCACAAAAGAATTCTTGCCAACAGAGCAAAGAATGACATTAATACCAAGAATCTAAAGAGTGATTATCTGATTTTCATGGAAAAATATGGAATAAAAGTGGCATGAGTCATTTACTTTAATTTTTTGGTACTAAGTTTATATGAAGAGGTCCTCTTAAAACAGACGAGAGATATTTGCAACTAGCAAACAGACTTGGTTATAGGAACATTGTAACATGCATGTTGCAGGAGATCCTTTTATGTGGAATATTCTGTACACATTTCATTTGGATGTCAGACTCAAGTATAGCATTCTCTGTAAAACAGGAACTAATAATGAGAAGCCAGTGTTCATTTTGTATCTGACAATGAACCTAGAAAGCCACAATTAAGTTGGCTTGATGTGTGCTAGATTTTTAGTCAAAATGTCCCTCCAGAAGATGTAATTTACATGAAAGTCAACAGAGAATATACTGTACTGCATGTTCTCTGTTGACTATCATTAAAATTACATCTTTTGTATTAACAGAGAATTTACAGTACAGTATAGACTCTAATTAAAATGACGGATAATGTACTGTACTGCACACTGGAGAGAATAGACTATACATAAGAAATCATGACAAGCTTCTCCAGAATACATTTTGTTCAAATGATGGATGAATTGCAGATACGACAACAATGTGAGAGCTAAATAGTGACGTATGATGGTGATGCAAGTCTACTAGGGACATGTGGACTTGGGGATGGTGGTGGTCTTGTGCCGCGGTCCCCAACCTTTTTTTTGCAATGGACCAGTTTCACGTAAAACAATATTTTCATAGACCGGTACAACTAAGAACGAAGTGCATTCGTTTTTTACTCATTTGTACTAGCTTAAGGGCTAAATGTTTGATGTACCGTATCACATGAACAACGAGATAAGCGCTTTTTTCAAAATAAAAGATCTTTCAGACTCTGATAATCAATTAAAAAATGTTTTTTTATTCTGTCTTTTATTTGGCCCGGTACCAAATGACTCGCAGACCTTTAATAACTTTCTTATTTACTGTTTATGTTGAGTGTTGTTTTTGATTTACATGAAGATGAAATACAGGATCATAAACTATAAGTAGGTCAGTGGCAGATTAATGTAGGTCCGTGATGTACATTAATGACTTGACTGGTTGAATGTACGTATGGTTATTTCAAAATGTGTCAGATGAAAAGTGGCTGTTGAGTTTGGAGTGTATTCATTGATGTAACAATGCGACATGTGCTGTATACATTGACAATGCTCTCACTTCAAAACACATAGGCCATTCCACAGACTGTGTAGACCATCACTCCTTTGCATCCTCTTACAGTAGAAAAGCTGTTCTGCAGCATCTGTGAATTGCATTTATTCCCTCTAACCTTACACTTTATCTACACCAGAAGGAAATTCTAGAGTGTTTCCCCAAGATTATATTTCAGACAGGGTGGTAGACTTTTGGAATGTAACCATGCTGCCAGAGTTGTGATCTGAATTTAGTTTATATTTACATTTGAAAATTGACTGATTTTGTACAAATGGAACAAATGGAAGTCTTGTGGAAAGCCTTCCAAGAAGAGTAAGAGCTGTTATAGCTACAAAGGGGGACCAACTCCATATACATTTCTATAAAGTCCCTGTAGGTGTAATGGTCAGGCATCCCAATACTTTTGTCCAAGTGTACAAACAAGTGTATGTTTGTATTAGAAAAGTGTAGAACCACTTTTGCCTTTATCTGAAGGCTAAAAATGAAATGCAAGGACGACTGCCCTGCAAGCCATGCAAACACCAAGTTTCATTTGTTTAATGAGGTGCCATGAGGGCAACTGCAGACAATTTTTAGATGCATTTTTTTTCTCTGCCTTGTTTTTGCCTGCCATCCTGCTGCCTCTCATTGTGTTTTCAGTGTCTAGTGGGTGGACTAAATTGGAAAAATACAATAAATGAATAATTAAATAATTTTGTTGCCTTGGATGAACAACCCCTCTCAGTTGGATGTCTCTGTATTGCATTTGTTAATTTTGAGGTTCTTTCTTGTGTTTTATAGTCCAGAATGAGGTTTTTAGACCTAAATGTGACATTAGGCTCAATCTTATCTCAATGCTTCATCTGATGGTTGACAAATGTTTTGGTTCTGCCTGGCTGCAGTACTGTGACCATTACCGTTTTAGATGTTTGGCTTAACATTAACTTAAAATAAAGGCCCTAGACTTAAAAAATCAAATACTTCAAATCTAGGGCTGTGAGCTCAACAATTCTATATCTATTGTGGGGGGGGCTTTGTTCTGTAATAGAGTATAACACTGACATCCAGTGGCTGAAGTGTGTAGAGGCATGGTGGTGTTGGAGTGATGCTCTGTGGCTGGGCAACAAACCCTTGTGGTAAAATCACAGTTCTCATCCTTTAGCTCCAGCGTGTTTCTCCTCAATATTTTAAACATGGCATGCTTTGCAAGCAAATGGAATTAATTGTCTGTCGTGTACCAGGATTTTATTTATTATTTTATTAAAAATGGCAGGTCTGAAGGCCTTGCACATGCAGTAACGTATCAGAGCAAGCAGAAGCCAGCTGACTGGTTAAGGAAATGTTAGAACACCTAAGTGCATTGTCTTTCACTGTGCCTAGCAATGTAACACAGCCTTACTTAAGGGAAATCTATATCAGCGAGGCCTGGTCTGTATCACAGTGTTGTAGCAGCCTGACTGCTAAAAGTGCTGCTTGTTATCTCCTGTTACCCGGAACATTAGCTGAATAATTAATGTGGACATTCCTTCGTATCGACTGATAGTCGTCTTCAGGGAGCGAAAGAGGAGGAAAGTTGGGTGTGTGGGTATGTATGTGTGTGTGGTGGTGTGTGCTTTTGTGAGTAAAACTGTCAGACAGTGAGATGGAAAGTGAAGCTTACAAAGTTATGGCTGTTTCTCCTCAACTGGGCCTTAATATTTAATATTTAAAAAAAATGTAAAACATTTTTAAATATTACATTTAATATTAATATTCAGTTTCTTCAGACTACTACATCTTAAGTAAGGACCTCAGCAGCTTACACACTGTATTTGAAACAGTGAAACGGTTGCTTGTATGCATGATTAAGACATCGTTTGTCTGTAGCAGTGTAGTTTGTAACGGTATAGTACGGACGTTTAACTAGGCCTGCATCAACTAGTTGATTAAATAATATGATTATGAATGATATATTAATCATATTTAATATGGGTATCATTAAGAAACAAATTAGTTATTAACATTGTTCTTATGGCTTGACAACACTTACACTTCATAGCTAACACCACAGCACTTCAAAAAAGTCTAGAGAGCGGACAGCGCAGTGTAGAGTAACGAATGAACCAAAAAGGTACAATCATAGAAACACATCAAAGCTGTGAATAACAGTTGTGTAAAACAGATCTGTCCTAGAAGCAGGACTGTTTTGTGTGAGTGAAAACACACTCAGCAGTGTGATATTCATTAAAAAGTCAAAATAACGTGTCATCATCTGTGTTTCAGCTAGATCTTTTTCATTTTGTGAAATAGTTTTTTGTGTGGACACCTTATCTTTTTGAAAGATCACTTATCTTTTTAAAATGGTCTTATACTCTAAGCAGTTGCCTCCGGGATCAGTAAAGTTTTCTGATTCTGATTTAGATTTTCTGATTAGTCAGGACTTTTTTGCTTCAGGACTGTGCGTGTCTAACTTGGCTAATTGCTCTTTCTATTTCTGTGTGGTCAATAAGATCACGCTTTATCAGATTAATTTAGTTTGGCTTTGTCATTAGTGGAAAATAATTTATAGTACAGAAGATCGGTTGCCATGTACTGGAATTTTTTTTCTTATTGTGGTTTAGGAGATGGAGTTGGTCGTTTGAGAGCTGTTATGTTTTTGCTTGTTGTTTGCGTTTGCATTTCATGTATTAAAACAAAAATAATGAAACATGCACATAGTAAAAATTAGTATCAAAGGTAATGGGTCAGCATAAACATTAGGGTTGCACAATATATTGTATATTGGTCATTATCTGTGTCTGCAGTACTAATATCGCAGAAGGCTGCTGTATGTGAATGAGCTTCTACAAAATCAAATCATTTATCAATAAAGACACAGAGTCGCCAAGGTGTTTTTAAAGGGCTTATATTGTACATTTTCCGTTTAATTTTTCCATGATGTTTGCATGGGTGTGAGAACCAAATATAGGTAATAATTAATTCTTAACTGATCATTTTCCAATCTCTGTTTATCCCTTAAAATGAATACCTCAGGCCTTTTTATTTCCTGAAAAGTGATTTAACACAACACTATAATTAATATAAAGTAATATAAGATTTTGTCTATATTGTGCAACCCAAACAAAGATGTAAAAAAAAGTTGTTGTAGTTGTATTACATCCGTTTTTTTTTTTTGTAGTGCTCCTTCTAATGTATAGACATGACAATATCATTGATGCCCACATTTGTAAAAATCTTGTAAAACATCTCATGTGTGTGTTGAATCCCATAAGGACCCATGCAGGCGTTTAAGCATGGATCTAATTAAATGCAAACTAATGAATATTTTCTTGAAGAGCCACATTAAGCCACCTGGAAATGCTACAGTGAAAGACCAGGGACTATTTGACATGCTCTCGTGAGCGTCTCTCCCATTAGCTGCTTTGTTGATGGGGGCCAAGGTCACAGTGTTAATGCTGGAGCTGTGGTCGGCCTGCATTCACAGCATTCTGTCTGGCCCCGCTGAGTCCAAACACAGCAGCGCCTGTCGCATAACTGCCTCGCTCCTGACTACAATGACTTTGGGAGACCAAACCCTGACTCCCACTGATTCACAAGCACATTAAACTTTGAGACCTTGAAAACTAGGACAAAGATTTGAAGCAGTTTTACTTTGTGTGGATTGTATGGTGCTGATTCAGCTAAATGTAGACTAAATAGAATTTGACAGAGATTGGAAATCTAATATTTACTAAACCAGTTATGAGTGCATGCGTGTTTCAAATCTATATATATATAATCTATAACATCCACACACACACACACACACACACACACACACACACAAGCACATGGATAAACAATGTTGAACAGGCTTTGAGTTTTGCAACAGTTTTTCCAAATGTGTAATTTTTTTCTTGTAATTTTTTTTAATATAAAAGCATGCTGGTTAGGCTACTGTAACAGCCCTAAAACACACTATACAGTAGTTACTTCTATTTCATGTGGACAAAGACCAGATTGCACCTACATTGCTATGTGCTACAACTGGCATAATATATGAGAACTGGTCATTTAACCAGAGTGAATATACATCAGTGGTATTAGTTATGGTGCCCCCACAGCGCAGAGTTACACTACTCATTTTCATATTGTCTGGTATCCTGGTGGAGACCAATATTGTGGTGATTAACCCTTGAGTGATGCCACTTGCTATTCAACTACGTATTGTGTTGGGGTTCTTTCACTGTCCTGTTGTGCATTAGACTGGAATGAGAGCTACTATATAAAAATGTATCCATATAAAAGTAAAAATTACTACATCACAGCTGTCATCACAGCAACAGCCAATATGGAGTCCTGGGTTCAGCTGCAAATTTAACTCACACCACCCTGTGTTATTGACCAGTACAGCCTCTTGAAATTAAAGACCAGAGTATTGATTTTGCCCTGTGCCATTTAAACAGGCTACTAAGAAAGATCAACCAGCGCTGAATGGCACATGCAACAAACACAACATTAGAGATCAGATATCAGTGGGGAGAGGAATGAATCTAACTGGCTAAATAATATTGATAAAGGGCTTAAAACAGACAAGGAACATTTTAATTGACCAAACATTTAAATTTATCTTCACTTCCCTGGGATGGCACAAGTGTACAATACACAACATTTTAAAAATGCTAAAATAAAAGTTGGACTTCATGAATACAGTTTACTTTCTTGTGTTGGCACACTTGCTTTAGCCTTATCTTTCCCCAGAATGTTAATAATCTGGTTTTTATTTTGTTTCTACATTTAAGATACATAGACCTGTTTCTGTTTATAATCAGAATCCTTAGTTATCACTGAAAGATCATTTTCTTCATGCCATGATGCTTCACACAAACGTAAGCTAATTGAATAGTTACTCTCTCTATTGAATAGGCTGTCTCTACTGCATAAACTGGTAATATAAACTGATTATAAGTGCTTTACCTGATTATAAGTGCGTTTTTTGGTTTAACCATTTAGACTCCCACAGAACCTGATGCTTTTCAGACACTTTGTAGGGGCTAATGACCCACTGTTAACAAAACATTTAATCTTAAACCAGGGGAAAATTACAATGAAGGTATATTTAACTGTAAAGAAGAATGCCAAATGAATAGAAAACGAGCATCATAGCGATAATGTTGAAAACATTACCATAATAAAAAAGAATTCCCCAGAAATAAAAAAAAGGGAGCTGCAAACTGACAGCTTTAAATAATTTTTTTAAAGAATATTTAAGTAGTTCCTAACAAATATCAAATATATTTTTTTTTGGTTGAAATACCCATCCCCACTCCAAATCTGACCGTAATGCTCTGTTTAGCGCTGTAAGTGGAATGTGACTCAGGCTAATTGCATTCGCTTTGTGGAGTCTTCATTTTGCCAAGGACACCTTTATAATGATGCAGATACCATGTTTATCATTTGGGAACTAAATGCTATGACTGCTACTACTATAAATGTATATAATTAAGTAATTGTGACACCACTGCTGTAATGTCTGGAGTCACTCAGCCATTGCTTTTGAATTTTAATTCAGCAGAAATATCATGTTGGCTTGCTAAGTTTCAACAAGAACAAGAAGGATCTATACTAGGGCTGCACAGTGTATCGTCTGTTAATCATTATTGGAATATCTTTCTCTGCAATGACAGTGTGACCAATCACAGCTCCAGGTGAGATACCAGATGTTCAATAGAGGTGTTCATGTAATCCAACAAAAGTCAAATTATTTTGGCCAGTCTTTAACCACTGAAGGCACTGATTGGCTGAGGTGTTGTAAAGGGCTTGTGTTCTACATTCACCTTCTATTTATTTTTTTTCCTGATGTTTGAAGGGTTTTTGTATCAAAAAGAGTTCATAATTTGTCATAATTCCTTTGTGCATGACCATTTTCCCACCAAACAGGCTGTTTTTGTTGCGGTGCCTTCAAGACTGATACATGTAAGCAATCTTTTTTCTGATTGGTTGCCTGATACTGCAGCTCATGCAAAAAACAGCCTTGGGTTGAAACACTCCCTTGACCTTCATCATGAAGAGACGGGGCTAAACTGCAGTGGGCTGAATCAGGAAACACCTGGAAATATGTAGGTTTTGTGACATCACAAAAACCTGATGAAAGCAGGCAACTTTGTTTACATATATAGACTGTGTGGACAAGGCAGCAAATATTTACATACTTAAAGCCTTTTTAATTCTGGAAAAGTGACGGGACAGGTCCTTTAATATATTGAAATGTATCGCAATCGCAGTATGTAGCAGTATAATCGCAATACTAATATTCTGTCCAAATCATGCAGTCCTAATCTGTACGTTATAGTTTTGAATATCACAGGCAAGTACATATTTTCAAGAACAAGTATAGTATACCTGTACTTTTGTACTGAGAAGAGGTACCACAAATCAAGAAACCTGGATTTTGCTTGCAATACATTAATTCTGACTGAAGCTTGTATCAATTTTAAGCAACAGCAAATCATATTTTTGGCTACTTGCAAGCGGCACAAGCTTGTGGTTGCTGGTACTCAAGTTTGTTTCAGGCAGCAGTTAAAAATGGGCCACTCTCGATTCCACTTGTCAGGAAAAAATGAAATGGAGACTAATTTTTGGGCCTAGTTAGCTGTGCCAGAAAATCTAGGGTATATGATTAAACCCCTCTATTCTCAGTGGACACTAAGTTGGACATTGTGTATTGAACAAGTGACTAAATAATTGCTACCTCTTATTTTTTCTGAGATTTGCTTCATTTCAGTCTGTTAGCCTGTTGTTTGGGTCAGATTTAGTATGCTGTGTGATTCAGTTCGGGTAGATGGTGGGTGGGGGCTTACTGCTGCTAATTATGGCAGCTGAGCTGTAGGGGAGTCTGTCTGAGCCCCTGTGTGTGTGAGAGAGAGAGAGAGAGTAAGAGAGAGAGCTAGATACATAGATATAAATAGAGAGAGAGAGACATAGAGAGAGAGAGACAGATAGGTAGATATGATAGTTTATATGGATATTTATGCTCATGTAAGAGTGGGTCCTTCTGTGTTGTTATGTTGACAGTTCTATAAATGTTCCCACTGTGACACAGACATGGGCATTGAGGCAAGAGTGTACATTCCAGACTGTCATTCTTCACTAGGTGAAAAAGGTGTCTGTCAATGGCATGAATAGATCACGCCGCTGTCTTAGTGGACACTCTGGGACACTAATGATGATGATGCACTGCTTGCGCTTTCCTCCAGTGAGAGTTGGACAGGGGCTGAGACCATTGGCCATCGGTCTGGTCACAAGGAATCCCTCTGCCTCTCTCCTCCTCCTCCTCTCCTGCCATCACTCTCATTTCACTTGCTCGGAAGAAAGGGAAAGCGGTCAGTTGACTGAAATCTGAGTACTGTGCTGTTATTCAACAGGAGAAGATAAAGCCACTCAACTCACCGTACAAGGTAAGGGCATGGTGTAGCAATTCATTTTCTATTGATATGGCAGTCAGATTTAGAGCACATTAATGAAGTGTACCATTACATAGATCCTTGACACTTAATATAGTGATATATCACTTTGTGAAGGCTTTGCAGTAGAAAATGTAATTTAAATAGGAAAAAAAGTATAATGTTATTGAATTATATATATATTATGTATCTATTTGAAATTAGACCTCCCATTTAACTTTAACTAACCGGATAAACTGTAATGCTTTGATTCTGGATCATGATTATTAACAGAGCATGTTACATCTCGACACTAGAATACTGCTTTCATAGATAGGGCAAGCACTCAGAGAGTTGGATGATCAAAACTCT
>JBBPCX010000011.1:14067827-14088199 GCA_037974365.1 Hydrocynus forskahlii | reverse complement strand
GCATGTTACATCTCGACACTAGAATACTGCTTTCATAGATAGGGCAAGCACTCAGAGAGTTGGATGATCAAAACTCTTTTAGGTTAGGGCAAACAGCCCTAGAGACTGACAGACTGACCTCTTAGAAAGTAACAAGAGACCCTTTTTGTGCTTGTGCAGTACATTGTGCCCTCCTTATTAGTAAAATATGGACTCCTAATTACTGCCGTAATGATGCCCAGAGAGGACAGAGGAACTTTTTCCTAACAGTTGTTGTTGATATCTGAACAGTCTGAGCAAAACCATGTCTGCACCAGTCAAAAGAACCCACTGGAGGGAGAACTTGTGGCACCTCCCCAGAAACGACGGCCTCTCTAAGAAAGTGCTGCTGAACTGTTGTCTGGTGAGACGCATCATCTCCTGGGCATTGCCTGACAAAAAAGGTAAATATCTCCTTATGATACTCAAGATTGTAGTGCCACACACTGTTGATAGCAATGATTGGAGGAGCATCTGTATATGAGACTCTCCGTGCCATCAGGAATATAATTATTGGTTTGTTTTTTTTTATCCATGCACTGGATATGACCTTCGTTTTTAGTTTCTCTACTGTTACAAAACGATTTAAAAAAATAAAGCTCCAAGTTCCAGATTCTGACATTTACAAGAAACGTCCACCTTGCTTAATGTGGTGACAGTAATACTAGGATGGCTTAAGTATTATTTCATCACAACTCATTTCTGATTCTGACGTTTTAGAAGTTTACGTTAACTTAAAAAAAAAAAAAAGATGTCCTGTGTGGCTGGACAAATGTTTGAACCGTGGTCATCAGAGTTAACTCAATATTATTACTGACCCAAGACTTGTTTTTATGTCCTCTTATCTAACTTACATTCTCTTTCAAAACCATACTTAAATTCCATATAAAGCCAAACTAGGATGATGATCTGAATTGTCTATATACTGTGACGCTGGGCACTTCGATGCTGATGTGATATTGATCATTTTAGTGCCTCATGTGCTCACAGGATTTATGCTGCTTTCGGTGTCACAAATCATTGGTCCGTGTGGTCTGACGGCACTAATAAACCACAGTATGGTGGTGGGTGGGACTTTGGTGTTACACTGGTTGTAAATTTAGCATTTCTCATTTGGTAAATGAGTTACAGATTCAGGGCATTAACCATGTCCTCATTTCTGTATTGTTCATTACATATTCCATCTACATGAGTCGAGAAGAGTTGTGTGTTGAGACTTATTAACAAAAAAACTACATACATATTATTTGAGGAAACACTGTTAACTGTTTGCTTCTCTATTTGACTATGTGCAGTGAGATTTAAGCAATCTCCCTCAGGTATGTTTGGATACTACTGCACATGTGAGCATTAGTCATTAAAATTGTTTAACTGTAAGCTTGGCATATTAATGATTAATTTCCATGAATGCCATATAAAGCCAATACATGTACTAATACACAGTACATTTATTGCAACTATTGTTACTCTACCTGGTTTCCATTTCCATTTGAATGATTGTGTGAGAGAAAGAGGAATGTGTGCACCGTTTGTGTGTGTGTGTATATTCATGATTATCGTAGACTCTCCTGTGAATATTATTATCCAAGCCTTTCCACGCTGTAATCACACTGGCCTGGAAAACAGCTGGGTCCTTCTCTGTGTCAGGTGCTGCTGTCACTGCCTCAGCTGGGGGACTGAATGAGTTTGTTTGGCTCAACCCATATTGGGCTGTCTCGGTACAGAATGACCCTCACATGTGAGGGGTGTCTTATTCACACCAGAGAGGATCACCAAGATTTTCAGAAGTTGGTGCAGAGACTGATGAGCACTCGCAGGATGTTTTCTGCCATCTTTTAACTGTTTTCTTCTTTTGTCATAGGTTGCTAATTATCCCAAGTTGATAATTAGCAACCATAACTCAGGGCCGTTTGCTCTTGGTGTGCTATTGGCTATCTCAAATTCAAATATTGAGCTACTACAGAGGCATACTTTGACAGAGGCATACATGTTGTGAAACAAAGGAAAGTGTGAAAAAAACAGTTTCCCGCTTATTACCATGAACCAAAGAACTTGTTACTAAAAATTGCATTGGCCGCTTAACTTTGCCACTCAACTCCTGCCCAATAGATCAATAGGCAAGTGTTTTTACTTCTGCCCTTTGGTGCATCTGTCTGTTGTCCATGGTATTCAGCCATATGCGATAGATGCAGCAGTTAGAGATTAGATTGGAAATTATTTGTGTATTCCTTTAATCAGCAAACTTGTTGAAAACAGTCTCATATTGTTCTTTTGAATATTACTTTTGGGGCGTGATATTTAGTATTTTAAATGTCATGTGACATTATGTGACATTTAAAGTAGCCGTGTGTAGCATTGAAACACTAGAGGTGCCCATTATGGTGCTTTTCCATGTTAATATGTGTTGGCCTTTATTTATTCTAGAAGGAGGTCACCGGTTTTATCCACTGCAGGTTTTCATTCCAACTGCGAACCACTGCGAATGTCACTGGGTGTTTTGATGGGACATGGTATTCATGTAATCCAGTGAGAAAACATTTATTTTGGCCCATCTTTTACCATTCAGGACACTGATTTGCCAAGGTGTTTTTGAAGGGCCCTTATTCTACATTTTCCTTCCATTCCATTTTTTTTCATGATGTTTGTGTGGGTTTGTATACCAAACATATTTCATCTTAATTTTTACATGAACACATCCCCACTTCTGTATATTATTACGAAACGGGCCGTTTTGTTACTGTGCCTTGAAGATGAGAGCTGAAACACTTCTTAGAACCATGTTTCACTGTGGCGATGGTGTTCTTGGGTTAATGGGATGTGCTGGGTTTGCGCCAGACATAGCATTTTCCTTGGTGGCCGAAAAGTTTAATTTTATTCTCATCTGACCAGAGCACCTTCCTCCATACATTTGGGGAGTCGCTCACATGCCTTTAGGCAAACTCAAAACATGCCTTCATATTTTTAACACTAAGTAATGGCTTTTCTGGTCACTCTTCCATAAAGCCCAGCTCTATGGAGTGTACAGCTTATTGTGGTCCTATGGACAGATACTCCAGTCTCTGCTGTGGAACTCTGCAGCTCCTTCAGGGTTACCTTTGGTCTCTGTGCTGCCTCTCTGATTAAGGCCCTCCTTGCCTGGTCTGTGAGTTTTGGTGGACGGCCCTCTCTTGGCAGGTTTGTTGTAGTACCATGTTCTTTCCGTTTGAAGATGATGGATTTGATGGTGCCTCTGTGGATCATCAAAGATTTGGATATTTTTTTATAACCCAACCCTGACTTGTACTTCTCAACAACTTTGTCCCTGACTTGTTTGGAGAGCTCCTTGGTCTTCATGGTGTGATGCCTCTTGCTTAGTGGTGTTGCAGCTTCTGGGGCCTTTCAGAAAAAGTGTGTTTATACTGACAGATCATGTGACACTTAGGTTGCACACAGGAGGACTTTGTTTCATGAATTATGTGACTTTTGAAGGTAATTGGTTGCACCAAAATGTTTTAGGGGCTTCATAGCAAAGGGGGTGAATACATATGCACTTGCCATTTTTTAGTTTTTTTTTAATTCTTTTTTATATATTCTTTTCACCAACAATGTAACACAATAGGTAAAAAGCCAAGGGGTGGGGGGTAAGTACTTTTGCAAGGCACTGTATATATATAATGTGTGTGTGAGAGAGATGTTAAAAGCCTTCTTAAATCCAGAGAGATGATATGGACCTTAATATACTAAAAGACATCAAATCAGTATACTCTCAATAATAATATTTTATTCACATTATGCAGCAGCAGGACTCTTCACACTGTAGGTCCCACATGGTGTAGTATGATAACATCTCACCATTAGAGGGGGCTGTATCACTAGGTATTTTAGGCTCCATAACTAGAGGCATATTTTACTGTAGGTCTCAGAAATGTTAATGATAACACCCTTTGCTTCTAAATCAAATATTTTAATATGTTCCGATATTTAGCACAGTTTTTATAACAAGCCAGGAATAATCTGTAATACTTAAACATTCTGAATTAGTTTTAGTACATGCAGTTTTTGACATGTTGCAGTATTTCCAAGCCTAGAATAAGAAAAAATATGATTTTGTACAGCTCCCTGTTCTTCATTAGTCTTATACATTTTACATACATGGTAATGCAGTGCATATGCTGAGGTATAATGTAAAGCTAGTTTTGTCCATTAGGTGGCATTGAAGTACTTCATACCTTGATGCCAAGCACTCACGCACCACACACTGTCATTGCACTGTCCTGTATTTCACATTTGTAACTGAATAGGGACAAAGATAGTGTGACAATGTACTGTGATCCAATCAGCATCAGCGAACCACTTGTATAAATAAGTTTGAGTTGAGTGATTTAAGAAGATGTGAAAAATGCATTTATATTCATGGTAAACTTTGGGTAAAAGCTAAAGGGTTAAAAGCATAATAGTGCATCTGAAAGGCGGAACCAATCAAAGGGATCATGTTGCAATTAAAACTTTGCCTGAAAGCTAAACAAAGCTTAAAACTTTTGTATGCACTGCATGTGTATACTATTATGTATTCTAAAACTTTCTTTTGAACAAACAAGGGAGTAATTTGACTTCTTTTCAATTTCAGCCTTCCAGAGTTGAACTAGCAGCCGCTTGGTTTCTAGCCTTTAGCCCCAGGCCCTCATTTCTAAGCTTGCTGTCTGTGTTTGCCTCTCAAGGCCCTTGATGTTGATGAACAGCCTCTGTGTGCTGATTAAGCTCGGCAGCACAGGATGAATAAATGATGATGGCATGAATATGGAGATATCAGTGACAGCCCTGTTGTCATTAGGCTCCACAGACCGGAATGGAGCAAATTTGCAATATTTACCAGGTGAGACTGTAGATCACTGTGCCGCCGCAGTGTATAGCGGTGAGCTCTATTTTTCATCCTGATGTTGCTGCTCTTCTGGAAAACGGCAAGCAAATGATTAATCTTATCTAAGGTGAGGAGATGAATAATAAAAAAGACTGCAAACCTGAATTTATGACTTGAATTATGCCATTGGCATCTTTGACCAGCTGCAACTTTGACCATTACTACTCACCTCTTACAGGAAACTGTGAATTCAAATGCAAATACAAATAACAAATTACTAACACTACAACTTTTAATCCTTTACAGTTCTTATTAAGCATCCACCATATATCAAATATATATTGTGGACATTTGCATTATACATTATAAGTGAGTGTGATGTTAAACATCCCGTGAAGTTTAAATGATGAAAGACAAATGCAGTAAAACATGGATGACTGGTCATTGATAAGTCTGTCTGACTTAAATAGAGGCAGACCATAAAGGGGCCCAGTTTTCTTAGAGCTGTGAGCGTGGGAAGAACTGTGACTGGTGAACATACGGCTTAACCAAGCATGACTCAAAATTAGGAGTGCCCAGTTTAGATCAAAAGAGTAGAATTTTTTTGTGGGTATTAGAAAATGATTCACACACTTTGTACAGGCATATTGTTTATCCTCAAGTGAAAAATACTTGAAAGGAACCCAGACATATTTATGTACCCTGGAACACAAAGTAACACTACCTACATAGACCCTGTAAGCACTGACGAAGATAACCTAGTCCACAGGTGCCCAGTCTGAGAGATCTCCACCACTAGCATGGTAGTGAATGAAAAGCTAAAAATAATTTGGACCCAGTTTTGTTAGTAGTTTTAATATATGGAGCCATTGTCCATTCCATCTTAACAGATGTCAAAAAAAGTATTTTTACATAGTGAAAATTTCCTGAAGTATAAAGGTGTATTGGTTTTGCTGAATAGTGCACCGATGATCTTGTTTAATTTGTTGACGGTGTGTTGGAGTAACTGCCCATGCTGTTATGAATGTGATTAGAATGGTTTCTGTGGTTGATGACAGCTACAAAGGTTTTCCTACTCTGAATTTTTGAGTTCTCAGAAAAAGTGTAGTAAGAAGTTGTTGGACTTTTTTGACTATGTGATCTGTAATGATCGTGAGTTTTTCTGTTTTGGATTAGTTGTGAAAAAAGCTATTCTCTGCATACCAGTTCGATCTGATTTTTGCACTGAGCCATGTGAAATACTGCATCATAACCTTAGTAATGTGTTCCCAGAAATGAGTTTCAGGGATCCTGCTAGTCAGCTGATGAGCCTAATATTAGGACTGCAGCATCCATGCAAATCCTCTGGCAAAGTTTTTAAAACGTTTGGGATTTCCAGATTTTCTGGACTTCTCAATACACTGGGTTATTCCCAAACCTCTTTTTGTTGTTGCATGTTTCAATTTCTTACTGTAGGTGAATGAATGAATCCGAGTTTATTGAATAGAACAGTGACAGTTAAAATGGCACAGAACAACCCAAAGAGTCAGTTATTGAACAATTAGTGGTTTCAAGCTACCATAATTCTGCACGCACAGCTGTAGGTTTGTGGATAATATACTGTGATTGGCAATTCAAATGATGTCCTCAAATTTGCTCATTTGAATTCAGGAAAATCAAAGCACTTCTAAGGAATTTTGGACAGTTGTAGAAATGGAACAAAACAGTGTTGTGCTCCCTGAAGGTAAAAGAAAATGCTATTTTATTGTAGGCAGTTTGGATTGGTAAATCAGTCCACGTAGTTAATTTGAATAATATTCTCTCTTATTTTTGCTCATCAACAGTGGCAACTTGTTAAAATACATAGTCATGAAGTTAGGAGTGATAAGATGTCTTTTTCACTTATAAATGAGCTGCGGTTGCCTTTGGCTCATAATAAGCGCTGCAGCAATTCTTTTTTTGTAGAGGCAGTAATAGAAAAATAGAAAATGATCAAAATGACAATATATTTTACATTATTTTACCCAGATTAAACCTACAGTGTGAACTAACAAGAATTAGTTACCACAGTTTCCAATGGTGATTCACTAATGGCGTAATACATCTTTAGGAAACTGGCCTCCTGTGTTTGCTTTAATTTAACAGTCCTAACATATATGGACACTTTAGCCATGCAACCGTCGATAAACTCTGATGAAGTTCTTTAGGTTGCTTCATAAAATATTTAACAAAGTGATACTTGTTTGAGAGAAAAAAACACTTAGCACAGCTGATGGTAGACTCTCTGTGGAGAAGGCCTTGAAGAATTCCAGCCAGACTTCACTAAGGGTGCTATAAAGCACAGGGATGAAAACCTACAGTCTGGGGCTGACAGCGGTGCTTATTAATGTGATTCTGAAGTCAGAAGTGCACAAACACATTCTGAACGCAAACCTGCAAAAATCTGCAAACAAATTGTGCAAATGACAATGATAGAAAGCACACCAACCTCTTGGTTTGGCATTTTGTTTCTTAAGCTAATTAACTTTATACATTTTTCATTGTAACACAAATATATCAAACTAATCTATATATTTTAGGACCACTATAGTTATTGGTGGTAGAAGAGATCTCAGCATGTTAGTGTGATGATCAGTTTCATCCAGTGGGTTTGGTTTGGCTTCACATGTGTTCATGTAGCCTTTGGGTCCACTGTACACGTGGGAATAATTCAGTAGATATTACAAATCGACACATAATCTCATTCCTCTTTCATGGTTTGAGGTATGTGACGTTGTGGTAACTAACCCAGCAAAGGCCTGTATTGTTAACCGTCTTGTATCTAGCAATGAGCCATGAACACAGCATTGTGAAGACTGTTTTGCTGAAAGGCTAAGCTAATGGATTTTCCACTAGCTTAAGTTTCCTCACCCAGTGGGAGCTTGGACCCCAAAGGCAGGAAAGAGGAGATGATTGACTAGATTAGTAGCTAAAAGCAGCTAACAGCCAAGCTTTCCCCCTGAAGAGCCAGATTTGGTAACAAGCTCTTTACTAAGTTTCTTAAAGCAGCCAGGCTGCTGACAGTGGCCTGACAGTCCGTTGTCATATGATAGGTCACCTGAGAGGTCACTAGAAAACACGACACTCATGCCATGTCTGGATGAGTGTGTGTTCGTGACTGTGTGTATGACTACCGTTTCTGTTTGTGCGGAATAGCTTCTGTCCTGAACTCTCACTGCTGTGCTTAAAATACAACCACATAATTGGCAGGAGCTCTTCAAATTTATTTTCTACAAAACATCTCAGCTAGAGAATACTCGACGATGCTTAAATCTAAAGCGTGACCCTATGTCTCTGTTTGCATACTTACAGCCACTTTCAGCACAATGAGAAATGAAAATAGATGTAGTGTAGTAATACCCGAATGATGTGCCTTTAGTGCATGCTAAAATTGAACAAGCACGGCTGGCTGCATTTTTGTGGCTAATATACCATGACCTGCGATTTCAGTGTACCCTCAATACCTGAATGATGTTCTACAACCCACAAAAAGTAAAGTGTGGAACGTCGCACATTATGTTCCCACATGGAAGGATGGAGCAAACACAGGTGGCTGCAGGTAGACATTTTAATTATGAGTTAAATGTCTATGTCCTTCAATAAATGTATTCCTGCACTGGTTATTTTCAACGGACTATTTGGCAAATGCAGCTAAGGATTTCATAATGTGTGTTTTGTGTCCAGTGATAACCTGACATGTCCTGGCCAACTTTAGCTGGCCCGTGTGAAGTGCTTTAACCACAAGGTTGTGGTGGCCTAGTGAGTTGGTTCGGAATGACCCAACTGCAAGTGAAATCACACGTGTTCACAGAACCGTAAGGTCATGGTTCATGGGCTCGAATCCTACCTTCAGCACACCACCACTGGGTGCCTGAACAAGAACCTTAACCCCAAGTTGCTCCAGGGAGACTGCCCCCTGTAGTTAGGGAATGGAAGTCGCTTTAGATAAAAGCGTCTTCTAAATGCCGTAAATGAAAGTGCTTTAAAAGAGTGTTGGAAAAATAACTCTGATGCACACTGTGATTTCACTTTCAGGTGGGTCATTGCATACCAGCTCACCTAGACATGTTCACCCAGTTCATGTCATGGATTTTCTTTGAAGACAAAATCATCTGAAAACTTCTATTAAATTTGTGGGACCCAAATCCTACAGCTTTACTCCAAATACTTTAAAAGTTTTGAAAATTTTGAAATTTGGCCCTCTAAATTGCATCATTGCATCATCTTTCCAATTCTTTGCGTAAGTAGTTGTTGCTGAATGTTTTACAGATTGAAGAACGTTTAATTTTCAAACAATTCATGATGAATTAGTTTTCACTTTCTTGCAACCAAAGTTTAGTTGTTTGAAGTATTTATATAGTTCACACCTAGAAGTTATTTGTTCCTGCATAAAAAATTGAGTGGCCTGCTAAATATAAGTCTGGGAATTTTTTCAAATGTTATTTTGACTGTATACTAAAGGGTTACTTTGAAACATCAGTGTTAATATTTATTGCAGATTAATAGAACATTAAATGTTGTTCCATCATTTATTTTACTTTTTTTATTTTTACTTACTAGCTGTGAAATTACTCTCAGCTGTTTTATTTCCTAGACTGATATTTGTACTATAACTTTGCTTTCAAGCCTATTTTTGTTTATTGTGTCTGGACAAATTGGACAAATATCAGTTTTAGTTCCTAATGGACTGTGACATATACAGAAGTATATACAGGATCATAATTTATTTCAACATTTAAGACGTTTGATGTAGTAGTGAGGTCATGTTCCCAATTTTAAAGATGAACTTTTTTTTCATCTTGTGACAGGTGACTTTTCTGTTTAGACTTATTCCATGATCCCCCAGGAATTAGTGTGAAGTAGAAAAAGCTTGTTAAATAATTTGGCAGACAAATAATTTGGACCTCAATAAGTGGTCCTGTGTTGACAGGTAACCAAATTTTTACATTAACAGTGCCCAGCGCTCTTATGTCTCGACTGTTGTCCGGGAGTGGAAAAGTTGGTGGTGCGAAACGAATAATTTTGAAATGTGTGTGTGGGGGGGGGCACGTCTCCCCTGCAATAATGGTTCCAGCGCCCGTTCTGTTCTGACAAAAGTCGACTAAGATACATAGCGTTCAGTAAACAGTGGTAAAAAATACATGACCCACCCGAGCAAGAGGTCATTCACTGATGAACTTTTATTAAAATGTGTCTCTGTTTTTTCCTGCTGCTAGTGGTTACTATGCTGAAGACTATAAATTACTTCTTCTTCTCCCAGACAGTTGCTGGAGGATGCAGGTCTCATTGCTCTTTGCGGGTAACCTACTTTGTCCATATTTCTGTATTCCAGTGGTGGCCTGGTAATCTATAAATAGTGGGGTGATTGATACGGGGTACTGGAAAGCCTCGTAATTTCCAGTGCCTCCGGGCAGAGATGACTTTCAACCAATAGAGCATGTTCTGTTTTTACACACCTGTGCCTGTCACAGAGCAGATTTACCGCCGTTCAGAGGAAAGTGTCAAACTACCTCTGAACCCACTGCTGCGGCTGTGTTACAGAAACCCCTGCTAAAGCTAAAGTGGAGCGTGGAAAATGCTTCTGACAAGCTGGTGTTCAAGTTACAAAAACACATAACAGTAGAAAAATATACAAACTGATGTCAGAAACTGTCTATGTCCCGAGAAGTCATCTTCTATAGTGCTACATACAGAGACAAAAATTAAACTGAAGAAAAAAGCAAACGAGTGTGCAAAGTATGGATGCATAATTTATGTTTGTTAATTATTATATTTGTTGATGAGTGGGAAAATATCATTTTCTATCTGATATTCCCCATTAATTATTACTGACCATTTTAGTACCACCTTCTTAGATTTTGCACGCCCTGCTGCATGTATTTTTTTTTTAATTCTCTTTAATTTATTTACATTGCATTTCTAACATCCCGCACACAAACTGGAACACCTCTGCAGCTAGAGACCTCACAGCCAAACTCCTAACACTACATTTGTTTACACGTGGAGGTGAACATTTGTTGAATATGTTGTTGAAATGTAGTTATATAAATAAAACTGCAATGCTTGTCCAACATAACTATATAAAGACTGTGTAAAATTCTAAAATCAGCGATCCACTTTTAGACTTTCAACATGTTGTAGATTGTACATGTCGATTATAATGTGAACTTTTTCAATACAAATTCTTTAATGGAATAAATGGTCAGTTTTTGCCATAACAAGGTGTTAATTATTAGCTGGGATCATACAAGGGATTCTGTATTGGTCCATCCTCACTTAAAAACATTTGTATCTGATTTGTGTCCTGGGGCAGGGTATTATAAGTGATGGAGAAGGTTATACAATGTTCTAACATTAAAATAACCTGCTTAATACTGTGTAGGTCCCTCTTGTGCCTCCAGCTCTGACTGGTCAAGACATTGACTCCACAAAATGTCAGAAGGTGTGCTGTGGGATTTGGCACCAAGATATTAACAGTAAATCCTTTAAGTCCTGTAGCTTGTGAGTTGGGGCCTCCATGAATCTGTCTAGTTTGTCCTGTACATGCTCATGAGATCTGGGGAGTTTGGAGACCAAGGTTTAACACTGTTTGTCAGGTTCCTCAAACCGTTCCTGGACAACTGTTTCAGAGTGGCAGGGCGCATAATGGAATATCATCGCTATAAAGGGGTGCACTTGGTCTGGCAGCAATGATTAGGCATGTGGTATGAGCCAAAGTTTTTGGCCATAATTCCTCTGTCAAACAGAGGAACTGATTGTTCAAAAGCTGTTAAGTAACTGATGGCTTGATGGTTAGGGAGTTGCCCCTGTGATCAGAAGGTTGTGAGTTCAAATCCCAGAACTGCCAGTGGCACTGCCAAGGTCCCCTTGAGAAAGATACCGTCCCCACACTCTGCTCCCCACTAGCTCCCGACTGCTTCCCTTGGCGAAGGGGTTAAATGCAGAGAAAGAATTTCACTGTTCATGCTGTGCAGTGGCGTGTTCACACATGACTATAAGGGGCCGCTTTATTATATCTCACCTCTTGACAGATGCTATTGTAACAAGATAATCAATGTTGTTCACTTCGTCTGTCAGTGGTTTAAACGTTGTGGCCGATATAAGTGATGACATCTCGGTCAGTCACTGCCTGCTTGCTGTTTTAAGGGATGACTTTTGTCGCACCACAGTCTTGGCAGGGAGTAAAGAGACAGAGTCACAGACCCTGCAATGATTTTTAATCTACTTGACACCATTGACACATGCAGTGGATGAAACAGAATCAAAGAGAGTGCAACTTCTTCACCGTAGTCTGTGAGAGATGGTAGAAAGAAGGCAGCTGAGTGTCCTTTTAGATTTATGTTGCCCTTCCTCCAGCTCAGGGATTGGCAGCTCCTGTTCAGCAGGGCTTGAGTCCAACGCACTTTGTTGAGTTCCTGCTCCAATACACCCACTACTCCTATAAACCCTATTCTACACTGTCACCACAGTAGGAAAATATGCATTATTATCTTGCAAATGGCCAAGTCACTGCCAGATCAATGCAAAAGTATTGTATTTCATTTTTTGGGTATTAATGATCACAGTACACTTGAATAAAAATTGATTTGGTTCGACAGTCTCAGAAAGTGCTAGCATGAACAGTTTCTTCTCATAACAAGACCAGTTCAGGAGAGCTGTGGTTTAATATAACATTATGGTTTAATATAACATAATTTACAGTCAGGGAAGGCAACTTATGACTTTGAATAACAGCGCGTTAAGCCCAAGAGACCCGATGAGTGAGATCTTCTAATTATAAAAGACTTAGAGTGTTACATTATTGCAGGTGGCAGAGGGCCTTTGGTGGAAACGTGCCATGCATGAGGGTTGCCATAGGGGAGGGAAGAGCTCAGTTCAATTATGTAATGAATTAGAAACTGTTATGAAAGAAACCTCCGGAGGCCATTACCTTCTTATAGTATCTTCTTTTAAGCTTTCTTTCTTTTTTCGGGAATAAAGAACTAACTCTATTTGTGTGCTGCACAATTTATTGTTTTTGAAATATCGCAATAATGCCCCCAACTAAATTGCAAAAGGCCACACTATGCAAATGGGTGCTCTTGACATTCATAGAAATTTCCATTGCAAGCATTTGAGCACACTGACTGATGATTAATGTTCCCTGAGCGCGTCCTGTCATGTAGAAGTGCATACACTAGTATGTTTTGTAATGCAATTACTAGCGTCCAGTGTGATTTTAGACCTCTTTTGCAATGCCGCTGGATATTAAGTGTTCAGTTTCTGCATATTTAATTAAATCTGCATGCAAGCCATGTAAAACCCCAAGTATCCATTATTGCAATAGAAAACATGTCACGGAATACCACAACAATTCTTTATAAACACTCAACATGTCCTTGCAATGTTATTTTTTATTCCAGTCATTCATATTTTAACATTTAGCATTTAACATAAATTTGTATTAATTATTGCAGGAAGCCTAATCCCCATGTATTTTACTTTGCGGATCATCTGGGAAACCTCAAGGAATTCTGTCAGGCCCTGAGAGTGCTTGAAAATGTTAACCCTTGTAGCAACGTCCTCTTGACTTTTCATGGTGCTCTGCTATTATGAAAGCTAGACACTCAGAAGTCTAGCATTCATATTTGAGTTAGGGCAGACTGCCATGAATAATTAAACATCAGAACCTTTGTTTACTCTTCATTGTACTGCCTCGTCAACACTTTGCCTAATGGAAGACATAAAATGGATGTTCTTGGAAAGTCAATGTGATGGCAATACCCAAGGCATTGTGTTTATGTGAGATGGATGAGACAGATAGTTGGGTGAGGGTTTTTGCACATCATGGCTCGATCCTTAGACCGCAGTTAGTGTTGATACTTTGCACAGCAACTTCATTAACTTCATATGACAATATTCACAGTTTGCATATTACATGTAATATGAAATCATTTTTGTTTTAATGTTTGATGCATAAGTAATGTTAAATGAAAGCAAAACAACTGTCTTTGATCAAATCCTGAATGTATTGTTTGAGCAGTAGTTTAAAAACATTGAAGACATGTCGTTTATATACAGTAAGCATTAGGCTGAGCTTCTGAATTATGCATGGAAATGTAGTCAGCAGTTGCTTGAGAAAAATGGCTTTGCAAGAACTGAGATAGAGCTATAAAGAGCAGGAGAGGTAGGAAGTGTGTAACTTTGTGTTTCTTAAGTCGAGCGAGAGCCATGTTGATGGACCCAGAGGGAACCATCTCCTAGCGAGCTCGACAAAATCTCTAATAGAATTTTCAAGTTAGTGTCTGCACATTATTTCTTCCTTATGAGAAAATGTTTGTGTTTGCGTGTTTCCTTGTCAGCAGAGTGTGACAGAAGGAGTGTAAGCCTTTTGTTAGACCTTGTTATGACTTTTTTCTGAGATTAGACTGTAAAGCTGCTGTGAGAGAGGTTATCTAATTTCCCCTTTAATAATGATAATGAAGCTGCACCAGGCAACATGATGAGGTACGGTTGGAATGTGGCTTTATAATGAATGTAGGACTGAAGGAAGCATTAAGGTGTTTCTTGATAAATGCATCTAAATGCGTCCATTGCAGCTGTAGAGATGAGCAAGCTTTTAAGAAGGTCGGCAAACATCTCAGCTTCTCATCTGCAAAACCTGGAAACTGTCTATAACAATAGAAATATTTAACCAAACCACTGTGTTTGATTCATGGCAAAGTTAGTCCTGGATTTATTATTTTTTACACTATATGGACAAAAGTATTGGGACACACCTCTTAATAATTCAGGTGACCCCTTACTTCCAGTGAAGGGCAATCTTAAAGCTTAAGAGTGGAAGCTGTTATAGCTGCAAAGAGCAGACCAACTCCATATTAAAGTCTATGTAGTTGAGTGCAATGTCATTAAAGGGGACATATGCAAAACTCACTTTTTGCATCCTTTTGTATTTCCATTTGGGTCTCTACCGCTCCTATAAACAGTCATCCGTTTTCCGTGAGTCAGTTGAAAGATTTTGGTGTCAGGAATCATATGCTGCTATGAGCCGTATACCCGGATAGCACCTCTGTTTCAGGTGTGTTAAACGCGCAGTGTTAGCATGGGATGGGTGGGGTGTGGCCAGCAACAGCTTATTTACATGAAAGTGACAGAGCCCTTAAACGGCTCATTTTGAAAGGGACTGAAACTGTTAAGAATACAGCTGGTGAGATCTCTTTATATGAGAGTGATTTTGTGCAAAGAACTTCATGAACATGTTTTGTATAGCCCATATACCTATTATAACTCAAGTGAGTTTTGCATAATATGTCCCCTTTAAAGTCTCTGTTGGTTTAATGGTCAGGTGTCCAAATACTTTTGTCTTTTTAACGTATCTCAGATTCATGGAAAGTTTACCAACTCTCTCAATATAGGGCTCTGATTTTTTTTTTAAAAATGCCTTCATTTGTGCATTAAACATGTACATTTCATAACTGCCCTGACATTTTCCCAAGCATGTATGTTTCAGGGTAAATGATGGGAAGCCATAATTGCACAGACTGATTATCACATTTTCCGCTAAAGATAAGGCATCTTAATTAAAGCAAGGTGGAACATGTCTTGCATAACTTGATTTTCCATGCCATTTATGGATGATTTCGCACTATAGTTATTGTTGCAAAGAACATTAGATCCTGGGTTTGGAGGGGCTCTGGGCAATAGGGCAATACAATCTAAGAGAAGATGATGAGTCAGCTAATGGTGGTGCGTCAAAGGCATCTATTGTCTTGTCTGGAAAGAGAATTGATAGTGAAACAGACATGACCAATTTAATTTTAAATAGCTTACTAAATGATTTTATCATTAGCTTGATTTTATGATGGCAATTCTACACATGTCCTGACAGTGTGATGTTTAGATGTTTAGTCCTATTGGAAATTCCTTCATTGATTTTTATGCATGGTTTATACACCATAGCACATTAAAATGGTTTCATGATTGTTTAGGGCAGTCCGAAATCAAGGCTGCAACCATAATTTGTGGTCCTGATGGTTTGTGTGCATTGCAAAATCATGGGTGAGCCCTTTTGTCCCTGCTATGTGTAGGTGCAGGTTGTTGTTTAAGTTTCTAAGAGAGGACAGCTCTTGTGTTTAGGTTGAGAGCAGATTCTGGTGTAGGGGAATGTAGGTCGACAGACAGTTCCAGTCCTCCTGCAAAGGTTCAGCTAAACAAATCAGGCCATGGAAAAACTGTGTCAGCACCAGCCGGGCCTTTTTAACATGGATTATCCAAGTTCTGTTTTGACAGATAATTCAGTTTTTACTTTTCAAAGAACAGCTCAAAGAACAAGCTTCTCTTTAGCAGAGACAAGATAAAGAGAAACCTCTCGCTCATTTGATCACAGAACCGCTGGTGAATGACCTCAAAGGAAGTGATCGTAGTTCTAGTTTTCTCAGTCAAACGTAATTGACTGCTAATTTCATGATGACGTATATCTTTTCCAGGACCTCTCTTTTCCCTTTTGAATCGGTATGAAGGTAAATAGGTTTGGAAGCACATTTTATGTATCTCTATTTTTAGTACAGTATCAAATTTACCTTACATTAAAGAATGCATTGTAACTTAATGTGCACAGCATATACTGTCTGAAGTCCTTTTGGTATTGCACTGTGGTCCCAAAGGCTCAAGTATCTCAAAGGTAATTAAGAGTGTTTTATCACTAACCACTTGAGTGTTGTTATTAGAACTGCGCTGTGCTGATTACAGCTGTATATACAGTTTTAAATATACCAGATCCCTGCTGAAGACAAATGTAGCAACGTTCAAGGTGCCATGGCATCTGCATAGACATGGCTGAGCGTGCTGCCTGAAAATGCTGATGAGAAATGAGCCTTCGCAGCAGATTTTTAATAGATGTACACTGATTACATCTACTGCAAATGCATAATGCATAAACATTTCACCGGATTGGCTTGTGAACTTCAAAAAAAAATACAAATTCTATTTGCACTCAAAGCATAATTGTGCATTTCTAATGATATTGAACTTCTGGCAGCTGAGAGTGAATTTCAAGTGGTCTAACCCATACATGTGTCGGATTTGTATGCCCCTTATATGAATTATTTTTGTATTCTTCACATCACAAAACAGTAAACTGTTAGACATGTGTGCTTCTTAGATAAAAACAGAGCACTCTGTTTTGTTGACAGCAACAGTAACTGCATTAGATCTGCAGGATATGCCGTCTGATAATCAATACCACAAAATCGATTTCTGCCTTACTGATATTGCAGAAGGCAGCAATATGCAAATGAGCCTCTAACCAATCACAGTATTGCTGACAGGGCGACCAATCACAATACTTGGTGAGTTACTGAGTGTTCTGATGGACTGAGGTCTTCGTGTAATCCAACCAAATCAAATTTTAAACCATAAAGGGTGTTGAGGAATCAGTGTATGAATGGGCAGAACTAAACTGCTGTAGACAGAATAAAGAGAGATATTTAAATGTGCTTTGTGACATCACAAAAGCTGTTATTTGAAAATTGACTTTTTTGTTGGTTTTATCCACAATAAACAGTATATTTTCTATATATGGACTGCATGGATAAATGTACCATTTGAAACAATAATTACATACTTTACGCCATTTTAATTCCAGAAAGTGATAATACGGGTCCTTTAATATCATGAAAGGCATCACAATTGCAGTATATAGCAGTATAATCGCAATACTCATGGGTTGCCAATATCATGCAGGTCGAAACTGTACTGATTAAAAGGAACTCAATTGTGCTAAGATATGTTCTGTTCAAACCTCACAACTTCAGGTCAAGAAACTGTACCCCTCCATCACTGTCTCATGAGGAGACTTTAATATATTTCAGTGACAGTTACCTTCATCTATAGCATGTGGCATAAACCTGCTTGCCCATCAATTTTCTATTTCAGACCAATTCCCCAGATAAGTAATATGTTGCAGCAAGGCACCGAAATATCTGCAAAGCAGCTTCAGTCAAATGCCAATATGAGACATTAGGCAAGGTTATTTGAGTCAGGCAAAGATGCCCCATTATTTGGAAAGACATGCCTTTTGCTGCGTGTCCATGTGCCATTTTAATGTATTTACACTTTAATTCCCTTAGCTGTCAGGTGTAGTAATGTGTACATTTCTCTGCTTTCAGCTACGTTGACAAGCTCATTTGGTTTACTGCATCGTGATATGTGCTGGTCCAAAATGTGTAGCTAACGAACACCATGGCTGTCTCTAGGGCTTCTTTTCTTGGTGGGATGATGAAATGGTTATCTGCTAATACTGATATCTTGGAGTTAAATGGCAACTGTAATGAAAATAAGCAGGCAGTGGGAAAGGTTTGAACTTATACACTGGTATCAAATCATGTTTGATACATGAAAATTTTGTATTTTAAAATTGTCATTCAAAGCTTTGAGTCTGTTACATTCATTTGAAGTATTTCTAAAGTTTTCATGTCATAAAATTTTGAAAAAGCAGTTTATTTTTTATTTTTTTAAATTCAAGAGTATGCTCAAACATCTGGCCTGTAGTGTAGTGTCCATCTGACCCACAAATTTGGTGACAAATGATTGACAGTATGTATGTTGCCATTTCATTATGTTTCACTTACTTAACATATCTTGGTTTAGTATTTCAGAGAGTTGTGAAATTATGAGGTGGAATTTGGCTGTGGGGAATTTGGCTGTGGCGTCAAAGTATTGGGACACACCTGTTTTTCAGTGTTTGTGTGGACCTGAGTGTCGGTCCACCAAGTTTGCTTTGTGTGTTCTCCAGTCTCCTATAGTTAGAGTTTTGAGTTTGGTTTATGGCCCTCGTGCCAGTTTTGCTTTGTTTAAATAAAGAATATAAAAATGGAAGTCTGCATTTGCGGCTGCCCTCGTTCTGGAGATAAGGGGAGTCGTGACAGCCCCTTACTTCCAGTGAAGGGTAATCTTAGTGCTTCAGCATACAAAGACAGTTTGGATGGTGCCATGCTTCCAACCTAGTGGACACAGTTTAGGGAAGAACCTTTTCTATTCCAGCATGACTGTGCACCAGTACACAAAGCAAGCTCCGTGTGTGCATGCGAACAATAGCAGAGTAAAGTGTCTTTTTAACTGCTGTCTTAAACATGAAAAAAAAACTTTATGGTCAACTCAGGAAAGAAGGGAGTGTTGAAGGTTTTTAATCTGCTTTATATCAGAGCTACCCCTGAGTGAGATGACAATGTTTATTGTATAAATTCCATCACAGTGTGCATATATCTTCATTTCTGGTAGGGCCGATATGCTGCACTAACAACTGCGTTTTGCTGCCGGTGAGTTAGAACATGACAAACCTTTTTTTTTCCCCATGCAAGTGTGTGGAAACCCTTCATATAACTTCAACATGCGCGGAGTGGCTTAAACTGTGGTAGGTGGATATATGTTAAATGGGACATATTATGTAAAACTCACTTTTTGCATCCTTTTGCATTTCCATTTGGGTCTCTACTGCTCATATAAACACTCCAAGCGCAAAAAAAATCCATCTGTTTTCTGTGAATCAATGGAAAGATTTTGGTATCAGGAATCATATGCTTCTACGAGCCATTTGGACGGATCCCCCATTGTGATGTAATAATGGGGAAATTAGCATAGAACCACCCCTCATCTGTTGAGCCCCCACCCCCTAGATTAGTTGAAGATCCGCCATTTTTGTCGGCTGGTTTTACGACGTCGAGCGCTGTGGCTACAGGCAAAGGCAAGTCACACATGAAGTGTTGTTGGCTGCAAAGAACACCACAAATTCGAACATAAAGGGCTGCATAGTGCCTCTGTTCTCTGCCATTTTCACATGTGTTAAACACGCAGTGTAAGCATGGGATGGGTGAGGCATGGCCAGCAACAGCTTATTTGCATAAACGTGACAGAGCCCTTAAAGGGCTCATTTTGAGTGGGACTGAAACTGTCAAGAATAAAGCTGGTGAGATCTCTTTATGAGAGAGTGATTTTGAAATCACTCTCACATAAAGAACTTCATGAACATGTTTAGTAGAGCCCATAGACCTAAAGTGACTAAAACGAGCTTTGCATAATATATCCCCTTTAACGCATTATTTTTGCGACATCATGAATGACGCAACATCACAATACGATCATTGTAGATGGTTCTGTCTTAGCTAAGAACTCTGTGATTGGATTTGATTGATGCGTGCACTTTCCCAGAGTGGGAAGATGTATTTAATATGTGGCTGGCCAGAGGGCAAAGAGAGAATTGACTTTGTGGTTTTACACTTGATGGAAGTGCACTATTACATCCTCGGGAGTTAAGATACAGAATTCCCACTGTTTCAAGCAGTGATTGATGGATAAGCTGCAATTGTCACCATTGTTTGAACCCCTAAGGTCATCATTACTGCAGTCCCACCACACTCAATCTCTCTTACTGGCCCTCTCTCTCCCTCACACACACACACACACACACACACACACACACACACACACACACACACACACACACACACACCCCATGTGGCTAGAG
>JBBPCX010000011.1:14039406-14064556 GCA_037974365.1 Hydrocynus forskahlii | reverse complement strand
TATTAGGGAGTTGCCCCAGAAATCAGAAGGTTGTGGGTTTGAATGCCATGCTTGCAAATGGCACCACTGAGGTACCTTTGAGCAAAGTACCGTCACCACACACAGCTTCGCAGGCCCTGTGTTCCTGGCTTCCTCTTTATTTATAGCATGTAAAAAAAAATGTGTATATATATGTACACAAACACACACACATATATATTTGTATATATACATGTATATACATATGTATATTTGTATATATATATATATGTATATACATATGTATAATCTACAGTTTCACAGTTTTCATGCTGAAGAACCATGACACACTACAGCTGTATGGTTTAGCAGAAAGCAGAGTAGAACTTTCATCTTCAGTTTTGTCCTGGTTAGTCCAAAGGAAGTGTTTTGTTGTAGCCGGCTAAAGACAATCACACCGCAGACAAGAGGCACTTCGCGGGCCCACCAGAGGTTCTCTGCTGCTGGGTAGCTGCTTTCTAATGAAGCTGCTTTTTTTCCCCAAAGTGTGTATCTGTGTCACACTGGCTTAAAAAAATTGCTAAGCTTTTTATTCTTTGTCCTCTTCATGCAAATTTTTAATAACAAGCAAAAATTTTAGTGCATTTTAAATAATGTCCAGAAGGCCACAATTGCTAAACATTAAGGAGCTTGATCATGGAAAATATGCAATACTTATCACGCCTTTTTTCTTTTTAACTTGGAGTGGAATGGCTTTTGCAGCTTTTTCAGCCATACCATAAACACCACTGGTCTTTTTTGGGTCTTACTATAAGGCTCTGGAATTCTGTTGTGTGCCGCATACATCATGCTGTACGTGTATCGTACTGCAAAAAAGGGAGCCGTTAGGGTGATGTATGAATGCGGTCTCCTGACTGCCGGGTCAGCGCTGAGGGATTGCAGCTGAAGCTCTGGGGACAAAAGGCAGTAGGTCCGATTCACATAAAGCTGCTGTTCCCACTTGCTGCACGTTTCTTTTTAGGTTGTTTTTATGTTGCCCTTTGACTGTTATTGGCCAAGCTTGGACTGGGTCTATGGTGTGACCTTTATTGATCATGGGTTTCTGTTTAGAAAGCATCTCAGATTAAATCATGCTCAATTATTCTTACACACGTCTCAGAGGTTTGACCCTTCAGGTGACCAGCCTGTCCTGCCTAGGGACCTGTTCAGTGTGGAGCTCCTCACTGCACATGCACAGCTCAGCAGAAAGTGGCCTGTATGTTTATAGGCCCAAAAACTACTTCTATTCTGTTGTGAATAGAATGCTAATAGAACTGGTATTAAAATTGATCATTGCTGGTAACATTCTACAGTTTGAAGAGAAACTAGAGCACATATAGAGAAGATGCAATTGAAAAGCATACATCTACAGGAATAAAAGGAGAGGAAAAAGAAAATTGTGCAACACCCTCCATTGATGACATATCCTTGATTACAATGGTTCTGCACGAAAGAGGTGGACACACAGGCTGGTTTGCTAGATGGCATCAAGGTTTAAAGAGTCCTGAACAAACCTGGTTCAAGAACCTGTTCCCTATTAGCCAGCGAGAAGTGTAATATTCATGCAGAATGCAGAATGAAATTGCCGTTGGTCATCCTTAAACACAGTACAGGGGGTCCTTGGTTTATGACAGTTTCGACATACAACGTTTTGAGTTACAATGCTCACTCCCATAGAAAAATATTTAGATGTGAGTGTTTTGGCTTACGTCGTTTGCATCGTACTTACAGACTATACGCAGAATATGCAGTAACGCGGCGTATGAGTGAGGGAGTCCTCCAGTGCGCTTACCTCCGCCATTCTGGACTGTTAAAAGCGCATATTTATGTCCTTTTCCTTTTTCTGTGGCTTAGTGGTGTTTTTATGTTCTAGATTATGATTTTACAGCTGTGTTGGGATCGGTAAGTGACTTAGGCTAGGGTGTGTTTTACACAAATTTCAGGTAACATCACTGTCATAGGAACGGATCTGTGTTGTAACTCTATCCGTTCCTTGGTTTTAAATATTTCATAATTAACCATAATTCTAAGCAAGTTTGTTACTGCATTGAAATAGCTACTGCTTTTACGAGATGCTTGTTTTTGACTTTGAAATGTTGTTTTTATTATTTATTAGGTTGTTTTATTTTCTCAGCTTGATATATTTTTTTATCATGGAGTTGCACAGACGAAAGACATGCAGGTTGGGTTTAGCTCAGTCATACAGCTCTCAGTCCATATCACTGGCTGGAGTGGTTAAAGTTACCTTTGTGTCTGCCTAAAAGTGGCAAAGACAGCTGCAGTGCCGGTGCTGAAACCCTTCAGTACTGCCAGAGCTCACCACAGCAAACAGCTTTGAAGTTTTCTTAAACGTGTCTTCCCTCACCGGTGTACTGGCCTCTAATTGTAAGTTTGCAAAGGATGAGAAAAGCCAAGATTCTGAAAACTAAACTGAGAATCCATACACAAGGATACTAAATTTGGGTCAGCCTTGGTTTCAGCAGCTGAATTTCAGTTTGCAACAAATGTTTAACTGTCATACTGTGACTAATTTAACGACTAATAAAGAACATAAGGCAGCTATTATTTTTAAACTTGTCATTCTCAACACATTTCACATGTGGATTATAGTTTCAAAAGCCACAAAGTTAAATACCAGTTAAGTACCATTATTGGGCCAAAAATTCCCTATCAGTGCGTCAATATGTGCATCTGTAGCATCTCCAAGGCTCTTGCGTGGTCAACTAATCGAGCAGAACCCCAATTATCCAAATGCAGTGGATAGTAAACTGCTAAATTTGTTTTATTTAATGAAGCATTCTCTTAGGTGCTGTCATCATCATTTTAGGAGTTCATTCCTGCTGTGGGTAAGTTACCTCTAGAGAGGGTGAACTGGCTGCTGTTGTTTTTATGTCTAATCAGTGTTTATGTCTAGTCATTGTTTGATTTTGTGTTACCTAGTAATTTAAATTCCTCCGAGCTGCAGTTTAAACTGGTGCAAGTATGTTCCAGAGTCTGCCTCTTTATATGAGATTTATCACACTGCACGTTTTCAGTAAAGGTCCACATTGACCACATTGAATCAGTGCCTCACTAATTTCCTCTCTGCTGGTCAGAAGTTTGTAAGCCAGAGAGTTTTTTTTACAGAACAGGCATAAGGACATAATTGTCGTTTGGCTGGTTTTTTTTGTGTTTGTTTTTTCTCTTTTGTTTTGTGCAATTTCTGAGTTACAAACACCAGACCAGGATCGGTCAAACAGGCATCTGTGAAAGTGTAAACTTTTTAACGGGGCTTAGCACTGAACAGTGTGTGCTTCAGTCTGTTGGACAAGTCCATCTATGGAGAAGAGCACGCCTCTTTGCGGAAACAACGTTCTCTGATGACGCACGCCAGAAAAAAGGCAAGGGTCTAAATCCTCAGTGAGCATCACTCATGGTGAAAAGGTATTCTTTTTGAGTAAGTTCTCGTGAGTCGGTCTATTTTCCAGCAGGAATGACCTATGGAATTCATCCTTCACTTCACATGGAATACAAACCAGCTTATTTCATAGCTGAACGCTTCCTCTGTATAGACGCACTGTAACAAATGGGGTCTTCCACTGTAGTTTGAATTGAAGTGTATGAACACATTAAAGTCATAATCAGTGGAGAAGGCTGAGTCTTTGTGTTGTGCCTGTTCAGGGATCAGAAAGAAGTGTCTGTGGGATTGACACAATTGAACTTAATGACAGCACTCATGGAGGGCTTGACGTTGACTGATGATAATTGAAGTCATGGTAATTAGCGCTGGAGTTGATGTGCTCCAAAGTTTGTGATGTCACCAGCTGTGCTTTTGGAGATAAAAATGTAAAATATAACATAGAATGTCTAAGAAATATGGAAGTCTGACTTTTTTCCAACACTGACTCTTAGTTGTTTTCACTGTAGTTGTTCTCTCGTAGGTTATTTTTGTTTTCTTTCTCTATTTCTCTCTCTCTCTCTCTCTCTCTCTCTCTCTCTCTCTCTCTCACACTCTCTCTCTCTCTCTCTCTCTCTCTCTCCCTCCCTCTCCACCCCTCCCCCCTCCTTCTGTGCTCAGTTCAGGAAGGTATAGGTGTAGTGTAAAAATGAGTGTAATCACCTGTCACTGCTGATTCATGAGCTTTGACACTTTCCTTTCTGTCGGTCTTTCTTTTTCCCCTCTTCCCTTTTTTTTTTCCCCGCCTCTCTCACTCACTCTCGCTCCCACTTGCTCGCTCTGCTCTGAGCTCGTTCTGGTCCCGCCTCTCCAGCAGTGGTCAGGGGGAGGGTTAAAGCACCACAGATGGTGCTGAGCAACACGAGCAGCCAGACTACTACGAAAGTGTGCATGTGTGAGTGTGTGTGTGTGTAAGAGAGAGGGAGAGTGCAGAGTGTGTGACAGCCTGTGATGAGAGTGAGGTGAGGAGCCGTGGCGTGCTTAAAGCTCACAGGCAGGTACAACTGAGACAGAGGAAGGAGATCTCAGTACTTTCGGGGAAATATTTCCATGAGCTGACCTTCGTGGAGCGGTCGCCTCGTCCTGCAGCGCCGTATGGTCACGCTACCCCACACTCTCGCACACAGCTGGCCGATCGTGGCTTCAGGAGGACGAAGTCATCCTTAAGCCTGCAGCCCTCAGAGGATCCAACAGTGAGAAGAGTCTCCAGCGAGTGATAACACTCAGAAATGAGCTGCAGGAAGAGATGCAAGAGAGAATTCCTCAAGTTTGCCCAGTACCTTTTCAGATTCATCACCGGCACCCTTAACGCAGGTAAAGTTTGAAGCAGTTCCCTTACTACTGTTAGTGGAAGTTTCCACCATGCACGTTCACCCATTCAAGTTTTTAAACTTTCGAGGTGTCGATACTGGTTCACTGTGAGCAGCCAGTGAATCATATTGATTGATTTGGGCATAAACAAGCAGCTTGCCTTATCAAGCAATAGTAGTATCTACTGTTTCTTAAAAGGTTGGTTTCATAGTTTGAGACAGAATATAGTATCTGTTGATTAAATCTTCATGATGGTAACCTCACAGTGGAAATAAAGTGTTCTTTGTCTCTTTCCCCCAATCGACCATTTCTGTTGGTCAGGTTATAATAAAATTTAGACATTTTAAAATGGAGCAAAATACTTGGAAAAGTATTACAAGGTTTTAATATGGCTGAGAAGACTGATATTGTCATCAAACTGATATTTTCCAGTTGATATTCTGCAGCTTACAGTTCAAAGAACCTGCAGACGCAGTTTTGACCTTCATTACCAAACCCCTTCATACTAATGACTTTAATTAGGTCAATTAATGCCAATGATTTAATCATTCTAATGAGGTAAACAAAGTTGCATCATCCTTTGCCAAATATAAACTAATATCAGCTGCTGTGGCTGCAGAAGACGCTCAGTGCATTCAGGCATGTCTGGAGATGCAGTCCTAGAGACCTTCAGATGTTTCCTGTCATTGGTGAAGCTCTTAGCCCTTAGCCTTTACTGTGTAAAATAGTGTAAATGTTGGTTTCAGTGTTTGAACAGCATAGCACATTTACAAGATTTATGAGCTGGGTGCATAATTACTGAAATAAATCTGTGATCGTGTAGTGGACAAGTTGACCTTGGCAGATGGTTTGTATTCTCATAAGTCAAGTGTAGCTTTCGCCCCTCAAGGAACTGGAAAACTGTGAAAGAGTTGGTGTGACTGGCTGTCACTTCAAATGATGTGCGGCTTTGTTTTTGAATAAATTGGTTGAAGCTTGTTGTGCTGAAATTTGGTCAGAACCCTGCATTATAATGCTCTATATTATGTAGGCTGATTATGTATTATGTATATTATGTCACCCTCACTGTATTTCAGTCAGACCTTAAGTGGTAGGATTATCCATTGCATTGGCCTCCTGTTGTACAGGTATATTAAATTTGGACTACATCAGTGACTGGGGTGCTAATGAGTCTATTTGGGATTGAATTAGATTTGGCGAGATTAAATTGGATTTCTGGAGATACCACCAGGCTCTATATCAGACTACTACAACTGCAAAATGAACAGAAAACCTGATTAGATCGTCCATGTTTGTGTTTGTTGTTTCTTGCATGCAATATTGTCCGCTTGGCAACTGGTAGTGTGTGCATTCAGAATGAAATACATGCCTTCTGATCAATGAGGCTAAACAGGTTTAAGTATATTTGAGTTCATTTTGTGTACCTTTTTCATGAAGAGGATGTAAAATGGAATATTGCTTGTGTTGATTGGGCACACTCACACGTATATGCATGGGTGAGTTAGTGTTTGAGCCTGAGAACTATAAATATTTGTGGGTAAGACTGACATTCATTGCTTTGTTGGTTCTTTGATGATTTATAAGGTCTTTTAAAACCATTGACATATCTCTGTGAGATGAACCGAGTTCGCAACTGATTGTAAATTAATATTAAGTGAAGTTAGTAGCCCCCTGTAGGGAGCTGGGGGCAGTATTTGATCACAATCGCTGAGAATGTTTGAGACATTTTACTTAATTTGGGGTCACAGGTCATTTTAGCTCTATCATGTGGCGAGCTTGGATGTATCTGTTTATAAACAGAGTAACACTTTATTTGAGGTCTGCTGGCATAGGGAGTATTTATGAATGCATGTCAGTAATTTCTAGGTGAAAAGATGTTTAATTAATGATGTAAATGCCATCGTATTAACGTAAAGACCATAAACGAATTGGGTGGACATTTGTTCCATTTTTAACACCATGTATCATTTCTACAAAAAGAGATATAGGAAAACATGCATGCAGATTATTTCTTTATTATAAGAGCCTCGAGCTCTTTTATAGAACTCAGATACAGTCTTCTTAACTAAGCTGCTCCCAATAAGTTCTGTTTTTTTGGGGGAATAATGCTTCATAACATGTCTATCACTTTTGTAAAATGGCCCTTATGTAAAGATGATGTCATTTACTTTATATAATGTTGAGCTTGCAAATTACCACATTCTCAAGCATGAATTTTTTCATATTCATTTCTTATGTGGGTGTTATGAAGTTCTCATATATGAAGACTATAAAAAATATTACAAATATAGATTAAAAATGAAAAAATTCTGGCTGAGTGAAAATTTTATGTCTGGTTTTAATAATGCTGTTCTTAACAGTGTCCTTTTTTGGACATTGTTATATCGGGCAGTATGACTGTTTAATTAAAGGTATTTTTACTGATTTAATCATTACTTATGTATGTTATTGCAATCTATACAGAGAAAACACATACATTTTTACCAGTTGCATAGGTTTCAGGTGGTGTAAAAGCACTGGCTGCTTTCTTTTCCTGGAATGCATTATCTTTCCAAAGGGTAATTCGTGTTGAACAGAACCTAAAAAGAATCAGTAATCTGATTTATCTCCTTATTGATTGCGAGGTCCTGGTTTGCCAATCAAAACCAGCAGGTATCAATAATAAATAAGCTTTGCTCGACTGAGCAGCCGTATTGCTGTTTGGAAGAAGCCCAAAGTTGTTTTTATTGCTGAGTCACTGAAACTGAATGTTGCTATTGACAGCCAGACTCCCTAAGAGGCAGTCAAGAGTATTGCCAAACTTATATTGCCTGCCTCCCTGCCTTAAGCTGACACGGATGTTGAGGATCTCTTGCCCTAAGAAACCTAAGAAGCGAACATTTTAACATAAAAAAAAATACATGTTATAATAGGTCTATGGGCTTTAAAAAACATGTTCGTGAAGTTCTTTGCACAAAATCACTCTCACAAAGAGATATCACCAACTTTATTCTTCACAGTTTCGGTCCTTTTCAAAACGAGTCGTTTCAGTCTCTGTCCCTTTTATGCAAATAAGATGTTGCTGGCCACGCCTCACCCATCCCATGCTTAAGTTTAAGGGTTGCTAGGTTACGGGAACGCTGGCGAGACTGACGCCGCTCCGTCTGGCATGTTTTTTACTTAGTACTGTATTGTCTATATATATTTACTTTTATTTTCACTATTATAACTATTTTCTACTATGGCGAGAACAAAGCAGATCGCCCGCTAATCCACCGGGGGGAAGGCAGCCTGGAAGCAGCTGGCCACAATGGCGGCTCGTGAGAGCGCCCCGGCCAACGGCGACGTGAAGAAACCTCACGTTACAGGCCCAGCACTGTAGCTCTGAGAGAGATCCGCTGTTACCAAAAATCCACGGAGCTGCTGATCCGCAAGCTGCCCTTCCGGAGCCTGGTGCGTGAGATCGCTCCGGACTTCAAGACCGACCTCCGCTTCCAGAGCTCCGTCGTCATGGCCCTGCAGGAAGCCAGCGAGGCTTACTTGGTCTGTTCAGCCAGGCTTACTTGGTGGATCTGTTCAGCGAGGCTGACTTGGTGGATCTGTTCGAGGACACAAACCTGTGCGCCATCCACGCCAGGAGAGTCACCATCATGCCTAAAGATATTCAGCTGGCCCGCCGTATCCGTGGAGAGTGGCCTAAACTAACTGTGCTTAAGGTCCCCAATGTGGAACGCCCTCCCTGAACATCTGAGGAGAACATTTATTTGTAATATAATTTACTCTTAAAAATGATTATAATCTCTTCTTAATTCAATGTAAATATTCTTTTACTTTTATAACTTCTGTAAAGTGACCTTGAGAGTCATGAAAGGCGCTTATAAATATTTAAATATAAATATTTAAGCTGCTTATTTAACTTCTGGATTTTACATTAGAATCCATGTCCTTAACACCAGTGAAAGTGTTTTTCTTTCTGTCCTTCCATCCCTTCAGTCTGTGACAGTGGTCCTAATCTGTATGGTGACCAGGCTGAAGAAGGAAGGGAGGAAGAAAGTGTGAGAGATACACTAGATGGACAAAAGTATTGGGACATTTAACAGACGTGGAAAAGGCAGAAAATCTGCGGTATCCAGCCCTACATGTTCGACCCCGAGTCGGACCCAGAGAAGGACGACCACAACATTTCATGTGTGCCGGTAGACATTCCGCTCGACTTATCCGTGCTTGTAAAACTAGCAGACGTAATGGCAGCTCTGGTGTTGGGGCGCAGCGGAGCACGCCTTACCGTTTACGTATACGGGAACAAACCACACATTTGACGCCAATTTTTTTGCCTTAACCAATGGCGGAGGTTGTTTTATTGTGTTTTGAGCGAGTTTTTGCAACTGCAGTGGTCAGGCACGGCTGAATTCAGCATACATAAAGCTGCAAAGACCCGAGATAGCCTCTGAAAGGCATGACGAGTAACAGGCTAGTGGGTGTGGTCTCGACAGGTGAGGGGCGGTTCTACGCAAATTGGCCCCCACCTGACGTCACATGGGGGCCCTCCGTCCAAACGGCTCATTTTGAAAGGGACTGAAAATGTGAAGAATAAAGCTGGTGAGATCTCTTTATGTGAGAGTGATTTTGTGCAAAGAACTTCATGAACATGTTTTGTATAGCCCATAGACCTTTTATAACTAAAGTGAATTTTGCATAATAGGTCCCCTTTAATGCTGTACAAACCAGAAATCGTGAATGATACACAGTTCAGTGCGCTTTTAGTTCATGTCTTTGTTTACCACTTCCAGCTTTTGAGGAAATTTGACTTCCTTTAAGCATGCAGAAGGTAGTTTCTGGGATTGATAACAATAAACCCATGCATAACCACCTTATGCCCAAACTTTTTTCTCTAATGTTCTTTTACTCAGGTTGGCTGGACTTGAGTAAAGCTGATTTTAAAAGTGTTTTGATAAATGAGTGTTGTTCAGTATTTTGACTTTTAGGTTTAGGTTTTAACTGATTGTTTAATGGATTTGTCGCAGGTTTTGTTTACCACATTGTAATCTATAAGAGTTTAATATGTTTGAAAAATGAAAAAATATCTGAAAGAGTGAATTGAAATTCTAAACTGGATCACCTATAAGTAGAGATGGGCAAGATCCGATATGATATCGGTATTCGGTCCGATACAGCCGTAAATCTGATATCGGTTGGACAGCCCCGATCTCTATATCCCAGTTTGCAGCTTGTGCTGGACCTTAAACTCGACGCTGTAATATGAGATGCGTCACTGCCCCCAGACCATGAACCTGCAGCAATTTCAATCTGAGCAAGTCGTTGTTTTGAACAAAATGTCGCTTGTTTGGAGATACTACAGTTTGGAAACGCAGAAAAGCAAGACGGCTACTTGCAGTGTGTGCAAAGCCAGCGTCCTGAGGGGTGAAAGTACGGTTGCGTTGTACAATACAACAAATTTAATCAAGCACCTGCAGAGATTTCACGACAGAAAGTACCAGGAGATGCTAGCAAACAGGGAAAAGACACCAGGCAGCAGATGCTTGTTGACATTTTCCAAATACACAACACATTTACGGCAGACAACCCAAAAGCGAAAGGAATATCAGAGAAGACTCTTAGGTCTCCCTCAAGACCTCTTTGGGATTCTTTCAGGGGCTATTTTGTGTGTTTTGTTTGGCTGTTTTTGCCCTCTCCCCCTCTCTATCTCCCAAAACACGACAAAGCTAAAGCTGGGCATCTCGGCAGGTCCTCCTTAAATACAGAAGTGGTGAGATTACACTCTGCCCATGTCCTGTCTCTGAATTCACATTATTTTAAATTTATTAGTTTTGCACTTTATTTTCTACAGTTGTTGCTGCTAAAATGGACATAATACTTGAACTATTTAGATGATCCAGCCAAAATTGTTGTGTTTTTGATATGTACAAAATTTTACAGCTGTTGCTGCTACCTTTTTGTGAAGTGTAAATAAATTCAGTGTAGTTGTGTATGTTTTGCTCTTCTAATAAGTGCTTAGTAGTTTATTTATTCTGTGATGTAACCTTACTAACAAATAGCACAATTACAACAAAAATAATGCTAATATTAAAGTAAAAAAGATGTATTATATTGGAAGTCGTTTCGGCAGTAGTGTACCGGAATCGGATTGGAACTAGAAAAACGTGGATCGGCCCATCACTACCTATAAGCCCTTTAGTCTCTTATGAACATCTTTCCATCTTACCATCTTTACTGCAAGCCACCGTCCATGATCAAAACTAGGCATCTGTGCACATTCTACCTAAGTAAAGCAGAAGGAATGGAGGAGGAGGGGGCTCATGCGGTGCATGCACCCATACTCAAATGGCTGGATTTTGTCTATTGAAAATTCAATCAAAATCAATTTCCTTCTGGCCTCAGAATCAAATCGAACCTGAAAATGGTTTACTCTCCTAGCAACCTTCTGTATGGTGCTATGCTATTCCTTAGTAAGATACCACAGTTTTTCAGTCTTTGAACTATAGATTGTTATACTAGGGTGTGCTGCTATGAGACTGGCAGTACTTCCTGTAGATTTCTTATATTGGTATGAGCTAAGAGCAATGTTACAGTATGGTAATGGGTAGTTGAATAGTCATTTGTTTTATGTTCCTGTCCCTGCATTTCCCTAGCAATCTCTATGGCCTAGCAAATGTCTTCTTTTGTTTTTCTTTCTATCATTCTTTCTTTTGTGCTTCTTCACTTTAGAAAGATTGTCTTGACTCTTTTGGACCGATGACTGATTTCCAACACAATGCCTTTGGATGCTTTCATCTAAAGTGTGTGTGTGTGTGTGTGTGTGTGTGTGTGTGTGTGTGTGTGTGTGTGTGTGCATTTCATCAGTATACACAAAATAAAGAAAGAAGGATTATGGGGACACCCATTTCTCATTACCATATACAGATTATGCATGATCTTGTAATGCTACTGCTTTGCTCCAGGAATTGCTTCCTTTCTTCAGAGGTTTTGAAAATGTCTACTGTTAAGCACCTTTTAAAACATGTATATATGAAATCATTTATTTAAACAGGTGTGACTTTTTCATTTCAGTTAGTTCCACAGCAAACACCCTTGTGAGCTTTCTGCTGTCATGCTTCTGTTCCTCTGTAATATATCTTAGGTGCTTCAGGGCGATAGGCTGAAATATTTGGCACAGATTCTGGAATATTGTCTGTCTTTTGTCTTCTCTATGAACAAAACCAAAAACCGTTATAGGCTGGCTATACGCATGCAGAAAACTTCCCACTTGCTTTCCCATCAAACAAAGGTCTGCTGTGCATAATGATCTGCAAACAGCTTAGCGCATAGCTATCAATCGGCAATCAATTGTGATTTGATTTTGCTTGTCGATGCAGTGGCCTGTAGACTGAGATTTGATTTACTTTGTCACTATCATTACTTGCAGGACCAATAATCTCTTACCCCAACAGAGATAATTAAGAAGGGTGGGTACTACACCCTTTCTTTCTGCCCCATCACCCTCCGTCGTCATCAGGCTGATGACATAACCAAACCTTTCCTTGAAATGTATTTCAATTTAGCGAGCTGTATATTTCAGTCTGTATCAAAGTGTGCTTATTAAGGGAAAAAATCACTTTGTGAAATAAGAGTTTAGTAGTATGTAAACAATGTTAAGGTTTCAAGTTGTACTGTTCATTCCCTATCCCATATAGCCCATATATAAAAAAAACAGCCTGTTTTCAGTTTTAATTTCATGATTGTATGGAAAAGAGCTTATTTACATATACACACTCATTCAGCATACAGCAGTTTAGCCCCAGCCACAGTTAGTAGGAGTGTTTAAGCCCAGACTGCTACTTGAATTAGGCACAGCCACTTACACATTCTAGTTTTAAAATCTGCTTGCATTGCCCTGGTTCACAATGCACTTTAACATTCCATTTGCACATTGTACATATTGCTGCTACATTTATGTAAATACATAGAAAAAAAACACAAATTTTATCAGCTTATATATTTTATCACAAACTTGTGGTGCTCCTTGTTTGTTATTTACTTTTAGATTTGTGTTTAGAAAATTTCAGATTTACAATTGTACATATTTACATTTATACTTATATCTACATGTACTCATGTCTTTATTTTTATTTGTGTATTAGAAAATTCCAGAGTTTTAATTTAAAATTGTTAATAATTTATATATTGTTTATTGTTTATAATGTTTGCACAGTCAAAAAGGAGCGGTTCAGGATACATTTCACTGTGTGTTGTACAAATAAAGAATCTTGAATCTTGCATAACAAATAAGACTTGTTTAATTCCACGGAGTGAAGAAAGATATGGTCAACAGTGAAAAGGGTAAAGAGTGAAAAATGTTCAAGTAAAGCTGAATTTTGACCATTCTGGGTAATTGAACTCAAACGATTGCCGTTAGTGAAGCTCAGGGTGGTGGCTCAGGAAATGGCCTTTAATATTTCACAAGGAAACACTGACCCATACTCTGTATGTGGAGATATGACAGGAGGACGTGGTGGTGTGCAAGCAAAGTTCTGAATGGACTGAATGGACAGAGTGACTGCGTGCCTGTTAGTTTGTGTTTATGCGGAGCCCGTGACACCTGGCATCTTGGTTTCCTCTCTTTGGTTTCCTGACAGCTATTACCAGGTCATGTTCCAGTCGTCCTTACAAGACAGTGCTGCAAGTCCACATAATCCCCGATCAAACACTGAATATTTAATCCAGGGTAGTAGCTTGTTTGGGCCTGTGCACATTCTATCTGTTCCATCTGGATGAAGCAGACTCACCGATGAGCTGTGATTATACGACTATGTTAGACTGTCCTCAAGGAAGTTTAAGCCTCTGATTTTTATACAGTTAGATCCAGGACTAGGCTAAGGCAATTCAGTGCATATTTATTAAAGATGTAGACTTCTGAGGACTGATCATCATGTTTTAGGTGACAAGGGCAATGTGCGGGTGATATGGCAAAAATATATAAATAATTAACGACACTCATTGTCAGTTGTTTTTCTAAAAAACACACAAAATAGAGCTAGTAGAGCCACATTTGAAAATACAATCAAAAAGTATAAGTACAAATAGTTTTTATTCAGCAATTTCACAGATTGCACTGCCACAATTCTAATAAAATAATTTTGGGGTGACAATGTCTGCAGTATGGCCAGGAAAGATATTGTGACGTAAAGTATCACAATAACAGTAAATATTGTTCCTTTGCCCAGCCCTAAAAACCAAATGGAAATTTTGGGGAAAAAAGTACTCATTCCTTGGCTGACTCTGGCTAACAGAAGAGTTTCCGATGTTTACATTTTCCCATATATGTTTCAGATCCGTGTACATTACTACATACAGCAAACAGCCACACCATTAAACCCACCTGCCTAATATTGTGTAGCTTTTCCTCGTCGAGTTGTGACCTTGCGCTACATGGATTCCACAAGACTTCGTAGGGTGTTCTGTGGTACCTGGCACCACTAGCAGCCAGATCCTTTAGGCCATGTAATTTCTGAGGTAAGTCTGCATGGAGTAGACTAGTTTGTCCAAGACATCCCACAGATTGGATTGAGATCTGGGAAATTTTGGTCAGCACCTTGAGCTCACCTTGTCATGTTCTTCAAAGTATTCCTGAACACATTTTGCAGTGTGGCAGGTTTCATTATCTTACTGCCATTTGGGAATACCGTTGCCATGAAGTACTTGGTCTGAACCAAAATGTTTAAATAGATGGTACTTGTCAAAGTGACATTCATGTGAATGCTAGAACCCAAGATTTCTCAGCAGAACGTTGCCTCTAACAGCTCGAATTCTTCCCATAGTGCATCCGGTTGCCATTTATTCCCCAGGTTGGCAACGCACATGCGCCTGCTGGTCCACATGATGTAAAAGGAAACATTATTACCTTTTACATGATTTCAAAAAGTAACTGTCCTCTTGCTGCTGAATATATCCCACCCCATTGATAGGTACCAATGTCACAAGATGCTCCGTGTTACTTATTTCACCTGTCAGTGGTTAAATGTTGATTGGTGTGCCTACTACTTGCAAGCTAACACTCTCGCGCATTTACCTGATGTCATAAGACAACCTCACTATACACCAATCAGTGAACTCCGATGTAGTAGGTAAGTTACTTTGGTGTTAGAAGGCTACAGTTTGAGTACTTGATGTTTAACATTTGGTGACCATTCCATTTGCAAAATTGTCCAAATATTGAGGAGAAGCTTCAGATAAATTGCATTAACACTTAAAACATGAGCAGCAAAGATACGTACCGGAAGTAGAACTAATGGTAAATTGTCTTCATACAGCAAAACAACTTCCCCCAGTTTGTGTTGATGCTTGAGGCGTCAGATGTCATGCTGAGCTTTGTTTAGTGTTACTATGTCACGCAGAACCAAAGTTATTGTAATTTAAAAGCATATAATAATAAGAATAACCGCTACTGGGGTTTTAAAAATGGTATCACAGACAAATGCCCATAAAGAAGAAAAATGAACAAATTTATTTGATTTTAGGTCTTAGAAACAAACAGAAAAAACACAAGATCTTTGAACCGAGGAGAACTTTTAGGATAGTTTCTGCACACAAGTGGGTAGGGAGGGGGGGAGGGGGGTCCAGAGGGCGGCCAAGCTGCAGGTGGGCTGAGCATGTAGGAGAGCAAACACCAGTTCTAAACTGTTTTGCACCGTTTTTATTTGCTGAAATCATATTTTACTAGTATGCTCTGAGTTCTATGGGTTAATACAATCTGTACCTGTTTCTCACTATTCAGACACATTTCCAGCACAGTAAGGCACATCATGACAATAAAGAAACTGTCATAACACATTATGAGCAAAACCCTCCCATTGCTAAAGTGAAATGTAACTCCAGTCTTGGCTCACTGCGCCTGGTTTGGTCTGTCTGCTTCCTTCACCAGTAGCTTTAGCTTCAGCTTACAGTCTCATGAACAGTTACCTCTACAAGCTATCAATCACAGGTGATGCGATTGCTAGCACCTTGACCTTTAGCTTTGGCCCCTGTGCCACAGCTCACTGCTCTTGGCGTCCAGACCTGAGCGAGATGAGCCTGTAACCTTTCAGATATCCTGCCTTGACTGAGGGGATAATGCTGCTTCTCTTTGTCAACAGAGGTGTTCTTAGCGTCATTGAATTACGTGTCTATTGTGTCAGTCAGACTGGCAGGCATTCTCTCTGATGGCCGACTGGCCTGATGCCAGGTTACTGCCACCCTCAGACGCTCTGGAGACAGGCAAGACCGGAACACGGTCAGCTATAGCCTTCAAAGGCCCAGCTTTCCCTTTCAGTTATGAATAGCTAATGTTTAACCTGAGGTAGAGAAACTTGAGCTTTTTGCTTCTTGTGTCTGCTTTGCCTGCTGCATCTTCATTTCCATTTTGTTGCCAAATAAAAATAACTTTCCACTTCAGCTGTTATTTCAAACCGGGGCCACTGGCACGCGTGGTTATGTTCTGATGTTTCAGCAGTTAGCGCAGAAGCTAAACACACATCGTTTAAGTTGTTAGAGGTATCATGAATAAATAAATCATGATGCTGTCATGTTAGTGTTGCCTTCAGGGTTTTGAGAGATTATGGAATTCCTGTTCAGGGACCCTGGACCTGTCATTGTGATACTTACTGTACACACGCTTGTGCGATCAGTTGTTCTGCTGATTAATGGATTTTCATAGATGCAGCATCTGTTGGGATCCGTGAGTGGCAGATTGTTTCCATGAGCCTGACAAGCCAAATATGGGGGAGGAAGAATTAAACTTGTAGAGAAGCCACAAAACTGGTTCTTATCTGGAATTATTTGAAATGACTGAGGCTGGGTGATGATATAACTTCACAAAATAATTATCGTCGGCAGAATTAAGACAATAACGCATGACATTGCAATCCAAATTTACTCATCAAGTACTGTATGTGACCACTGTAGAGCATTTCAGTCATGTGATCTTTTGCTTTCAACCCTCACGCCTTCTGCATTGCAGTTGGAAAACAATGGAGAATTAAGATCTGAAAAAAATGAGCACCAAAAGTTTTGTATTCAGTTGTATTTCCCAGTGGTTACTAATTCAAAGGTTTGAGAACTATGTTAGATAGATAAAACCGATAAGCCAGTGAACGATGTGGCCTTGCTGCTGGGTTATGTGTGCCATTTGAGTAACTTGTACTGTGAAGGCTTGAAGGATCCCTTTGAATGACGACTTTTGAATGACAGCAGACCCCTTACCACGTACTGACTTACACTGGTGGGTTGATTTAACAGACCAGATCAGATCGTCTCTTCCTCTGTTCAGCATTCCAAGTTAGTTGATGTATCTTCAGATTTGTTTGAAATTTGCTAGGATCCCACCCTTGTTAATAATGTGAAAATTCAGTTGTTCTCTGCAGTCATTCAGGTGCAAATCAAAATATTGTCAAACTAAAGAACTAGCACCCTTCTTTTGGACCAGCTTGACATTTTCCACCATTTTTCGTATGTTCATTTACAGCGCTGGAAAAAATAAGAGACCACTGCAAAAATGTTCGGTTTCTCAGGTTTTATCTTTTATAGTTGCAAGTATTGAACTGAACACCTTTACCTTAGTTTTTAAGAACTGTTGACAACATTTCTCCTCATTGCCAAATAAAAATATTGTTCTTTAAAGCATCATTTTAAAGGAAATGACATCAAAATAAGAGAAATTATGCAGTGTTTACAGAACTTGAAGGAAAACAAATCTCTCGTTCACTCTTAAACAAAATGGCAATAATTGCTTTTGACAAACTTCTTGTAGTGTTTTACCAACTGGTCACATTGCGAGAGGAGAGTGTTGATTACAGCGGTGTTTTTATACTTTTCCTCCTTAAATAAGATGTGATTCAGGTGTTCACTAATCAGTACCTCATAACAGAATGAGGTGCTTGTGTAGGAATTTAACAGACACTGGCATGGAATGGTTGTCCTACTCAGACATGCTGATTTAAACATATATTGCAGTGATCTCTTGTTTTTTTCCAGAGCTGTATATATGTATGCATATGTAATTGTTCAGTTAGTATGATTATGCAGTGCAGTGTTTCTTACTGAATACATTTTAAACCAGTCATAGATTGCAATAATTGTACAGAGCATCAAAAAATGTGGCAGCAACATGTAACAGATAACAAATAGAAGTTATTCTGAATAATATTGTCACAAATGTAAACTGTAGCGATGTTTGGTATTAAGTATCGTTCCAACTTTAAGAGTGACGGTGTTACATCTGCCAGTCATCTTAGCTCTTGTCTTCTTTATGTCACCTCTATTCAACATGAAAACCTTTTCAGGTTGAGCAGATAATATTGTGGCATTTGCACATGTCTGACTATGATACTGCATTGAACAGATTTCACACCTGTATGCAGTTAAAAGATTTTATATCACTAAAAGATCATCACAATCCGTGCTCTCTATTTTTCCCACTGAATGGGTTTCAAGCTGTGAGCATTCTGCCAGTTATTTCAAAGATTACCCCACAGAAGAATATCATGGCTGAATAGGATAGATTCTTCCAGGCTTCTTTCAGAATCTGAAACACTGGCTGCAATGCAATCATCTGAGCCTTGCCTGGACCTCAGGGAGTCCAGCGCTCTTATTGTTTTTCTGCCATTTGATTCAGCCTGCAGCTTCCAGTCAGCCCAGTTCATTCGATTCCATTCCAGCCTCTCTAGCAAGTACAATCAGTTTTCTCATTTGCACTAATGTTTGTAAATGAGAACCTCCTCAGTCTAGAAAATGGGTGGCATATTTATAGAAGTGCCCAATTTCTTTTCTGAGCGCTAGTCCGTGTGTGATATGGGTTTTCACCTTTAACCTTTCAATGTCATGATTTATCTTTGCTTTGCTTTGGTATATAATTAAATGCAAAGTAAGTTGCACACTGAACAACATTTACATTCAATTTGTATTCTGTATTCTGTAGGTCTGCGCTTTTTTTTTTCTCAGTGTCAAAAAAATGTCAAAATCCTTTCATCCAATTCAAAACAGCTTTCATCCAATTCAAATTAGAATAAAACATTTCTTTGACTTACAAGGACAAATATGGCTCTACTTATTAGTTTGTAAAACATTCCGTTGCTAATTATTTCACGGTGCATTCAAAACCATTGTAAAATATTGATACACATACACCATGTGATATTCTGTATTAATGTCCTAACTCTTGAATAAAACATTGTGCTGTGAATGGACTGTTAAGCTGCTTCCATGGACCACCGAACAATTGTTAGTTGCTGTGAAAAGCCAGATTTGTTTACACAAAAGGACTCATATCTTATTTAATTAACTCCAACTAGGCTGATCAACTAGTTGGCAAAAAGACACTCAATCAACAGGCAAAAAGACTAAGCTACGAGGCTAAACGGCTCCTGCATTAATATCATAGACTGCATTGTTGTTAAACGGCAACATAAAAGTACAGAATGTCACTTGAAGAGCTTACACATTTCAAATGTCCATGTTTTAGTCAGATCTGCTTTAAGTAGCATTAAAGCTGTCATGGCAGAATGAACATACACCGTTAGCTTGGAACTAAAATAAGATGGTCATCTGGTGCTAGATGCTAGTGGAAATTAGCTGGAGATAAAAGGTTTCTGCATAAAGCACTGCTGTGTTATGATAGGTTCGTGACATGACAAAAAGTTAAGAAGTAAATTAAACTTTTGACTGAAAGTTCTTATCCTTTATTCAGCAGTCCAGTGATAACTGCAATAACATACTCGCAACAAACTTCATTTCTTTGTGGACAATGTTTTCACTTTTATTATTAATAATAACAAATTGCATATTGGAATTGGAACATTCCACAGTTTAGGCTTTGTTTGTGTATTTTTTACTGTTTTAAAGAAACAAGATACTTTTTAATAATATCCTGACCCATGATAAAATCACTGTAACACATGGCCTCTGGTAACTTATTGCTTTTTTACAATAAACACTTTCAACTGATTTTCCATGCTTGTTTCAATGTGCTATGAGGGAGTAATAATGAATATTGAAATACAACATGATTGTTGTTAATAACAAGGAGAACTATGGTGTCCCTATCACTACTATGTGTCTCTAAAATGCACCCCTTTAAGGCTAATGCACCCCTTTAAGGCTAAAATCTGTTCTTCTTTGTCAAAAATATGATTTCTCAATGAGGCAATGAAGATGAAAATGTGAAACTGATATTTCCGAACCTGAAATAGAATTGCTTGAGGCACATTTAAAGCTGCTCTGACTGAATGTGCTTGATGTGTATCATTTATATACTGAAAAAAAAACAGTAACACACATGTAACTCCAATTCCACATGCTATTTTACTGGCTGCCATGGACACACTTTGAACAAAAGTATTGAGACACATGACCATTACTGCAACCAAGAATTTAATGACATTGGATTCAAATATGTAGACTTCAATATGGAGATTGGCCCCCTTTGCAGCTATAACAGCCTTCAACAGCTATAACAAAGGCTTTCCACAAGATTTTGGAGTTTCTGTGGGAAAACGTTTTTGGAGTTTTTTGTGCTCATTCATTCTGTAGAGCATTTATGAGGTCAGACACTGATTTTGGAGGAGAAGTCCTGGCTCGCAATCTCCGTTCCAGTTCATCCCAAAGGTGCTGGATGGGGTTGAGGTCAGGGCTCTGTGTGGGCCAGTCAAGTTCCTCCACACCGAACTCATCTGTGTCTTTATGGCATTGTCCAAAATGTCTTGGCTTGCTGAAGCATTATGATTGACCTTCGCTGGAAGTAAGGGGTCTAGCCCAAACCCTGAAAAACATTTGCTTTACTTCTTTTTGGATAATAGTTTTCAGAAGACTGTTTGACTGGAGTCAGTCAGCGTTTGGTGGAAATGGTAGTATGTGTTCTGTCAAGTTGAAAATGGCTTGCCTTTTATTTGTCTGGGTGTGTTCTGTTGATGCTTTTCCTTTTTCATTTTGTCATTTCATTAGTCATCTGCCACCGCCATGCCATTTACCCACCTCAACCACTGCACTCTCGAATGATCATTACAGTAAGCTTAAACTGAGTCATGTTCCTCCTCTCTCCTTAAGGTTTGTCAGTTTTTTTATTCATTTCAGTTTTTATAGCTATTGATAGTGTGCACAACCTGTATTTTTAAAACTTTTTTCCTCACTTTGATCCTGCCAAATCCTTGATGACTTAAATGAGTGTCACCAAGCATCACAGTAGCAGGAAAAACTCCCTACGAGCATGAGAAGGAACCACTGATAGAAGCCAAGGCTCAAACCGAGAACCCATACTCCTCTGAGCTGCAGTGGATGGCAAAATGTCTAATTCGGTAACAAATGAGAGGGAGCAAAGTCAAGAAATGAGATTACTGTAAACATTCTACATGTACATTTGGATTAGTGAAATAAACAGCAGGAAAAATGCACGTATTTTTGCTGACTGTGGTTTGTAGTCTTTGCTGTCCGCTGTCGTTATCTTTGGTATAGGAAGGTAAATACAGTAATAAATTCATTTAATTTACAGTATTAAAAATACAGAGCTTTAAGAAGAACTAAATGAAAAACATGAACATTTTGGACTGTAGCTGCGTCAAAGGGCAGCCGCCAATCAGCATCAAGGAGGAATAAATAGCGTTCTCGGACTGGCTATTTTCAAACCTCCCGCCTATGAGCACAGTGGTATTTCACCATCCCAAGACGTGCTTACTTTGTGCTCTCTGGACAGTACCAAAACATTTCTAGTTATTTTTTATATGGAAATGTCGCTGAATTTACGTTAATATTTGTTATAAAATTAGTCAATTATATTTTTCTTAATAATTTAACACTGAAATGCATGAAAAATGATATATTGCCACGAGTAAAGCTGTGATGTCCGGGTCTCATCCGCCACGTCCCTTCGTCCTCGTGCAGGGGTTTTTATGTTTGGGCGCAGTGCTTAGCAACCCAGGATGAGGACGAGGGGCCGTGGCGGACGAGACCCGAACGTCACAAAAGCAAAAAACTGTGGAGGATATCTGCAGTTTCCGCGTTAGTGCGGGGGTTTCAGCGAACAATTATTAGTTCAGTTCTCAGAAAAAATCCGCGCTGGACTGTAAATCCGAATGATGGTCATGTTGGCAGTAGATTTTGGACTGCGCTAGGAAGCTAAAATTCAGAATTGAATTTCGAGGTCTCCTTAGCTGAGTCTTATTAGCAATAGTTTAGTTAGTAGGGATGGGAATAGCCATAGAGGTGATGACATGATACTTTCCGGATAATCGGGCTCCATTACAATTTTATTGCTACTCTTTGCCCTGAACGCAGATATAGGAGCCTCTGCAGCCGCACTGGCCACTATGACTTCTTTTCCAATTTGTGCCATCAGTAGACATTAAAAACAATGTTGTCAAAGCAGTCTTCAGTTCCAAAATAAGTGTATGAAATAAACAAAAATATGTAATGTGATACTAAGTAAATAAATACTGGTACTTGGTACTACTGTGTCACTATAACATAGTTCCTTTCCACAATGCAATGTATATTAGGTGTAAAAGTTAGTCTGTTCAACATAAAGAATGTGGTCGTGCAATGCGAGTACCGTCTCCTGCTGGTGTAGCATTCAACCTCTGCTGCATTCAGAAAATTATGCAAATGATTTCCTCTTCAGAGAGAGATATTAATCAATATTGTTTAATGGTGATGGATTCCTGTACTTTCAAAATCATTTCCTCCTCTTAAAGGCTTTTAGAAGTTATGTGAAGTTGTGACACTACATTTCTACTTGTGCCGAGTTGAGAGACGGATAAAGGATCACCCACTGTTTCAGTACTTTGTGGAACCACCTTTCACTTCAGTTACTGCCTTGATTCTTTTGTGATGCTTCTCTACCAACTTGGCACATCAAGACCGTGCAACACTTGCCCACTCTTCTTTACAGAACTGTTCAAGCTCAGTAACATTGCATGGGGACTGTTGATGGACTGCAAACTTCAAGTCGTTCCACACATTTTCCGTAGATTTTGAATCTGGACTCCAATTAGGACATGCAAGAACATTCACTTTTTTTCTCCTTCAGCTACTGTGTGGTCAATTTTGCTGTACGCTTTGGGTCATTGTCACGTTGGATGGTGAGTCCTCTTCCCATTGACAACTTTCTGGTCGAGAGCAGCAGATTTTCTCAAGAATTTGTTGGTGTTTTCCTAATGCATTTTTCATTCTGTCCTGACAATTGCCTCAGTCCCTACTTCAGAGAACCCCCCCCCACGCACAACGGGATACTACCTCCTCCCTGCTTTACTGTAGGTAGGATGTTCTTTGGGGAACTGTATTGGTTTTCTGTCAGATGTAAAATTTGGTGTTGAGGCCAGATAGTTTGATCTGACTGTAGCACTCTTTTCCACTTGGCCTCAGTATCTTCAAGGTGCCTTTTGGCAAAGACTTAATGTAGCCTTTCTTTAGGGGTGGATTTTTTCTTGCAACCCCTTAACTTATCAAAAAGTTAAAATTGATTACAAGTGGAAGCCAATAAGTGGATTCCGATTAGTTCTTCCTGATTGAATTTTAATGTACTTTTAGGAGGTGGGTAATCCATAATCCATTTCAGTGATTGCTTTTGTTTTTCCTAAACGGTTGCTAACATATCTTTCATGTCTATATCATAAGTTGCATCAAGTAAATATACTGCTGGATTTTTTTTTGTGTTGTCATTTTAGGATTCAAAGCAATGAAATGGGAATATTTTGAGAGTGGCAATTCTGTGCTATACCCACTGCACGAAAATATGGAGCACGTTGGAGCCAATTGTTACCTTTGTTTAATATTTGTGATGGAGCTCAGGAAGTGTGTGTTGACGTTTTAAATGATGCAGAAAAGTCCTTCTGTGGTGGTCAGGAACGAAAATATGTCATGGGCAGATTCAGTTGTTTCCAATCCCATTTAAATGCAAAGTAACACCACTGGTGTTAATGTGCATGGTTGCACTGCATAAGAAATCAATGAGTTTAAGACATCTAGGCTGGATTTAGCTCCTCATACTGTTTTTTTTTAAGTGTGGAAAGCCATTAAACAAGCATCCATTGAATCTGTATTTGATTGGTTTCGTTTTTTTTCTAAATAAGATGGATTACTTTAATGTTTTCCTTGGTTTGGTCTTTTGAATACAGTTTGATGGTGAGAGCTTTCATGCTGTTGACAGTGATGGATACTGAAATTAACTGTTAACAACATTAGGGCTGTAACAGTTACTTGATTATAACTGATTGCTCGATTAGAAATGTACAAGCTGTCTAAGTGATTAAACTTTGGATCATAAACAGAAGATCCCTAGGTCATTACACATCTGAACAGTCTCTATAAGGAGGATTTATTAGAACATTTATGTGTCATTGAAAGGAAGGAAACCCACACAAGTAGGATTTCCCAGATATGGCACATATGGTTGTAGTCCCACATTTTATGCACATAAAGGAAATTTTTGTTTTTTGCTGTAATAAATTGTGTATTTGATTGCATTATTAAGTCAATTATTATTTGGTTGTTATAATTATTAAGTTAATTATTATGATTGCTATTAAGTCAATTATTAAGTTAATTATTATGATTGCTATCAAAGTCAGTAGTGACACCCCTAAACCATATTAGCAAATTAGCCATGTCATAAGTAGACTTGTCATTGAACTTCGTATTACATGCTGTCCCTTCATTGCTCAATTATAAAAGAATTACAGATGAGTTTAAGGTGTTGTAAGTTGTAACTGAACATTGCCCTCCTTCTGTTCTGACATGTAATACATTTCTTTCTCAAGGGACTACAGTTTTGCTGATGCTTGCTCACACATCTCCAGAGAGCCAGATACAATCACAGATGTTGGATTTCCCACCTTAAAACACATGAGATCAGAGATTGATGGGACACCCCAAATTGCACAGAGCCAAATGGCTGGTGTCACTTTTGAGACTGATATGCCGCTGGTTGGTCTTTTGGAATCACTGAGGTTCACATCACCATAGCGATTATGCGGCATTGCACTAGCTAGCAATCTCTGGCCCTGCTTGACTGCTTCATCATGAAAATTACAGCAATAGATCTCTATGACAGATGCATTGCACCATAAAGATTGCTGGATTAGGGTTTTTTCTTTTCTCTCCCACTGGCTTGCTGTAAGAATCCTGCTAAACAAAAATGCTGTAAGACTTTCTCAAGTAAGACTTTCTCAAAAAAAACAATAAAAAAAAAACAATGAGCTCGTCTTGCACTGTAAGGACAAGAAACTTGAATCGCCATTTCCTTTATGATCTGTTTTGTTGGATTTCTATTAATACAGAGATTCTTTCAACAGAATGACCATATTATGAGGTCTGTGTGTGTGTGTGTATGTGTGTGTATATATATATATATGTATATATATATATATATATATATATATATGTGTGTGTGTGTGTGTGTGTGTGTGTGTG
>JBBPCX010000011.1:14025277-14038546 GCA_037974365.1 Hydrocynus forskahlii | reverse complement strand
GTACGGTAGTACAGCAGTAACAGTCTTGCCAAGGAATCTTATAATACAGTGGTGGTATTTCTGCCTGGATGGATAATTACACCTCAGTCCTGGATGAGGATGTTTTTCACTACACTAGCCAACTGCTTGTGCATTTGTCTCTTTGTAATTTTCACACCCAGGTATGAAGAACCGCACACATTATTCAACTGAATTACATCTGTGATTTAAAAAAAAATGTTTAGCCAAGTACTAAACCAGCAGTGCTACTTAGTACCACAGTTGTGCTTGTTCACCTAGGTCAGCAGTTAGGTTGGCATACAGACACCCAGGTTTGTGTGGCACATTCACACAGTGCATGCTTGTATAGTGAGAGAATATTTGAATAAAACTTGAAAACAATACAAAATTGTGAATTCTGTTCAACTGAAGAGGTTGAGGGATAGGATAACATGATGAGCACCATATTTAACATCAGCTATATGTTACTGCTGGCCTTGAATTTTGGAGTCGTTCTGCTGTCTGTATGTATTTCTCCTGTGGCTCATTAAGTCACTGTTTCTTATCTGCTTTTCCTTTAAAAGCCCGAGGTTCTCTGCAGTGTCCTCTGGCCTTGCGGATGCTGATTTCCTTAATCTCGCTCTCTAACCATGCCTTTGCGTAACCCATGTTAATGCAGCCGCTGGTGTGCTTAGCAAGTCTGATCGTTTCCTCCACGTGGCAACTGGTGGCGAGTGACCGTGAGTCAGTGGATCCTATAGTGACAGCCCTGCGCCGAGCAACCGCACTTCATACGCATTACTGTCAGTTCTATAGGAGAGTGCCATCACAGCAGATGGCCACTGCGATTAATGTGTCTTTATAGCATTTGACAACCTGCCTGACAGGAGAGAGGGGGTCGATCAGAAAGTCAGGAAGGGGCAGCAGAAAGTGGAGATGTGCTGAAAGCTAATTCTCCTGATCTAACCTTAGGCGTTTTATGATTAATTCATTTTTAACAAAGGTGATGCAAAAGGTGGCACGTTTTCACATGTGCTGTAGGTAAGTCCTCTTCACAAATGTTGTAAAAACATTCACTACAAAACACAATGTACTTAAAACCTTAATTTACCCCAGACAATACGCCAAACCCCTTCGTTTGAATGAAGTGACTGTTAATTTGTAAAACCGACCCCTTAATTTTACCTTAAAATTAGATTTAAGGCATGAGTGTGAAACCCCTTAATCTTAAATTTAAGGTGTTAATTCTGGCAGTTCTATTGTTTAAGGTGCAAACTTGAAAAAGTAAGGGGAAAATTCAGTTGTTTTACCCCTTCATCAGCCTTGATCTGTGCACTTTTTCCCTTTATTTTCCTTAATTACCCGTATGGGAAATGGGGGAGCAAAATTAAGGTAATTTTAAGGGGTAAGATTAAGGCGTTTGGTTTAGTAGTGATTGTAACGTGAGGCATTTTAGATTTTGTCCCAATACATACACCACCTCTTCATGTGCAGCACAAGTTCCAAGTCCACTCACGTCAGCATACATCGCATTCAAGCATGTGATTGCGCTTGCTTTATCGTCTGCCATATGCAGAACTCCTAAAATAATCAATTATTAATCTTGCATGTCCACTTTTCAGTCTCATCATCAAGCGCTTGCATGGTTTATATTGGAATACGATTCAATTATAGATGCTCGGCACTTAATGACACATGTACTGTAGGCCTGAACAGAATGGTCTTTATTTTTAACCCTTAGAAGTTGCTTCTGTAGATAGCGCTGATGATATAGAAGTAAATTTAGAACACAAATCAGCAATTTTTATGTTAAGCTGAACTACCGAATGAAGAGACGACTTTCTTTTCCATGGTTAACTGAGTGCTCCAGGTTTGTTGCCATTGTGATGAAAGAACAAGTAAATGATAATATTAACAACGTAGTCTGTTAGAACATAGTTTTCTTGTAATTTGAGAGCATTCAGTCACGTGTTACTTTGACATTGTGTTCAGCAAATAGTATAACTTCACTGTCTCCATCATCTGCAGACAAACTTTCGTTCGTTCAAGGTTCTTTCCATCAGCAAGATCTACTTTCCGCTCAGGTTCCAGGTTGGTGTTGTTTCAAATCAGTCCATTCTGGTCCTGTTCCTGAACCACAGAAACGGGAAATGAACCACATTGATTTGGAGTTGATCCCAGAACAGATGCAGGATGACTCAGTGTTGCCAGCTCTCTACTCCTGCTTCACTGTAAACCTGCATTCAGCTGCATGGGCTAATATTGCACATGACTCATGTATATGTAGATCATATATCTGGAATCAATAATTAAATAGAGCTGCCATGGCAACTAAAGTATTTGCTGTTAAGTAATTACTCTCAAATGGAGGTTAGCTGTAATCCACATTTTACCACATGAAAATCAATTATCATAAAATTACTTCCCTTTTCCCACATTAAGTTCATCTTTAATAGCGATGCATGTATTTATGGAATTCCTGTCCATTCTGGTTGAATTAGTAGCCGTTTGCAGTCTGATCACTCCCCCCCCCATTTCCTTGCTTCTCGTTTTCCCATCCACTCACAGCCACGTCTTTGCACTTTATGGCTTCTCGCTCACTAGACAGCACCAAGAAATATTAGAAATGTTATAGCCCAAGGTCTGTGGAGGTCAGTTTTTAAGGAGTCAATAAAATGAACTACAATGCTGCATTCTCTCTCAGGTTCTATTCTTAGACTGTCTAAAAGCCTGAGGAGCGATTCTTTCTGGCCTGTGTCTTCGAAAAGAGCAGTGATGAAAAATAACAGGCAGACCTTGGTCCAGGCAGGTTAATGAGCAGTGTCTGGACGTCATACACATCTATCTATCTGTCTGTCTGTCTATCTATCTATCTATCTATGTATCTTTGTATCTGTCTATGTAATATCTGTCCATCCATCCATCCATCCATCCATCCGTCCATCCAGCCATCCATCCAACAAACCATATCCATCAGACTGAATACACGGGAAACACTAGATAGTAGTATGTCATGGCCTTTTTTTAGTTTGGGCTTCCTTGTATGCGCCTACTTTGAGAACTTTAAGGATATGATCATGCGTTCAAGCTGGTGTGAAAGACTCCACATGTGTTAAATCGGCCAAACTCAGATCCCCTAAATGCATAAATGAACCAGGGCATTGGTTGAAATGAATATTAATGAGTGTCATGCATAATTCATCTGTGCATTTCTGCCACTCAGGTTAACCTTGTGCATTTTTCATGGACACATTTAGATACATAGCTTCCTCATTTACAAGTGCACAACTTAGTGTACGTCCAAGGGCTTTTAATATATATATTTTTTACTTTGGGCTCTATGGTATAAGATGTAATATCTATAACAACAATTACAGAGCATGTTTTAGCTTTGCAGGCCACTAATATGGCATTCAACATGCAATATTAGCTAACTGCTAATGAGTCATTTTGTCTGGTACACCAATCTTGTATCGTTTATATCAGCTCTACTTATCATGTATGTGCACATTTTAGTTTACACTTGCAGACTGTAGTCTGTTTTTCGCATTACTAGTTCACCCCCTCTTTCCCCTTCATTAATGGTCAGGGGCCCCACAGGACCACCAGAGGACAGATACTGTACCGTTTGAGTTGTGGATCATTTTCAGCACCGCAGTGACACTGACATTGTAGAGGTGTCCCTGTGTGTGCATGTGTCATCCTCTAGTCCTTCATCAGCGCTCAGTTTCTGGATGCCGGACTCTTTTAGCTCTATGTTTTTGACTGGTGGACTGTTCTCAGTTCAGCGTTCCACTATCATGTCAGTGTCACTGCTGTGCTGAGAATAATCCACCACTCAAATAATACCTGCTCAATGGTGGTCCTGTTTGCACCGTTACCCAGTTCATCAATGGTCTGGACCCCCTCCAGACCATTGATGAACTGGGTAAAGGTGTAAACAAATATTGCAGAGAAACAGATGGTCTACAGTCTGTGAACTACAAAGTGCACCTGTATGGTAAGTGGAGCTGATGGACAATGAGTGCAGATACAACTTGGGCATAACTAATAAAGTGTCTCATCAGCATGTACTTGAGTTATTTCACACACGGGATTTTCTTCGCAGCATAAACTGGAAGTGTCTGTAAATGGTTTAAAGTCTATAGTGGTAATACAATATTCATTTTTGCCAAGGATGGACAGTATTGTCATCACAATGTAAAGGTTTATTATTATTTATTGAAATCCAACAGTCATAAATCATCATCATGTGTCAACAAATCCAACTTAGGACCAGGTATCTAAATTCAGCTGACATCCTAAAAGGCTTCATCTGAGCAGTGCGACTTGTGACATTCCTGGACGGAAAACAAAACAATCTGTCATTGTCATCGTTTCAATGCAAGGGTTATTGAATAAGAATGCTGAAGCAACCTCCGGTAGACTGAAGCCCTTTTCACAGATGCATTGCAGTTTTAAACGTTTCTAGCCTGCTGTATGTGTTAACGCAAAATGTCTGAATCAGTCGGACTGGACGTTACACTGCATTACACCTCGCCCTCAGGCCCTAGCACAGAATCCGATTAATGTCCATGTTTAGCATGTTTATAATAGTATTAGAATATTTATAATAGTCCTAGAAATATTATAATAGTCTTTCATATTTGCTAGGGCTGTAACGGTACATGTATTCGTTCCGAACCGTCACGGTACATGGGTCACGGTTCGGTACATGATGTCGTACGGAGAATACACGGTACGACGGAGAAGACGCGATTAAAGTAATGCGGAACTAAATTTACAGGCGTGAGTTTCATACGGAAACATTAAAGAGTTTAGCTTCAAGCTGATTCAAGCTGATCTCATGAAAGCCTAATAACATGGCTACTGAAAACGGCACAGATGAGCTGGAAGACCCGCCTGCGTCTTTTAAATTGAGCATGTGGGATTATTTTGGGTTCCCAGTGAATTGCGATGGCAATGGAGAGAGAATGGTAGATCGCACAAAGACGGTGTGTCTGTTTTGCTCGGCAGCTGTAGGGTATGTGTGCATAAACACATCAAATATGAAAACGCGTCTTCGACGGCATCACCCAGATGTGAAAATAACCACTGGAGAGACCAGTGGTTATTTTAACCACTGGAGAGACCAAAAAAACCCCGGAGTCCAACTGCTGCTCCCGGCAGTTTTTAAACAGCCTCTAGATTCCAGTGCAGACAGAACCAAAACAATACAGAAGCAATTGGCATTTATATTTCATCATAGATGACCCAGGCTTTAAGTATCTATTACAAGTGCTTGAGCCTCATTTTACTTGTTTTACTTAAAGGAATAATAACTTTTGTTGTAAAATATTTTTAAGAAATGTTTTTTCAGTGCATGTTTTCACTGTGAGTTTGTTTGCTGTTTCCACTACATAGTAGATGAAAATGTGAAAATATTCTTGTGCCTTATTTTTGTAAAAATGAAACTAAAGTTTCAGTGCCATACCTGCCATCTCACATACTTTCTGTTAGGTAAGACTAATATTAATTACTAATTTCTATTAATAACACAAGATGTTTCAGTTGTTTTTTAATCATCCAAGCATGAAAATATAAGCAAGCGTGTGTGTTTACTGGTAATACACTGCTGTTTATTTAAAATAAACGAAAAACAAAGCAATTTTTTGTTACTTAACTTTGCTGTATCGGAACCGTACTGAACCGTGATGTCAGAACTATAGTGTGAACCGAACCGTTACACCCCTAATATTTACACGCCTGTACTTTTTTATTTGAACAGTCGTGCACTAAGAGAATTGCATCTATAAATTTAGTTGTATAGCTGCTACAATGACAAAGAGATGATCAGCAATGCACTCAATAAGTCAAAGGCAAACAGCACACAAGTTTGGCCACTGAAAAGTACTGTCTTCAGCAGCTTAGACCCAAGTTCTATACAGTCTTTTAGCTTACAGCAAATTTAAAGATGACGTTTAATGAAACATATTGATTGTGGTAAATAACATTAAGTTGTATGGAGTTCCAAATCTTTTGCTTATAAACTGTCTCACTTCTTATATTGATGGCTTTTACTGCAAACATGTGTTTCTTAGATCCTGCATGAGTTCATGGTTGTGCAAATTTCACGCCTTGCTGGAGAGAGAACTGCCAGATGTGAGCAATGATCTTTGCACCTTAAAAAAAGACCCTTTACATTGTTATAGCAAACATGCTCTGGAATTAAGAAATGGATGCACACTAAACCATAAAGTGTAGTACTTGCATTATTTCACTGTGCAGAAAATGCCAAGATGCAATAATCCATTGTTTTATTAGTAAAAGAGAATTGTATTTACATTATTACAAACATAATTTATTAGTTAGCAAGCAGCTTGCATGGTTCTTTCACATTGTCTACGTGGGTGATCATCACTTTTAAAATATTATTTTGTTCATTTAAAAGCATGAATGAAATGTATATAATTATATTTCTATAACATAGCTACAAATCCCTTGGTGATCCTGCAGGTTTCTTTGATAGACTGAAACTGGTGAGTTAGTGAAAGCTACTAAAATAGCAAACATTTAAACAAAGAGCAATAACTAAATACACATTCAGTTTTTTGGCTCTAGTTTTGAGTCCTGGATTTCACTGCAGGTGAAAATTGCTCATAGTCACTCATTTAAATTGTAAAAAGAGACGGATAAATATCAATCTATTTGTTACAAAAATATACATTTGAATATTTTGACTCAAACAAATACTTAAATGTGGGGTTAATTGTGAAATGTAATGAGTGTTCAGGAATACCAGTGAACAGAAAGGACACCAAAGGGTGTGTGGAGTTGGCATCTCGTCGTGTCTGTGTGGATTTCCATCAGGTACTCCCACAGTCCAAAGACAGGCATGTCAGGTGAACTGGAGATGCTGAACTGCCCCCTCGGTGTGGCTGTGTGTGCCACTGTGTCTTTGTGTGTCTGCCCTGTGATGGACTGGCAACCTGTCCAGGTTGTTTCTCTGCCTTTTGCTCTATGAGCCCTGGGATCGGCTCCAGCACCCCCCGTAGCCCTGTTTAAGGGTAAGCGGCTCAGGTAATGGATGGATGGATGTTTTTTCTTGTCATAATAAATACTACAACAGCCTTGAGAAATCATGTTTTCGGTGGAGAAGGGCTACTGGGACATGCAGCATACAGGAGATACAACGTTTGTGAATAGGAAAGGTAATATTTCTTTGCGAGAAGGGAATAATAGTGACAAGGACAGGTAGGCTAGGACGGCAGGGAGAATCGGAGATTACCAGGGGGCTGGTGAAAACAGATCCAAAGAGATATTAGATGGTGGAAACTATATCATAGGAAATGCATATCAGTGGAAATGGCTATAGGGGGAAAAAAATCATGTGGTTTTACCAAACGTCTGATTTGGGCCCCTTGGCGTGACCAATTAATGAAGTGTGATTGTAGAATGACCTAAAATGTGTTAGTGTTAACCTAAAGCCTAGTTCATATAAAACATAATGTAACGTATAATGACTGTGTAAATCATTATGAAAGAAAAAATACTTTCTTAACCTCAATGTATGTGAATGTAGTGACATCGTGTTCCATTGACATTGTTTTGTTTATGTGCCATTTCTATAATGCTGTTGGAACAGAAAAACCTTCAACACGACGTGTACCAGGTGCTGTTCTTGGCCAGGTGTCCTCAGAAGTTCAGTTGGCTGCTTTCACATGGAATGGGAAGCCAACCATCTGATGTAGAGATCTGCTACAGTGGGAGTTGGCTATGATCAGACTGGGCCGGAAATTTTCTGTAGATGATACAGAAAATTGTACATGTTATGTTTATCTGGGTATAATTTTATTTTGGTGTTTGGACCAAGCAGGTAGGCTATGGAAACGTCTGTGAACAGAAGAACAGCTGAACCCTGCGATGATTCACAAACCAGGTAAATACTTATTCTAGAGCAAGAGCATGAGTCTAGAAAGCAAAATACAGACAGCATGAGAAAAGTGGTGTAAACGTAAACCTCCGGGAAGATGGAGGTCGGACAGTTGGCTTCTGGTTCGAGCTGGTGTATAAATAGGGAGGACAGTTGTGAGGAAAGTTGTCCTGAGGAAAACGGGATGGTAACTGAAACAACAGCTACTTAAACCAAACGGAGCCGAGGGGGAGCAGGGCAACAGACACATGGTACAAACTCCTGGGAACCATGTGGCCGCATAGATAGATGACACAAAACAAAAATAAAGTCAGGGTGAATCCCAGGCCCAGTAGTCTGGCGATTTGGAATGGGGAAGGCGTGGCGTGACAAAATGAAAGTTAGTCCAACTGCAAAAGACCGACAATAAGTCTGAAATTTACTTGGTTGGAAATCATAAGCTGTAGCTGACGTATATAAATGAGATCAGACAATATTGGAATTTATTTGGGACATGGATCCCACTGATCGTGTTACAAATAGGGGTGTCGAATTAGCGAGTTAATTTCGATCAATTAATCACAGAAAAAAATTGATTAAACACTGATTAATCGAGCCATGTGACTTTAACCTGGTCCGGTGTTCTGTGGAAACATGCTACTATCGAGATGTGCTCCCGTGCCCTTCTGCGCATGGACAGTTCCACAGTCTTGGGATTCAGAGCCACACCTGTGCTACACTGGCAGCTGTATAAACTTCAAGGGAGCATTTTTCTATAGGGTAGCATGAATCGATAGATTCTGCTGTCGATTTGCGCTAGGGTAGCATTTTTCAACAAGGTACCCTGCTTCACGGTAGCATTTCTCAGTGTTAGAACCTGACTGTATAAACTGGCTCCATCTGTCTATCTATCTAGGCTCTTCTCATGTAAATAAAATTTATTTTATAAAATATATTACTTGATTATTTCTCACGATTATCAGTGCTAAACTGACGGTATAAACTGTATAAACTTCAAGGTAGCATTTTTCGACAAGGCGGCATGAATCGATAGACTCTGCTGTCGATTTGCACTACAGTAATATTATCAACAAGGCAGCATAAATCGTCAGAACACCCGTGCTTGTGTGTACACTGTGTTAAACTGCACCTTATAGATGGACTATCATTGTTCTCGCTGAAGCACTTTTAAAATTTTCCCTCAGCATCTTCGGTCATATTTTTGGTTGCAGCACATGAACAGTGCAGAAACCGTTATTGAATAAAAGAGGCGTTGAAAGTCTGTAATATTGATTATTCATTCACTCATATGCCAAAATTCATTTAAATTTTTAAATACTTTACAGCAAAAATGTGTGCAATTAATTTAGATTCATTAATCACAGAGCTTGTAATTAATTAGATTATTTTTTTTAATTGTCTAGTTACAAATCGTTCCAAAGTATATTAAACGTTAATTCAGGAAGGTGAAGGTAAGGACATACTTTCTACAACTCATGTGAAGCCGGTCACATGTTTTTGAACTGCTACAGATGCAATGTGATAGGCCAGCTTGGAGAAGAATGCTAAAGAATGCTAAAATTCTGGATAGCAGTGCACTGAGTGATGGGGTGAAGACTCTCTTATCCACCCAGAGAGAATAATTGTGGCATTTGTGCTCTCTGGGACTCCCTGCCCCAGAAGGCTGTGGCACCACCAGGGATTGTACTTGAGATCTCCTGATGAGAGATGCAGTACTAAGACCGTTTTGCCATTTGGGAGCCCCAGAGAATTTTTAAATTCATTCAGTTCAGTAAAGTGCTGGGTGATAAATCATCTGTACCAGTATACTGGTATGTTGGCTATTACATTTATACTGGAATGTTGACTATTAAACTTATCCATATCGTCTAGCCCTGAAAATAGCCCAGTCAAGTCAAGCTCTGTCTTGTTTGTAAGACATTAATAGAATGCCACTATTCAGTAAGTCTGAAACTTTGTTATTAAAGCAAACTTTAATTATCCACATCTACACCATGACACTTTTTTCATTTATTTCAAATCTATGTGTCTAGAAATGTGAAGTGTGTGTGGCTTTTCTGTGACTCTCGCATGAAAAAAGAAAAGCCACAGGAGTGCTAGAATGCAAAGCACTCAGTTACAGGGTTGAGAGACATGCAAATATATTGGTTACAGCTTGTAAGTCATCTCCAGGGGAAAGGGTTTCCCTAGTGCATCTGAGTAGATCAAGCTATAAATAGGTAAGCAGTCCAGTCCATCAGAACTAAACATGGACCGCCTGTGAAATGTGTTCTGATATACCTGATAAACTTCCTGTCCTGGTGCTTGGTGACCACTAGACTTAAAGATAGTCTTTTGATTCTGTCTCCACTTCCTTGGTTTTCGTTGTCTGCCTTGAAAGAAAAGATTGATGGGGACTGGATCTTAATCACCCTTGATCACCCTGCGCTCTGCAGGTCAGTTTATCTGGAGATAAACTTTGAAGAAATAAGGAGCAATAGAAAATCTTCTTTTTCTATTCTCATGGGCTTCTCAGTTTTCTTCTCTTTAACTACATTATGAATCTCAAAACTGTGTGAGTTTGGTATCAAGTACTTGAATTTAATCACTAAGACAAATTTCAGATGTTGTACAGGCTCATTTAAGCAAACCAAGTTTTCTTTTGGATCTTATGGGTCATCTTAAAGTCTGATTAGTCGAGACAAAATGAAGATCGGTGAAGTGAGAGAAAAGAAAGCCATAATTCTGGCAAAAGTTTTGAGGTAATCCTCAGCTGCCTCCATATCCGCGCTCGCTGCCTCACCATGCCAGACAACCCAGTGAATGCTGGTCCTCTTTTTAAAAATCTCGAACCGGCCCCGACTGGCTTTAAACGGCTCGCCCCATGCCTCGTTCGCCGAAGTGCCTGGGTGTGCTGCAGTAAATCAGCGTAAACAGCTCGAGTCTTCTTGCAGATTATCACTTCCGTCACGGGGTCTCCTGCAAGCTGCTTCTCCATCAACCACACCATCAGCAGCTTCTCCATATTTTCATGGATAGATGTCGGCTGTTTAGAAAATATTTTAACGCCCCTGGCTGGCGTTATAGCCTTTATCGACTCCGTCTGCTTCAGTAAGCTGCAGACTGTCGAAGAGCTACACTCGTACTTATTCACCAAGTCGACGCACAGTAAAGTATAATCATTACTTGACATTCATGTTTCATTATAAATATACCATTTATCAGGTCAGTTTCATTGGATTTAATGCCGCACAATTAAAAAATGCTTGTAATATAGATGCAATACTGCATTCATAGTTTTTGATAGCATGACGGTATTTTTTTAATGCTATTTCTTTCACCAGGTCACATTGATCAGATACTTAGATTTGATGAATTTAATAAACTAAAGTTTGGTGATGCTAGTATGGTGATATGTAGAATTACACGTTTTCACTTACTGGTCTGTTCCTACTTAATAAATTTCAGATAAATGGAATCATGATGTATTGTGAAAATGTCTTGAGAGTGTGATACTTTTGACATATTACCCACCACAGATGTTGTGTCTGTAACGTGACTAGTGAAGTATTATGTAGGCTGAATGGATGCTAATGATCACATTGCTGCCATCTTGCTATTTCTTTAATTAGGGTGGAATAAAAATGAACCCAGTTTGGGAATCCTGGTGTGATGTGGCTTTGAAGGGAACCTACAGTCTGTCTGTTTAACAACAGCTAGTTAACAGTGTCATGCAGCTTATGTTGACTATCAGCTTTCCGCTTGTAAGAAAATTCGACAGCCTGGTCTTGTTTTCTGTTGAATCTGTGGAATCAGTATTGACAGTCAGAATTGACTGAACTCTGTTCTAAATTAAATTAACTGCTGTCTGAGGCAGATTCCTTTCCTGTATCCCTCTGCGTTCAAGTGAATTAAGAGAAAAACGAGGCAAATTTGTTTCACATCACAAACACTGATTTTGCAGCTCACCTTTGGCATATAGAACATTTGGACTGATTTGTGAGCTCATAAAATTTTTCTTTTGACAAAAGAAATTGCAGGATACTGATACAGTGGCACCAAGTGCCAGTTATTTAATTATTATTATTTCAAATGAAAAATGTATTTAAAATACCTTTATCTTAGTACTTCTACTCTGATTGCTCTGAGGTCCCCAAGATGGTGCAAGACCTAGTTCTTCTCTTGTGATTGAATTGCAATACGTGTGTTGGATGTAAAAAAGAATACATTTCAGTAGTATTGTATATATGGACAAAAGTATTGAAATGACTGACCATTACACCAACAGGGACTTTAATGACACTGCATTTACAATAATACAATTTATAAGCAAATGCTATTGTATTTGCTTGTAAATTGTATTATTGTAAATAATTGCGTTCAAATACATTCAAATACAAAAGTACAGTAATACTAAGACTTTAATATGGAGTTTGTCCCCCCTTTGCAGCTATAACAGCTTCCACTCTTCTCTGAGGGCTTTCCACAAGAGTTTGGAGTTTCTGTGGGGAATTTGTGTAGAGCATTTATGAGGTCAGACACTGATGTTAGACAAGAAGGTCTGGCTCGCAATCTCGGTTCCAGTTCATCCCAAAGGCCCTGGATGGGGTTGAGGTCAGGACTCTGTGTGGGTCAGTCAAGTTCTTCCACACCGAACTCATCCAGCCATGTCTTAATTGAGCTTGCTTTGTGAGGCACAGTCCTGCTGGAATAGAAAAGGTTTTTCCCCAAACTGTGTCCACAAAGACGCATGGCATTGTCCAAAATGTCTTGGTATACTGAAGCATGAGGATTGTCCTACACTGGAAGTAAGGGGCCTAGCCCAAACCCTGAAAAATGAGTGTGTCCCAATACTTTTGTCCATATAGTGTATCATGGTGTCATTGAATTGTCATCTCTGTGGCTGTTCCCACCCCCATTATGTATAATTTCAGACTGAAATTTGGTTTGTCATGAGATGGACCCTTTAAGAAGTAGAAAGACATTTAAACACACACTTAGAAACAATAAACATAAAATATTTGTTACACGTTTGTTTACACATAAAAGCATTAAGAATAATTGAAATGCAACTTTGATCAACTTAAATCTGCTTGAACAATTTAAATAATATATCAGCTTCAATGTGTTTATGTTCCCTGAATGCTGCTGGGAGCATACCAAACAAATTCGTTGTTATCATTAAAAGGAGCCATTTAAAGTGACTTTCTAAATACTTTTCAAAGCCATTTGTCAGGGATAAAAATGTAGGAATTGTTAGTAAACTGTTTTGTGAAGAAAAGCCTAATGTTCTGCACATGTATTAGATTAGGGTGACCAGATGTCCTCTTTTCCCCGGACATGTCCTCTTTTTGAGACCTGGAAATTGCGTTTTAGAATTGTCCGGGATTTTGAGCTGC
>JBBPCX010000011.1:14013972-14025177 GCA_037974365.1 Hydrocynus forskahlii | reverse complement strand
ACCTTACCATTTTTAAACCTCTCGCAGTTCAGCACTGTCCTTTGTACCATTTCATGCTATTCATTGGACTTGAACTGCTTGAATTTCAATTTAAAAAAAAGCTTGAAACACTGGGGTGTTCTAAAACTTTTGACCAGTAGTGTATATTACATACAAAAGTTTTTATTTTATTTTATTTATTTGACTCCAAACAACAGTTTTTGGCACCTGTAATATTAAGAGTGTGGTTAAATGACAGTATTGGGAGGCATAAGCCTCTGTGAGTTTGCCGTGGATTGAGTAGAAAGCTACTGTGGCTTCCGACTCCCACTTCTTTGGTGCGAATCTCTGACTCGCTATGCTTATAAACTACCAGCTTATATTCAGGATGAAGGAGGGACTCCTGTTTCACAGGAAACATAATTTCCCACTTTGGGATAGCTTTTTGTCTGTTAAAACCTTATTAACTCCTGACCTTTCAGCTAAAGTTAAGAAAGACAGGCATTGAAATTCCACACTTCTGATGGAAATTTGCAAGTATTGCAACTAGCACCCTGGTGTAACACCCACTTACACTATGGCTCACAAAGCAAGTTACTGCTGTGTTTATCACTTTTTTCATATAAGTGTTTTACCCAACAAATTGATCGGCAAAACACTTACATTTTATCAATATTGCTGCAGTTAATAATAGCTATCGTTAAATTGATACAGATTTGCTTTGTTTATTTTTAAAACTGTCAGTGCATTTCTATCACTGTACAGTGCCTCTAAAACAGAGGACTGTCTTACATGCACTTAGTTCCTTTGTTTGTCTGTATCGATCCTCCTTATTTCACACTTTTCCTATGTGTAAACCATTGTGAACATTGTAGGCATACAAATGCACCTTCTGATCAATTTATTCATAATGGTAGCTGGTAGCGTAGCGGTTAGGCGTTCAACCTGCAATTAAGAAGTCCTGGGTTTGAATCCCAAGACTGTTAAGCACCTCTGAGGTACCCTGAGGAAGGTACTGTCCCCACACACTGCTCCCTGGGCGCTGTGTTCCTGGCTGCCCGCTGCTTCACTTGGTGAAGGGGTTAAATACAGAGAAAAAATTTTGTGCTGTTCACACTGTGTGCTGTGGTGTGTTCACAAATGACAGAATGTTCACTTTCATTAATTAATAATGTGGGTGCCATGAAAAAAATACACGCTGCTGATTTTTTTCTATTATTGCATGCATTTAAAAATTACGTTTTGTATAAAGATAAAAAATCGTTCACTGTGAAAAAGAGAACCATCTTTAAAAAAACACATTCGTAAATTATTATTCAATTTATTTTAGGAGCAAATGCATCCAGCATGCAAATTAGCCATGTGCAAAAGTCATTTTCCTGCTTTTAACCCAAGCAATAAATGAACTAAATTTACTTTATAATCAGATTCAGCGTCCTGAAAACTGCCAGGCTTTTGAATGTACATATCACTCATATTTACGTGCTCATGAATACAAAACTAACTGTTATTTATGAACAGAGTGATGAGCACTAGGCCACTGCCAAAAGAAAATCCAAAATCCCCCCATGTGGTGGGCTGGCGCCCTGCCCAGGACGAGTGCCTGCCTCGCGCCCGTAGACCCAGGGATATGCTCTGGGTACCCACAACCCTAGTAAGGACTGAGTGGTTACAGAAAATGAATGAATGAATGACTTTCTAGGACATAAATCAAATGAAATTGAGAGTAATGATGACAAATTAAGTACCATAGGAATGTTGATAAATCTTCCCAGGAGTGGCCGGCCTGCCACATCTTCCCCAAGGACAAGCAATTCTTCTAATAAATCACCATCATACAGATGTTCTGAAAGGACATGCAAGGAACTTCAGGTCTCTCTAGCCTCAGCTAAGGTCAATGTTCATGACTCCACAGCAAGAATGGTACTGGACTGTTGCATTCATGAAAGATCAGAGAGGAAACACTGTTAACCAAAGGAAACATGAATGGACATTCATATTTTTAGAAACTGATACATGGCTTGATACATGACCCCATGCCGATATTTAACATGCAGTAATTGCTCAGGCTGTGCGAGGGGAAAGTAATTTGTAGTGTTTTGAAAGTAATCCATTCTGATGAAAGAAACGTTTTTTTCTTTTCTATCTGTCAGGAGTTAAAGCTTCTTTAAAAAAACATGCAGAGGCAAGTTTGTAAACATTGTCGAATCCTTTATTTTAAAATGCTGAAACTTAACAAGTGAATAAAACAGGTGTGCCTCTCTGAAAAGCAGGAACATATTAAGTGTCCCAGATTCAGTTTATCATTCTTTTGCTTAGCCACAGGCTTCTTGAAGAAATGTGTACTGCAATGCTGAACACCTGCTCAGCTCATCACACATGTATTCACATGCACCTTTGAACTGGCAGCTCTCATTGCTGTTCTACCACATTGGTGAGACGACTTCTTCATCAGTTGCATCCTTAAGCAGATATGCGTGAACGTCTCCATGTGTCCTTTGCTGACAATTGCCTGCTGGAAATAGGTTCTCCTCTTTTGTTTGGTTTAAAGGGGACATATTATACCTCTTTTTAAACAAGTTATAATAGGTATATGGGCTACAAAACATGTTCATGAAGTTCTTTGCACAAAATCACTCACATAAAGAGATCTCACCAGCTATATTCTTGACAGTTTCAGTCCTTTTCAAAATGAGCCGCTTAAGGGCTCTGTCACTTTTATGCAAAAAAGCTGTTGCTGGCCACGCCCCACCCATCCCATGCTTATGCTTTTACCACACGTGAAAATGGCAGAAAACAGAGGCGCTATCCAGCTCTATATGTCCGACCCCGAGTCGGACCCAGAGCAACACTTGCCTTTGCCTGTAGCCGTAGCACGCGGCATCTTATGTGTGCTCGTAAAAACAGCAGACAAAAATGGCGGATCTTCAACTAATCTAGTGTGTGGGGGCTCGACAGATGAGGGGTGGTTCTATGCAAATTTCCCTATTCTGACATCAGTGTTTATAGGAGCAATAGAGACCCAAATGGAAATACAAAAGGATGCAAAAAGTGAGTTTTGCATAATATGTCCCCCTTTAAAACCAAAATACTTTCAAAAGGCAGTGACAATGCCTTTTATATATCCAATGTGATGTCATCAGTTTTAACATCTATGAAGGTACAGCTGCTGGTATTATCACTGATCACAACTTTTATTAAAAAAGGAAATATAATGACAAGTATTATCCAGCTGCACGACAGTCTTAAAGCCTTTGGGATGATCTTCTATAGAAAGGTTTCAATAGAAGGTTCTATAGAAAATGTTATCCTTTTTCCCTTTTTTTAAACACCAGAATAGCAGCTGACCCATTACAGTGTGTGAATCTTCACATGGCAATCTTTGCATGAACTCTCTTTTTACATCTCTTTACATTAACCTGGCATTAAAATTTGAGAATGTTTTTGCCTTCACCTGTTAAGTTTTTGGGGGGTTTTTTCTCCTTTTTTGACAGTTATAAAATATTGTTTTCAACAAAAGGAGCAAACACATTCAGCCACACTTGTGATTCACATGTGGGACAACCTTTTTTATTTCTTTTTTGTTTATATCAAACAATACACTTTGTTTAAAGACTTAAAAGCACTCATGGTGACAAGTATGAAGTAATAGAGAAAATTGGGGTGTAAGTACTTATTCTTGGCATTGTGCATGCTACCTTGTTTTTGCTAGATTACTAGGCTGTTAGCTCTATTGTGATTCAGAAGAAAAGTTGGATGTCTGACAGCTTTTGATTAAAAAGCCGCTAGAAAGTCATCCGTGCCTGTTTGGGGATTCCAGCACTTTTTTTTTGTTCTCTTTAATACAGGCGTCTTGCATTTCTATCAGGAGAAGTGGCTGAGCAGAATTGCAAATGAAGGTTGTCAGAAGTTGAATAGCACTGATTTAAATGATGCAGACTCTGTGCTTTAAAGCTCTCGGGTTGAGAAATTGCTTATGAATTTTAAATAATGTAGACTTGCTTTGCTCCTACATGGTTACTGTGCTTAATTTTAAACGGCGCTTGTGCCAAAGTGGTGTTTATTATCAGCCATAATCTGGAGTGCGCTTAGTTTCGTTATCTGTCAGACATGGACAGTTTGACATCTGATCATACGTTTGTAGCTGGTGACTCTCCTCTGTACCTTTCTCTCCTCCTCCTCCTCCTCTTCCTCTTCCTCCTCCTCCTCCTCCTCCTGCTCTGCCTCCTCTCTCTCTCTCTCTCTCTCTCCCGCTCCTCTGATAGAGTGGGGACACACTAGAACAGCGTGCAACAGTCAGCGCTAACAGAAGGCATGCACAGCTTCATTTATCTAGTTTCTCAAGTGAGCCAAAGTTGAAGGAGCGTTCCATGGAAGGAAAACAGACATTTATCAGCTTGTCAGAGCTCGCAGCCTTCGCTTAGTGTCCATACCACTTGGTCCCGCTGAGCCAGGAGGAGGGGGCGGGCAAACAAAGAAGACTTTAGTCTTGTGGTGAGAAAGGTGCAGGGTTCTCTGAAGTGAAAGGTACCTCAACAGGACTTCTGGACCACTGAGCAGATCGAGAAGGGGCAACATGGGCGCATTAATGGTCATTTTCTCTCTCCAGCCAAAGCAAAAAAGGAAAAGGACAGGTAGGTGCTACTTAACCTGGTGTCAGAAGAATGATCATACAGCCATAGGAGAAAAATGAGAGACCACGTTTCCCTTTTTTTCCCTGTTCACTGTTTGTACAGTTTGCGGCAGTGTTTGTGTGTGAAATGCACAGGTTGCTATTCTTTTATTATCTATTGCAGTGTGAGCTGTGTAAAAAATAAGAAACGCCTCCATATGTGTTGTGAGTGCAGTAGTGTTTGTAGAGCAGATTTTCTATGTGCTGTATTCCAGCACTCCTGATTCAGTTTCTGATGGGATGAAACAGAGTCACACATACACACTCTGCTCTTAATATCACTATTTTAATTGTTGCAGTTGTAAAATAATGTAAGTGTTGTGTGGTTTCACATTTCCAAGGTATAATACATTATTTATATGTATTTACATTTTCTCCAAACATTTTTTTTGTTTGGAATTTTGAATGAAGTGTGGTCACTAGTGTATAAAACAATAGTGACATGCACATTGTTATACAGACACACTCCCACAAATTACAAAAGCAAGAACCAGAATGATGGAAAAAAAAAATGATGCAGTCTCTTATTTTTTTTTGCATGGCTGTATAAAGAATGGCAGTTGAGCTGGTCCATTTTCTATTTGAAGTTAACTTTGTGTATCACATCTACTGATCCTCAGTGATGCAGGCTTATGGTCTTTGAACGCCTGGAGTATTTTGTTGTAATTTTTTGCTTTCATTTTGTTTTTAATGAACCAGTCATTTCTAAAATGTCAGAGAATTTTCTTCATCTTTAAATTCTGTACATACAAGAATATGACGCACAAAGAGAACCCCAAAAACTCTTGCACTCACCATTACGGTTTCTTCTCATGCATATGAATGGCGTAGCATTATTTTGAGGTACGCCTTTCAGATCAGCTGGATCTTGAATCATCTCTCTATCTGGAGAACCCACACATCTGAAGTAACTCTACACTTATTGCAGGTACCAGTACCCTGCAGAACCACTTTCCTTCTTTCTTGATGTCCAGCTCACATGTCCGGTTTTTCGGCTAGTGTCTCTGAAATGCTACAGTGGAACATACATAAAAAAATAAACCATCATATAATTTAGAACATTTTATTCTTGCTTTTCTCTGGTTCCACTACATCTTTATCTACTTCTTTACTCTGGATCGCCTACCAGAGGTAATGGGACATCAAAACCTTCATTTAATCTGAAATGAAAGTGAGCGCTTTCTAGCACTGACCCATTAGTGACGTGCTGCTGGTTTTTATTTAAATCCATCATGAAATATGGTGCCAGGTCAGCAGCCTGTGAAATGAAGTGTTCGTCACCTTCACTTAACTCCATACAAGTGTGACTCAACTCACTCCAGAGGTTTTAGACAGTTGCTCTTTAGGATTTTACACAATACCTTTACTGCGCGTAAGTGCCTGGATCCGTTGCTCCTAGAAGTGACTTTTTCATTGCACCATTATCCAGTGATGTTAAGTATTACTGTCTGAAGAAGAAGCGATTGAAGATGTTTGCATTTTATTTAGCCCCTGTTCTTGTTTCAGACTCTGTGCATATTCCAGTTAAATGTTTATTACTAGTATTATTGTTATTATTATTGTTGTTGTTGTTGTTGTTATTGTTATTACTACTACTGCTATTTTTTGCTATTAGAAGCAACAGTAGTAACACTAGTAGTGTCGTCACTAACAAAACAATCACCAAAATGCTCACTTTGTATGGGACAAAAGAAATGTTCTTCACTTAAACATACAATTGTGTAATTTGATTTGATTCATTTTTATTGGTCCGTTCATCCTGAAACGTTCTCACAGTGCAAAAACAAGTGGTGGCGTAAAAACACACAGAAAACAACCACTGGAGCTGTGAGGCTTTAATTTGACAGTGTTAATTATGTCGACATTAATTAGTGACAAAATGACATCACCCACTGAAGCAACTTTGTATATGTCAGTAATGATCCTCTGGTCTCTGTGTTGACTGTCATTTCGGGACTGTGTCTATATGGAAGTCTATATATAGTGTCTCATTCCTAACCTATATTTTATGGATGTTTTGTGGAACAGGTTGAGAGCAAAATGAATGGGCAAAGCTTGGTTCTTCTCCTAAGCAATAGATCATAGAGGAGACAGTTTTGTGCACTGTAAGCAGAAATGGAGGAACCCAGTTTTCACAGGAGGCTTTGTGGTGGCCAGACAACCCGCTTCTTACACCCAAGTTTGGTTTAACTGAGTCTGACTCTTTGTCACAGAAACATGCTCAAAGTCATTGTGATCAGTAAAGTCAAGAGACACTGAATGTGTGTCAAAATAATCGTTTTAAATGGGGCTCCAGTATAAGTATCGGCACAAAGCAACATTTCAGTCAGTCGTACTTATTCAAACTTTACATTAGAAGCTGACTAGAATTTGAAAGTAGTCAGAAAAAGAACCTACTGTTAGTATCTCAGAGACTGTAACTTTACTACAGAATGAAAGAAATGTTCTGTTAATGTAAATAATCAAACTTTATAATCATATAGTAATATAGAAACAATAATAAAATGAATGTAAAATAATAATAAAACAAAATAATCATATAATATAGTTATATTAGGTAATGTTTAGGTCATTTTAATGTTTGCACAATGTGAAGACCGGCTGGTGTCATCAAGAATTGATGTGTTTTCGATGAGGTGAGGTTTTCATATGACAGTGATGTTATTTATTCTTTTCATGCATAACTCAATGGCAGCTGAATGTATTGCATTATGCAGACATTGGCACAAATACTACATTTTAGTGCATTTTGCACTTTGTAATGCAAATTAATTGACACTTTAAAATACATTCTGTTCATTATAAAAGTGTAGAGAAAGTGAAGCAGCACAAGTGAGATGGTAAAGGGTCAAACATGCAAATTTTTGCTGAACTCATTTTGCACTCTCGGGCAAAATAGTTTTCACCAACCACCAGACTCAAAAATGAGCAATGTGTGTGCATAAAGGGCCTTTGTAAGCACGTCTTTCAATTTGACACTTATGTTTCCTCATTTGTAATTAGAACTGCACTCATACATTTCTAGGCAGAGCAGCCAAGGGTTTAGAAGCAACTTGAAAAAGTGTAGCTGTACATTGCCATACGTTTATTCGTTTATCCAAAATGTTACCATTAGTAGTGTATCTTGTTCAAGATCAAAATATTTGATTTTAAAGAGTGCACTGCTGTGGAATGGACTAGGTCTGTGATATGAAGATGCCTGTTTGTTTTTGTAGTTTTTTAGGAAAAAAAGGAAAACTAGGGATCACGATTGGAGCTGATCCAGGTTCGTTTTAATGGACTGTGTGTGATATTTTGTTTATGCTGCTGTCAGAAGATGTTGTAAACCGTCATTATCTATCAGTTTTCACATTTTCAGAACACAAGTGTACTTTCAAGTCTACTTTCTGCTGTTTCTCACGAGTAGCATACTACAAGAAACATGAATATACACTTTTTGGACAAATGTATTGGGACCTGTTTTTCAGGATTTGGGCTAGGCCCCTTTCTTCCAGTGAAGGACAATCTTCTAACGCTTCAGCATTCAACGCCATGCTTCCAACTTTGTGGACACAATTTGGATGAGTTCGGAGTGGAAGAACTTGACTGGCCTGCACAGAGCCCTGACCTCAACCCCATCCAACACCTTTGGGATTAACTGGAATGGAGCTTGTGAGCCAGACCTTCTCGTCCAACATTAGTGTCTGACCTCATAAATGTGGAAAACCTCCCAAGAAGAGTAGAAGCTGTTATAGCTGCAAATGCAATGTCATTGCAGTCCCTGTTGGTGCAATGGTCTGATGTCCCAATACTTTTGTCCATATAGGATATCTATTCCAAACTAGATATCGTGTATCTATTGAGTCCAAACTAGGGTACAACAAAAACATCTGTGTTACAGTTTGGAGTTAACTGTATCAGCACTAAAGATGCAAATGAGTTTGTGGGGGAACAGTGTCAAACAGTTTATCTTATAATTGGAGTGCTTCTTTTCTGGGTACTGTTGCATTTAAAGTACATTTAGTGCAAATGCAATACATTTCCAGTGCGGATGTTTTAAATCATAGACAACCAGCATGTAATATTGATAAATATTAAGTTAAAAGGTAAAGGTGGTGGCCTGCTAAATGCTGATGAATGCAGCCAAGAAATCAATAGTATAGACTTTGTACTTTTTGTGACAGTCAACTCAGCAATCAACCCCCTAGTGGAGTGGACGTGTCCCCATTGTTTTTCACCCATCCTGCATAAAATCACTCTAACATGCCACTACTGCTTACTGGTGGTCCTGAGGGGTTCCTCAAGATTGATGAAAGTAACAAACGAGTAATTATCTAGAGAAACAAACTATGGTCTGTAATTGTAAACTACAGTGTGTAAATGTATGGTAAGTGTAGGTGAAAATTGCATAAAAAGGACAATACATATATACAAATATAAACAGCAGATGGGACACATGACCATGAAAACGGTGTTTGGGACATATGTTTGACCCTTTTTCCTGACAAGGTATTACAAGATAAATCTGAAAAATGAAAGTGTGAGAGGATAATCAAAGTTGTTGAGAGACCACATCACAAGAGTGCATCCAGTGGGCTTTGATGAATGTCGCGCTTGCTTTCAGGGGCCCTGAATAATAATGCTTTAGTGGCACTCTACTCCCTCACTAATACCCGTCATTCTCTGTCCCTGCCTACTGCACGTCCATCTCAAGTGCTCCTGTGTTTCAGCCGTGCCTCTCCTGCAGCACTGTTGTGCAGTCCCAATGCATTGGGCCAAACACTCTGATGTGTTTGAAGTGCACTATAGGGACACAGTCATACCTCATAACGAAGCAGTGCTGATCGAGAGCTCTTGAGCACTTTGTTGGGTACTTTGTCAGCTTGCACTCCATTTGTGCTTCAATTTGGACCTAAAAGGAAGAGCGAGTGAGTGGGAGTACCATCATATACTTCACGTTTTCGTGCGCGAGCACAAATTGCAGAAGGAGCACAACCCGCCTGATTCAGGGCTCCTTGCTTTCCTTCTCACTGTGGCCGCTAATTGATTTTGTTTCCCTTGTTGCTTGCCGAGGAAGCAGAGGGCCATGCGTCTGGCCCTGGTTCAGTTCTGGCCCGTCTGGTGTTTACACTGATAAACAGGGCAAACAGAACAAGCATAATGACTCGCTGACCACTACTGTGAGAGCAGCTGTCACAGAGCGCAGGGTAGCAGCTACACGTGAGTCCCGGTGTCTACTCAGCAATAGAGCCGTGCACCACACCCGAACAGAACTTAAGAAACCATGTGATGTTGTACTTAGGTAGATATGTTTCAGCGTGTTAAACAGGTTCACTCGTTTTTAGCTTACCTGTTCGGAAGCAGCACTTCGGACAGGGCCCACAGAAGTGGGTCAAACATCTGCAGACAGCCGCTCAGCAGAAAATAGATACTTCTCTCTGTTTGCATGGTTACACCAGGCGGGGTATGTACTGTATCTACTCTTACACTGATATCTGAGTAGATCAAGTGCATTATGCTTTTGAAAAGATCACACACCTGCTTTTCCAACATTTCTTCCAAAATCAAGGATGTTTATGGAGAATTTGCACCCCTCTGTTGCAGTAACAGCCTCTACTATTTTGAAAAGGCTTCACACAAGACTAGAGGTAGACCAATTATCAGTCTGGCTGATTAATCGGACCGATATTTGACCATTTTTACATAATCGGAATTGGCTGACGTCTGCGCATATTAAGACCGATTAATAGACATGTGCATTTATGGGCAGCCCCGTGTTGCAGCTGTGGAACGCTCGTGACGCGCCCCCTCTACTGAGACCTGCAGGGCAGAATTTTGCCTTCCTGGGAAAAAACTCTTCTTATATTTTTATCTTATCAGTCTTATCGGTTCTTAAATTATTTTGCTATGAAATGTTGCATTAAACTAAAAATAAAATGGGGGTACATAGCCTAACTCAATTCAGTCAATTATCAATATGCATTATCACGTTATACAAAGTAGCCTGTAGTTAGCTTACCGTTAGTAAAGTAGCCTGTAGTTAGCTTACCGTTAGTAAAGTAGCCTGTAGTTAGCTTACCGTTAGTAAAGTAGCCTACAGTTAGCTTGTCATTAACAGAGTAGCCCACAATTGCCTAGTAATAGCAAGCATTAAATATAGAAACCATCAGCCACAGGGCAAAATTATTAAAGAGCGTATTGGTAACTGTTGTCAACTGTTGCTGTGTCTGAGGAAATCTCTGTGTCTCGGGTCGGTGGTTGCCCCTCTCTGCAACATTTCATAATACCTGCTGCTACCAAATGTACACTCCAATATGTACCTGAATGTATAGCCATAGTGTTCTTGCTCTGTACTTATATACGTACAAATACTCAATACGTATATATATTTTGATGTATATACACCCTGGCTCTGAGAGAGACCCGCTGTTACCAAAAATCCACGGAGCTGCTCATCCACAAGCTGCCTTTCCAGCACCTGGTGCGAGATCGCTCCGAACTTCAAGACCGACCTCCGCTTCCAGAGCTCCGTCGTCATGGCCCTGCAGGAAGCCAGCGAGGCTTACTTGGTCTGT
>JBBPCX010000011.1:14002769-14013872 GCA_037974365.1 Hydrocynus forskahlii | reverse complement strand
CCCCCCCAAACCATGTGCAAGCAGTTGACAGTAATTTACACCCTGCAATTCTCTCAGATATGGTGGCACCATGGTATGCATCAAAGGAGATCTGGGATGTCCCTAGGCCTTCATCCTTCCAGACTATTTCTGTCACACAGCAAGAGAGATCTCCTACTACTTTGGAAATTTGCCATGACCAAATTGGAAGAAAAATCATTTTTACAAAAAGGAAAGCGATTTCAAGACAACGTGCAACATCTGCTACATCATCCCAACAGTTCACTCTCCAAGATATCTGCAATTAATTTGTCTCTGCAGGCCATTCAGTAATTCACTTTTCTTGTTTGTCATGGAGCGTTTAGGACAGCTTTGTGCATTTCGTTATGGATTTAATCTCAGATGTGCTCTGTGCTTCAGGAACTTTGTCAGAAAGCTCAGTGTTAAATCAGCTGAAATAACGTGCTCAGCTGCTAGTTCCTGATTCTGTGTGCTGATTGTTAAACATTCTTTCAGCAGGTGTCATGGAGTTATTAGTGCTGTCTGTCTGATTTGCTCCTCAAACACATTAGGCACATAAAACTTGGTGCTATTTCTGCCATCTCTGTTCAATTCATTCCTCTGAGCACAAAAGGAGGCTCTTCTGAAGAGCTGTCTACTCCCAGACACACACATGGAACTACAAATCATTGTTATCAGGCACGCTGTCCTGCTCTCCAGGCTTACAGGTACAGACCAGACAATGGCTACCCTTCAGCTCTTTCACCACCTATCTGCCGGCTGTCACCTGAACACTGAGCGCGGCGCCCAAAGAACTGAACTTGAAATATCAGTTCAGTAATGTTTATCTCTCAGCACATTAGCTCTTAGCAGTAGTATTCGGGGGGGCTGTGTGAAACAGCAAACGCTGAAAGCCAACATAAACAACATATAAATACTTCAAGGTAGAAAAGAGAACTGGTAAGTGCCTTCTTGATGCATTGTGTATGCTCCCACGGTTCACAGGCTTTAATTGCTTGCATTTCCCACACAGTGCTTTTTAGAATATGACGGGATAATGCCAATGTTTCCGTAATTATAGGAAAGCTAAGCTGATTTGCATGGCCTAAGGTGTGGCATGTAATTTGTCCCAGAACGCTGTCAAAACTGGTCCTAAAAGAGTTGCACGAACCCATTATGTATTCTGTCATGAGCTTGATAAATGGCGTTGCTCCAAGAACGCTATGCATAAATCAATGAGCAGCAAACTAACAAAAGCAACAGCAAAGTGCAAAGCTACTGCTTCCCTCAAGAGCTTTCACCCTCTATAACGATAATCCATTAGAGTGAGAGTGTCACGTTCAAATCTGTTTCAATGTACACTACCAGTCAAAAGTTTGGACACACCTTCTCCTTCAATGTGTTTCCTTTGTTTTGATTATTTTCTGCATTGTAGATTCAGACAAACAAAATGATGAAGGAACACATGGAATTATGCAGTAAACAAAAAAAAGTTAAACAAACCAGAATATGTTTTGTAATAAGGTAAAGACGGACTGTTGTTTTTTTTTACTTAGTTAAGTGGTTCTTGCAATAATGTCGAGTAGAACCGTAGTGGTATAGGATCACTAACTGTGTACCAACCCGGCCTTCATAACTGATGATCCCAAACACATTAAGAAGGCAAGAACTCTTGACGAAGAACACCTGTTAATTAAATACCTCATGAATCTGATTGAAAAAATGCCAAGAGTGTGCAAAGCTGTCATCAGAGCAATAGGTGATGTTTTCAGTATTAATCTTCAGTGTAGCCAATAATTAAAACAAAGGAAATCATTAAATGAGAAGGTGTGTCCAAACTTTTGACCTTCTAGACATCTTGCGTCGCCTGTCTCAAGTCTGTTCCATGTTTTATTTGAGTATTTATTCTAGTTTTGTTTTAGTATTTTGTTCTGGTGTCTGTTTTTCTGGCTTAGGCAGCAGTTGAGTTTGGATAAATGTTCACTGGTTGGAACATGCAGCCACAGTTGCTCTCACTGGATGTTGACATGATGTGTCAAAATCAGCTGCTTGCTGCACTGTTAGAAGCAAGAAAACAGTGGTTAGTTTGTTAATAACCTGGTGAAAATAAAGGTTCATACATGGCATATAAATATCAGTACTGGCCTCAACCTATATTGATCAGGCCTAGACTTGTGATCATACTGCAAACTGCAAACGTTCTGAACTCCAAACTGTCTCTCATTCCCAAGCATTTTATTGTAACCAGTCCATTCTGACACTGAAATACTGGACATGAACTATTTTTCTTCCCAGTCTGTGTCAGGAGCTGTAGGTGACCTGGAACAGAGCTCTGCTGCTCCAGCACCCTCTCTCAGGTTTACAGGCAGGCCAGGGCTGATAAGAGAGTCCCGAAGGACACAGGGAGCCTTGGCTGGCAGACAAAATATGTAATCTCTCACCAAAATCGATTTCCTCACCATCAGAAATCGAAGAACAAAGAGCCGTCACATCAGAGACATATCCTTCGGGTGGACCTCAGTAAGAAATCACCCAAGGTTAGGGCTGTTCTCCATCAGCCTAGTGTGACATTTTTGATCTCACCTTCAAGAGGTTTTCTAAAGGGGAAGAGCAGTAGTAGGGCTGGGCCAGCTGGGCATTTGAGGCGAGCTAGTGTGTCTTAAAATGTGTTGTAAAACTTAAGGCAGTTATATTTAGGTCATTACTGCATTTCCATTTAAAACTGATTCATTGCTGGTAAAACTCCGTTCCCCGACAGATCAAAGAATATTTTGTTCTAATGTTGTGTAAAACAGTGAATAGTATTGCTGTGTGTGTGTGTATTTACTTTATATTGGGTGTTCACCACTGGTTATATTAGAAAGTCATGCATTATTAAAATAACTAGATATTTTCAAAAAGGCCCTACAATAATGATAACCAACTATGCATAGCCCTTTGAAGATTCCAAGATTTCATTTACGATTAAGTAACACACACACACACACACATACACACAGTCGTGTGTGACCATAAATTATGCATCATCATCATGCAACCTGACACGGAGTCATTGCCAGTTCGTGGTAAATTTTTAATCAATGCTTTTTTTTTTTATGAAAAAAAAAGAAAAATGCATATTTTTTTCTTTCTATACGATAAGTGATTCATTTAAGAACTTTTTAAACGTTCTGTGTTTTACCAAAAGTGTGGCATTACAATGAAGAAGAGCCTTAGAAGGAGTACCTTATGGGCTTCATGTGATACAGTATTTCTATTTTCCTTATTGTTTGCTTCTAGTTGCAGCAAGATACTAGGACCAAACTGCAGATCCAAGCGGCCAGCAGGTGGCAGTGGTTCAGTATTCTGTGGAGCCATTGAGATGGATCACAGGCTGATAGGGTGATCTTTAGATTGGACCTGAGTGAATCCTCATGAGAACTTGGCTGTTTTTCTATAGGCCCTTTTTTCTGCTTAATGAAGGTAACTGGTGTCAGTGCAATTTAGCATTGTTCTGAACTCAATAGATTTTTGTGTACTGGGATCAATGCTTCAGGCCTTATGGTCTGAGGCCCCGTGCAGTAAAAAGCCCCTGAGTGCTGGCCCCACTGTCCTGGTCAGTAATCCATTTCTGGTTATAAGGGTTTCCTCTGAAGGTGTAACAATTTCAAAAGAGTATCAAAATATTAAATAGTTGAAAAATCTAAATGAATAAATGTCATACATTTTTGAATTTTACAAAAACTGTGATACCAATGTGTCTCTTGCTCTCTTCTGAGGGTCATTCATTTGGCAACTTTTGTGGAAACCACTGTCAGTGTTCTGTGAGCATCTGGACCATCCTATCAGAGTAAAGTGGCTGGTGAGAGAAGAAGGGGTCATGTCATGCATGCATGCACCCCCAAATGGTGGCTTTTTTCCTAAATTTATTATCATAAATTATACATTTAAGCCAAAGTAATCTGAGCCAAATCAATCTGTGTAATGTATACTTAGAACGCTAGAGCTCATCAGTGCTCCACAAGGAAGACACTTTAATGCCAAAAATATTGAAATGGAAGTGAATCGAAACCGAAAATTCCATCAAGCCTGAAAATGTTTGTAGTTAGACCCCTATTTCCGTCCCTCTTCATCTATAAAATGTCTGCAACCATAAGATTTCTGTCAATAGGCTAAAGGATGTAAATGGTCGGCTGTTTGCTTATATCTTGCTCTGACTGTATTGTAATGAAAAACACTGAATCAGAACTGCATTAAGAATCAGATCTCTACCTTTTGCACCTTTCGTCTACTCCTCTCCAGCTCCACCTCTTTTCCCCCGTCTCTCTTTCTCTCTCGCTCTCTCTTTCTCGCTCACGCTCGGCCCCTCCCCTCCTCTGAAACTCAAAGCCTGAGAGCGCCCTCAAATAAGAGCACACTTCAAATTCACACAGCAGAGTGGGTCAAACTCATCTCTTCTCCTCCTATCCTGCTTTCGTCTTCTACGTTCCGCTTGGCCTGCACTCCTTCTCTAGCCCAAGTGGTCCTGGAGCACCCCTTGCACTGAATAGTTTGATGTTTCCATTGCTCTAATACACCTAACCTACCTAATCAGCTAGTTTAGAAGTTTTTTTCTGGGGTGAAGTTGGGTGTATTAGAGCAGGGAAAGCATTGCAACGTGCAGGACAGGGGCACTCCAGGTCCAAGGCTAGGGACCTCCACTGTAAGGAAATCCCAAGGGCCCTGCACAGCCTGGATTTGAGGGCCTGGGGGTGTCTGGGGCTGCCCGGCCCCTGCAAGCCCACGACTGAGGGCACCTGGACACTGGGGAACTGGAGCGTGGAGGCCGAAGCAGAGTCAGGAGGGCATGAGCCAGAGCAGGGGGCCATGCTGAGCTCAGTGTGGGAGACGGAGGGGCTGCAGACGCTGGGCATCGTGGTGATTGTGTGCGCCTCGCTTAAGCTGCTGCATCTCCTCGGGCTCATCAGCTTCTCTGAGGGTAAGAGAGGAACATGCTGGATATATGGGTTTAGACATGTAGCCCATTCGTATGAAGAAATGAGATTTGGCAACTTGCTGCGAGCATGCTGTGGTCGAGTTGTTGATTCATGAATGAATGTTCTCTTTTAGTCTTAGAAGTTGGGCTGGACGCTGTCACAGTTACTTAGTTACAGGAACTCTTTAAAAAAAAAAAAAAAAAAAGAATTGCTAAAATGAACCTTTTTGATAATCTGATCATTTGGTGTTTGATGGTAAGTTATCTTATAATAATGCATATTCTAAATTCTCCTGATGATACACCCATTCTTTTGCAGTTTTACCATGCAGCCTTCCTGACAGGGATGTCAAACGATTAAAATAATAATAATAAAAAAGTGGTGTGTTTTAGCTGTATGGTGGACAAAATAAGCGTTGTCAGAATCTATGTATTTTATGCAACAATTCTGTAATGTCATTTTCATCTTTTTTTATGGACCTGAACATAAAATCCAAAGATTTCCACAGTGTGCCCGCAGTTTCCAATTTTCATCACCCACATCCAGTGACAGCAACAGTGCCTGCATCTTCCAAATCCTTCACAACTGTAGCCCTCGCTCTCAGTCATACTGCCTGTGTCCTGTTTTAGTTGAGATTCTCTGTTCTTTTGAGATTCTTGATTCTGTGAAGGCTCTAAGGAGTAAATGCAGCTTTCCACTTTGCAGTTGCTTTTGTTAGTTTGCTGCTTGTTGATTTATCCATAGGTCTTCTGTTTAGGTGTTCTACCGAATTACTGTAGTTTCCAGCATCCATGGTGTGTTTTTTTTTCTAGTTAATCATCCCTCAGACTTAGAAGGGTTCTGTGCTAAATACATTTACCATGTCAGTAATGGAAAAACAATGTAATCAAATGAGACATTAATGGATCTTGCCACTTAAAAGCTGCTTTTGAATGACAGGGCTACCATAACAACAGTGCACAGCCTTCACTTACAAGGATGGTTTGATGGTTCTTACTATAAAAACATTAGTTAATGGCACTAATACAATTAGTAATATTAATAATTTAATGCATTATTGCAGCAGTTACTTTTATAACCTTTTTAAAGGCTTCTTAATTGATGTTTTCCAACAACATGCCCTGTAAAAGATTTTCAAGCAGATTTGCTCTATAACTAATATAATCAAACGTGAAAGCTCTAGTTGGATTTTGCTAGGAGTTGTTATGTCCACACAACATGCTCATCACTGATTTGAAGAAGGTGTTGGATGTGCATATGCATGAAGAAAGTCCACTTTACAAAGCTGTTGGCATAATACAATGGTGAATGGTGAAGTAATTTTAAGTATATTACGAGTAGGTGAGAGCATCTGGCATGCTCCCACACTTAAAAATACTGAGTCTCAGCGGCTGCTGTAAATAATTGTGATTTAAGCAAGCTTCTTTCTCCTGTGCTCCAAATTTTCAGTCCATAATGTCCCAGAGAATTTAGTTCAAAGCATGTAGAAAATAATTCTGGCTTGTCAGCATAAGCCTATATCATTTGTGTGAATCCAACTTTAATACAAGACAGTAGTGAATGTGATAAGGGTGCCCTTCCTTAATGGATCTGTGAAATGAGACCCGCAAGCTTACTTTTTTGGCAAGATCCTATGTGGTCAGAAGTATGCTTTACAGGGAAGTTTTAGCCTTGCACAGCCCTTGAAATCTGACCATTTTGCTCTGTTTGATTAATGAAAAGTAGCTTCGGTTGCCTGTTGGTTTTAGCTTTAGGTGGTTTGCCTTTGCTGTATTTGTGCTCATCATCTCCACAGTACATTTACATACATACTCATTTAGTCACTTCAACCGACAGTAAGTACTAAGATAATTTTAGTAAGTATTTTTACCTTAAATGCAACATCAAGGCTATTGGTTATGTTTAGATTGTTATGAATGGAAAAGCATTCAGAGTTCATTTCTGCCTCTTTCACTTTGTGTTGATTTCATCCACTACTGAATTACAGTAAATTCTGAACTCGATATTACATACTATATGCCATCTAGAAGCCAGCATTTTTGGAGCAGTGCAGTGCCAGCTTTCCAGGTTATTCCGTGTCATAGCTGTAGTGTTTCATTTAAATGGGTCATTTAACGTCATTAGACAGCCCAGGCGCCGTGTGCCAAGGTGAGACGAAGCTCAGCTGGTGCTTTTAGCCTTCTGCCCGAAGTCATCAGGCAGAGCTGTTTGTTTTCCTAGTCAGGCTTCACCCTTCACACGCCAAGTGAGGCTCCTGTCAAAAAAAATCTCTATTTCTCCCTCTAAAAGCAGAAAATTCTACCATGTCATTCACTTGCAAAAAAACTTGCAAAAAACTTGCAAAATCCTCTTTTTAAAATGGTAATTGACTTTCTGACATTGTGGTATTGTTTACGTGCCATGGAGTGATGCCATTGAATTTGCTTGATTTCATGAAGAACCCTTCAGAGGATTGTTCTTTAAAGTGATTATTTAGGAGCCTTTGCAATTAAGAACGTAGTCAAACCCAGCTTTCAGCCAGACCCAGTCAAAGTCTTTGGGGTCAAGAGGGAAAGAGGGCTGCCAGTGGGGAAAATGGCAGCTTTAGAAAAGGGGCCATTATAAATATCAATGAACCATTGTTTTCTGTGTGCTTCCAATTTTCTTCATAGTTAGTGTACAACGAAAGGCATATCACTAGACAGCAAGGACGGCACTTTCGAAGGTGAGATGAAGTTCAGCTGGAGCTTTTTAGCCTCCTGCCGGAAACCATTAGGCAGATGTGTTTGCTTCCACAGTCAGCCATCCTCTTTTGTATTCTGAAAATTTGGCATTATTGCTTTCTCTCAGTTGGCTAGTGCCATCTACTGGAAATATGCAGATTTATAACCTCATAGCGGTGTTACGGGAAATTGAGCACGTAACCTGAAAAATCAGTAGCTTGATGGCGTCTTGGTTTTCTGACTGGTGTGTTGTAGCAGCTTGTTTAGATCCCTGCTTTGATTTACTAACAGCTGTGAAGCTGGGAGTGATATTGACTGGTAGGATGCAGAATTCTACCAACAGCAGCACCTAACTCAGATTAACGACTTATTCAAAGAAGCAAAATAGATTGTTGAGGAGATAACTTTGAGCTAGAATTCACTAAGCATATAAAAATTGCTGTACAGCATCGAAAAACTGACAAAATACGATCAAAACAATGTCAAAATTACTATTTAAGGAAACACAGAACCCTCTTAGAAGTAAAAATGCACATGCTTTAAATTTGAATGAAAAAAAAATCAAATGGCCCATATTATATATTCCTGTTTATTTTTGCTTTTTGTTAAAAAGAAGCTGGTGCCCTAGCGGTTAGGGCATTCACCCTGCGATCAGAAAGCCGTGGGTTTGAATTCCAAGACTGCTAACCACATCTGAGGTTCCCACATCTGAGGTACCGCCCCCCTACACTGCTCCCCAGGCGCTGTGTTCAATGCAGAGGAAGAATTTCGTGCTGTTCACACTGCGTGCCATTCTGTTCACATTTGACAGAATGGTCACTTTACACTTATTTAACAACATAAAACTGTTTTAAAGTGTACCATTCATTCCTCACACCTTGAATTCCATATATGAAAAGTTTGCAGCAAAAAATTACATTTTCATTGTTTTCATTCATTGTTTTTTCTCAAGGACCAAAATCTGTGCTAAAATCTGTGTCCACTTAGTAATCCTGTCTGATAGCTGCGCAAGGAACGGTGTGATGGCTAGTCATTATCTCTTAATTGACAATGGATAGACTTTTCTCAGCCATTATATTACATTTCAGCCATTATCAACGAAGCAATCTCACTGATCCCTGACCAAGCATAAAGGGCGCTACAACACCTACTTGATTTGTGCATCTCAGCAGTGTGGGTCTTAACACAGCAGTTGTTTCATAGCGCACATTGAGGGCTGGGAGGACTAATTAGGGTGTCAGGGAAGATAAATATTGCTCACCTCAGCTGTGCACTTCAGAGTGTACACACACACACACACACACACACACACACACACACACACCCTGGGCCTTAGTGACTCAGAAATACAGTGGGTGCTTATGTCATATTAACTGTGGCGCCAGCCATTAGCAATAGGAACATTGTGGCCGTGATGGCGGCAGACCCCTTTTCCTCCTGGCCTTTGTCTCAGACATGTCCTTGTGCACAATTCACGAGCCCCTGACAGAGCTTTGAGTCTGAACTTTAGCCCGCAGACGCGGAAGAGCCTCAGCGGATGAGCTATGGTAATGGGCTGTCAGGAGCTTAAGCATGAGAGGACCTTTTCTTTTTTACTTCTGCCATAGTCATATTGTTTTTCTAACAATGTCCTGAACTAGTAGGTAGATCATTAGCAGAGGAATACCGTTCAGCCCAAACCTGGAGCAGCAGTCTCACAAATGAGTCTTGCATTTCAAGCTTTTCGGCCCTTTCAGCAAAGGCCATAGATGAGCAAGGTCATATTTGAACAGGAAGTGTTTGTTTGTAATGCCACGATTACACTGTGGTGTTCTAAGAAACAAAGTTATTCATCCTATAAAAGGGTTAAAGTAGTGATGCTGTTACTGATACCACTCTCCGTAATCTGGGGCAAAAAAAATAAAGGCATCACATGAAAAGATTCAGTAGTTTTTGTGTTTTTAATGATTTTTTTTAGAGAAATGATAAGTTTTGTTTCCTGAGTTTCCTGTCTATTTAATTAGGGAGGACTGATTGCTACAAATGTCTCATCAACAAATGTCTAGTGATGTGCCGAGTGTCGCTCCTGTACCTCCCACTGATCCAGTCTAATTTCAGCCATTTGGAAATGCAGCTATGTTAGAATGCATAAACGCAGCATGAAGAGCAGTAGCAATGCTGTCTGTACAGGCACTTATCCATATTTCTGTAATGACCAGTGATTTACTTTTACCAGTTTCTAAAGTGGGGTTTCTGAAGTTTGTGAGCAAGTGTGAATGAATAAAAGGCACCAGGGTCATTCCTTTTGTAGTTCCTTTTGAAGCCTCTCTAATTCCTTATTTTTTTTACTGGATTGGGTTGAAATTTGAATGATATCAATTTCATTTTTAAGTGGTTTGATGTGACTATGTTCCCAACAAACTTAGATTAGTTTTCCATTACTGTGGGTTGTGTTGTAACATTTGGGTTCTTCTAGGCCTTTTTTCAATGGAGCATGGCTACACTGATTGTTGTTTAAAATGGATCTGAATCTGATCCTCATGACACATACAGGTATTCATTGTTCAAGCAGTACTGAAGATACTTCAGCAGTTGGCAGAAAAGCTTATCATGAAGAAATATTTCACAGCAACAATAGCATGGTGTTATATCTGTCTTCTTATGATCTGATATCTATATATTAGATGTTTTAATAATATTAATTAGTGCAGCAATGTTTTACAGTACCCCAGTAAGTGTGGTAGTAAAATAAGAAACTTCTTAACCCTATTCTCTAAACTCCAGTGTCACATCGCGCAAAAGTCCGTGTGTCCTTGTGCTTTTTCCAGTTTGTCGTTCAGGTTAGCGTTTATAGGCAGCGGTTGCCATGACCTTTCCGCTTAAGTTTTTCTGCATCCCCTCCGGTGGTTTTAGCTGTAATCAGACGGTAGAAGGTGGACACACACATTTGTGGAAGTGTAATTGGAAATGTTCTGGTCTGTTAAGAAAATGAGCTTAATGGAAACTAACGGCTGACCATTCTGAGGACTTACATCAAGTACAGGCTCTGACTGGCTGGATTCAATTTGCCTAAAGGCGTTGACCACATCAGCTAAAGTGTGGTGTGGAGCAGTAATATGTACAGTTAAATGGCCCTGTGTTTTACGTCACAGTATTGATCTCCTTTAAGAAGAGACTATAAGTGGAAAATCAGTTATGTGTTCAGCAGTACTTGAGGGATGGAAGGCCTAAATCAGAGCTGGTTCTGGTTGGAATCAGGCTGCCCCATGGTGGCGCAGAGGGTAGCACTGTTGCCTCACACCTCCAGGATTGGGGGTTTGAAAATGGGTCCTGGTCTTGTTTGCATGTTCTCCTTGTGGTTGTGGGGTTCTCCGGGGTCTCTGGTTTCTCCCACAGTCCAAAGACGTGTGCGTGAGTGAATGGGGTGTGTGTGTGTGTGTGTGTGTGTGTGTGTGTGTGTGTGTGTGTGTGTGTGTGTGTGTGTGTGT
>JBBPCX010000011.1:13981916-13998524 GCA_037974365.1 Hydrocynus forskahlii | reverse complement strand
GTGTGTGTGTGTGTGTGTGTGTGTGTGTGTGTGTGTGTGTGTGTGTGTGTGTGTGTGTGTGTGTGTGTGTGCCCTGCGGTGGGCTGGCGCACTGCCTCACATCTGTAGATGCCGGGATAGGCTTCGGGTACCTGGTTTTGGCTGCAATCAGCCAATTGACAGTGGGGGAAATAATTATTTGATCCCCTGTTGAATTTGTATGTTTGCTGACTTACAAAAAAAACTGATTTCTGTTTTTTCTTGATTTTTGGTTGATATTCTGTGTCTCTCCATTAAATGAAACTACCTCATAAATTAGAGACTGTTCATTTTTCTGTAAGTCAGAAAACTTACAAATTTAGCAGAGGATCAAATTCCCCCACTGTATTTGTTCATTTGAGTTTGTAATAAGTTTAATGTGCCAGTTAGACCCTCTAAAATAATGTGATTGTTTTACAGCTTGAATAATATATACTGGTTTGGTAGTAGTAGTAGTGTGTTTCGTGAATTCTTTTAGGCCAATAAACGTCATCCATCAACCAATTTGGCTGTAAAGAACTCAGAATCAACCATAACAATTCATGATCACCCCTAGTCAAAATACATAGTCCTTTTATTTTTAATACAGGAGTAACAGCTGCATTTGTTAGACTTAAAGCGGATCTAAATGCAAAAGATCACAGACTGTCGGCAGGGGTTGTCTGCTTTAAATGCCAGTTGTGTCTGTACTCAGTCTTGATTTTAAGCTGAAAAAATGGCTCAATTTCAGTGAGAAAATCTATTGTGGTTAAGAAGCAAAGCACAAAATTGATCCCGAAGGGTTTACTGCTTTTTTCCACTTTAATGCTGTTATTACATCGGTTACGTTTAGGGCTACTTCACTTTTTGCTTGTTCCTCTACTAGACAGCCCAAAACTCTTTACTGAACACCTTTAATATGACTAGATTAGAAACACGGCTCCAAGCAATAGCAATTTCCGGCACACATCTTTGAAAATGTGATACAAGGTCGCTGAGCTTTGAAGATAGACGCCTGAGGCTCAAGTTACGAGTTTGTAATTCGTTGTTTTCATCAAAACAGTGTGGGCTGAATGTGCTCCATCATCATTTTTGTTCAAGTTTAATTAGCAAAGTAAATGTGGAATGATGTATCCCTGCAAATCCAGCTCCAGTGTTTTGCATGTTTATTCATAGGGCGTAGGTGCGCTTATACATAATTCATCAACTTATAGTTTAGAATTCAGTTTCTTTTTTATATCTGTAAAGAGCCTTTTGTGGTTTGGAATGTTTAAACTCTGTGTTTACTTTGTCTACCGTTGCCGGAATTTGTCTCATCTCCTTAATATCCTTGACAGCAGCACGTCTAATTTTAGCCTGCTTTCCTACCTTGGCCTGTGTGGCATTGCAGACTTGTGTTAGTTTGCGACAACCTCATTAAAGGCAATGTTGACATTTCTCTTAGTAATTGATCAATGAAATACAGGCTGATTTTCAAAGGCTAAATGACAGGGTGATTGCGTTCCTGGTCACAGATAAACAAAAGCACCTATAATGGGATACAAGACGATTCATTTAGGACCTAGTTTCTTTCAACAGGCTGTCATTTCTTTGGTTGTTACCCTTTGTCTGCTTGGGAAAGCTTTGAAGTCAGCAGCAGATACATAAGTACTTGAGCAGGAGATGGCTGTGTATTTAATCAAAACATGCTCAAAAAGGAACAAGAAGGAAGCTTTGGGGACTGTCTTGTGTTGGAAGATCCAGTAGCTTAAAGTCATGAGCAGAACATTTAAAGATGCTATAGCACTGAAACTGAATTTCCTTCGCTTTCGTATGTGTGCTGTCTTGTTGTCTATATACAGAAATTTAACAAACTCCGTTGAAATAGTTGGTTTTGTGATGTCACAACATTTTTTTTTGCATGTCCACCTATTCAGCCAATAGTAATTCAGCTCCAGCCATTTATGTTGAAATTTCAAGGAGTGTTTCAGCCCGGAGTACTTCTTGACTGGAACATGATGCATAGCCAATCGCAACAGAGATCGTTTTCCATATAGACAAAATATAGGATATTGAGTCTGTGATACAGCTGATTTCTATTTGTGCTTTGTTTCATGTTGCTATCATGCAAACCATAAGGACTGATTTTTGGTGTGAATATCGCAAAAATGTGTGCCACAACACACAGATCTTTCATATACACAGAACCCTACAGCCCTGCCTCATCTTTTTAATGTGTCCTTTTTTGTAGCAACTTATGACAGTCTTTTCTGCCTTTTGGCAAATAAGCTTGTCGTCGTTCCTTCTATATACAACATGTCATAAAAATGAATGAGCGCTTTTAAAGAATATGATTGTTTCCGCCGGCAATGAGGTATTCTCTTCATAACACATCAGTGTTCGTCTTATTAAATATACCATAGGCAGCTGTAAAAGAAAGAAATGTTGCCCTGTAATTCCACTGCGCTTTACAGCTTTTAGTCCAGACTCTCCAGTGGGCCTTTTGTTACAGATGTTCATTTGTTTCTGTTATGTGAAGCGAAGTCATTTCTACTTGAGGTGCAGAACGAAAGATATTTGACCGAGGTCGTCTTATAATTCATCAAATGTTTTTTTTTTATTTCAGTTGCCTATCTAAAGGTTTAAATGACAAACGTGTGTGTGTGTGTGTGCGCGCGTGTGTGTGCGCGTGTGTGTACGTGTTGCATGTGCGTGTGCATGTTGTCAGTCCTGGTTAACGGTGAGGAAAGCGAGATCTGTCCTGTGTGCCCAGTGACCATCTGTGTTTCATTAGTGTTTGGCTTCTGGTGGCACCCTCCTCTAACACAACTCTGCTCTAAAATCCCCAACCCCCTTTCAGAACCTCTGAATATACATGAGAACAAACAGAATAAGTAACAAACACAACAGGATGTAGGTAACACAAAGCCTACACTTTCACTGGCTCTCCACATATCATTTATCTGTTTTTCTGGATGCCCTTCATTCTGGGAGTATTTTTCTTTCTTTCTTTCTTTCTTTCTTTCTTTCTTTATTTATTTATTTATCAGAGATCAGATAAAAGATACGTTTTCCACATTCCTTGCTTTGGTCCTGATATTGAATTTGAGCCGACGAGACAACTAGACAAGACAAGCAAATAGCAGAAAAAGCCACCAGTAAATTGAAAGATCAGTGTTCTAATGTCAGTTCTGGTTTGGGTAGATGCTTTAGCAAAGGTTTCTGGCTTGAAAAAAATTAAAGAAACGACCCACACAATAACACACTGGCGTTTTTGAGTATTTTGACTCGCCACTGGGTTAGAACAGATGAGAAAAGCTGAGAACAGATGCAATTTTTTCTTAAATTTAAAAAGATTAATGACAAGTGTTGGTTTGTTTCTTTTCTTTGGTTTGTTTCTTTTGTTTGCGTTTGTTTTTGGCCGTTTGTGACACTGGTAGACAACAGTATGCTTGGTTACTGGAAATATTTGAGTTACTCCTTCACTATACTCAGATAGGATAATGAATAGTATTAAATGTTAATGTTAAAGTTCTCTTTGCTCTGGTTTCAAACATATATGTACTTCCCATTTGCGTTACTACATACTACTTAAGTACTTCTCTCAAGACCATTTGAAGCGGATTGGCCTGTTAATGTAAGCAGAAGGTCTTCTTTTTGACAGGAGGCCAGTCTATTGTGTGAACCATTCTGCAGACACTGAGTTTGTGTGTGTGTGTGTGTGTGTGTGTGTGTGTGTGTGCGCGCGAGCGTGCGAGCGTGCATTACTGCTTTTTGTAAATGTGTGTTTTTATCAGGTTCATCTCTGAGCAGAACAGATGTGCTCCTGAGGTTTTTAATTCTAGAACACCTGCACACACTATCAACTGCTGGTCACATTTTTCCTCATTTTCCAAGTTCAGAGCAGATGGGCCATGTAGCAGCTTTCACTGCCAAAAGCAGTCAAATGTGCAGCTGAGCAGTGCATTTACAAGTAAAATATCTTATTTCCTTCTTATTTAAATTCAGTTTATTGACATAGGCCGGCCTGAAATTTGAACATAAAACCTTTTAACGATAAATTAGTGGTTAGTGTGTGACAGAAAATATCCGTTCCACTGTTTCCCTGCATTTTTTATGTTTGTCTAGGGTCATGTAACAAAAACAGCTGCAGGTCTTTCATCCTCCATTTTCCATCCTTTATCTCATAGAATTAAAGGTGTGTATTATGATTTGTTTGCTCTGTATTGTACATCCATTAAAAAGCAAACTGGTGATACCTTATATGGACAAAAGTATTGGGACATCTGACCATTACGCCAACAGGGACTTGCATTTAAATACACAGACTTTGCAGCTCTATCACCTTCCACAAGACTTTCCACAAGATTTTGGAGTTTCTGTGGGAATTTGTGCCCATTCATTCTGTAGAGCATTTATGAGTTCAGGCACTTATGCTGGATGAGAAGGTCTGGCTCATTATCTCTGTTCCAGTTAATCCCAAATGTGTTGGACTGGAATAGAAAAGGTTCTGTGTCCACTGTTGGAAGCATGGCGTTGTTCAAATTGTCTTGATTTGCTGAAGCTTTAAGATTGTCCTTCCCTGGAAGTAAGGGGCCTAGCCCAAACCCTGAAAAATGGGTGCGACCCAATACTTTTAGCCTTGTAGTGTACGTTAAGGAACAAAACTCCTCAGCCACTCCTTTCACCTGTCTGAATAAGTTTGGAAGACCACAATGACAGTTTTTTTTCCAGTAACAGCTTAGTGTTTAATCACAACCTTTATTAATACAAAACAAGGCAGTAGCGAAGTTTCTACCTGGAAAGGGAACAGTGTATTTTAAACTTTCAAATTTCATTTATGAGCCCTTTGTTGTTTTCCATTAACCTTCTTGCCCATAAAGAAGGTGTAGTCATATGTCATATGTAATGCCCCCCCCCCCTTATTTTTTATTTATTCATTTTTTAAGCTCGCTTGCTCTTGAGTTGTGGCTCCTCAGGGCAGTGCCCTGTGCTCTCATGTTTTTCGGTAACTTTGTTAATGCCACAGGCAGATGGCTATGACTGAGAATAGATCATAACTTGGCCTGAAGTACAGCAGTCTCTGTGGGTCAGTAAAGTTTTTAAATCACACACGGTCTTCTTGTCAGTGAACCCAAGCTCACGCAGAATTTCTTCATTTTCCCAGACTGTACATAATAGATCTAGAGAAATGCTGAAGAATCTGACGGATGCCAGCAGGAAACGGGAAGTTATAAATTCACTCTGGATTCTGGAGAAAATGTTGAACTGTGGAAAAATGAAACTAACCAGGCTCATAAATACAGCATAGGTTGTAACTGACTTACATTGTGTTATGTAATTACAGACTTTCATAAGTAATTGGCTGCTTCTACAGCTTGTGAAAGATTTTGCGCAGGCTGTGCTGTTCCAAACTAATCACAGTTTTGAAATGCGTACATCAAGCCCTGAATCGAATGATCTAACAAGTTCAGATGCTTTAGGCTAACCTTAGCTTCCGTTTTAGTTGTCAAGTGGAAAGTAATAGAAATGTCTCATTATGCAATGCTGACACGTTGCAGATTTTTTTTGTGCGTACGGTCTTCTACTCCCAGTAATAATCCATCATCAGCGCTCTGAGGTTAACCAGTGGGGCCGACCCTACTCAGGCCCATATGGCTCCATGCTGAAGTGCAAACCCAGCAGCCGAAATCAGCACAAGCCTGCATGCACTGGGGAATTGATTTGGTGCAGTCAGCTATAGCGTGCCATTGCAGCTTTGAGTCACAATCCGAATCCATATATTTGTACATGATGCAGTTTATTTAGGAAATTAAAGCTAGTTGTCCAAGCAAGATGTCTAATCAAAGAAACGATTTGCTTGCTTGTGTGACTTGAACAATGAATTCCTTGGAGAAATGAGATCAGTGAATTTGGAAGCTTTGGAAGTCTCTACATTTCATTCCCAAGCTCCTAGGAAATTGTTTGTGTTGATTTACATGCTGTACTATTTACACAGAGTCATGCACCATTTCAAATGTGACTGATATTATTGATTTAATTTTGTACATTTGGACCAAGCTTGCCAATTATGCTGGCAAAACATGCACTAACTAGTTAGCTAACTGTATTTTCAGCGTTTGTCAAAGACAATAATTGTTTGACCTTTTGATCTTATGGAGCTCATCCATCATGAATACATACATATGTGTGTGTGTGTGTGTGTGTGTGTGTGTGTGTGTGTGTGTGTGTGGTAGATTATGTGAGCTGCTCTACATGAAAGGCGGGGTGCTCTAATAAGGAGAGGAAACATGAGGAGAGATAATATTGGTTAATATATTTTGTCCTTTTAATGGTGTGATGAGGCATGACGGACTATATGAGTTAACAACAGAAAAGTTTCAGATGGAGAACAGATGGCCTGGTTCTTTGGTACTTCTGAAGTTGTTGTTTTTTTTGTTTGTTTGTTTGGAAAGCTACTTCAACTTTTACATGAGTCATTATTTCACAGAAGAGTTCACAGAAGAGGCTATCCGTCACTGATACAAAAACAAGAGAACTCTGAACAACTAAGGTTTTCTATTGTTTTACAGGGTTAGTAATGACGCGCCCCTTGGTAATCGTGTTCTTCAGCCCAAACATTTATTGCTTTGGTTGTGAACTTTTCCATGTCTCTGACTTCATTTCCAGTTTGACTTCAGGGCACGGCGCGCTGGTCAGCAGTGACGTTTAGCTGCATGTGGATATGACGACGATCAGAGGAGAGGAAAGTGCAGGCCGAGCCATGGATGTGTCCCAGTAGTCAGTCTAGAAATTACGCAGTTCTGAATTTTTCAACAAAAGGCAAAAGTACTTCATGACAGCTTTCTCTGGCTTACTTGTTTTCATTGAAACATTTTGTTAGTTCTAACTGCATAACACATTCATAAACCTTCTTCCCTTTCTTAAAACAGTATAACGAATGCTTTTGTTTCAGTATGTATTTTCCATCAACAGCTTTGGAAACTCTATACATGTAACACTATTGATGTGTTATGCTGCCTGTGTGTATTAGTATGCATGATGTGAAAGCTACTGCACATATGCATATATCATATATAAGATACAAACATCATGACTAAAAAGAGTTGCATAAGATGCAATACATCACTGTAGTTCTTGCTACAGTAGCTTTTGCTTCAAACTCACAATCTCGCAAAACTGGAGCCTAAATGTACACAGCTGTGCCGTCTTCTGAGCTTCTTTGCAATAAAAGATGAAGCTGATCCGTGTTGTTGAAGTGCTGATGAAATCCACAGTATGCTTTCATAAGTAATGTATCATGATAACAGTAACATACAGTTATATCACCCACCCCTTATGTATATCAAGACACTCCATGACTACTGAGAGCTCATTTAAAAACTTAAAACGGATCCTGAGTAATAAAACAAGCAGCTCTGTTTTAATATTAGAGTAAAGGTAAAGGCATTAAAGCAGAAATATAATGTCATGAAACTAGAGGGTTGTTACCATCTTGGGAGTGCAAAAACAAATTCAGCATTTTCAGAAGGAAACTGTTTAACATTTTAAGGCAAAAGCAAACTGCCTTTATGTTAATGTATTCATCTTCAACCAATGATTGGATTGCTCCATCCTGTTGCTGCATTTGTTTGATATGTAAAGAATATGAGCAAACAGAGCTGAAAATGTGTGGATTTTGATTGTTTGTTGAGAATACTCAAATAGGAATATAATTCAGACACCAGTTGAATGATAATATTAATCTGACTGAGCAAAACAAAAAGGTTTGAACTGTGCCCTGAACGCAGTCCCAAAATTCATAATGCATCCAACAATAAAGGAAGCCTTTATTGATATATAGGGATAGAAAACACATCAATTCAGAAACTTACAGATTCATTTTAGTATGTGGACGTGTGGAGACACGCACTTTAACTCCTGTAAGACTGAAAGTTAAAGAGATCATCATAAAAGTCTCTGCATGAAAGGATCAATGGCAGAACATTCGATTTAGAACTTTAAGAGAACACAGGCACCCAATCAGCTGTATGCTACTGTGCAGTTTATGCAGTTGCTGCACACTAGTTGTTGTATATATGTTATCACCACTGTCCGAGCAAAACCTTGCATCTTGTATTTTGTCAAATTTGATCATTTTTATTACATCATTTTTTAAATGTAATTTGTGGTTCATGACGAAAAAGCCAACAGATTCAGAATGACCTGTTAAATGAACTGACATTGAAAGTTGTTTAGTACTGACAATACCCCTGATATTGCAAGAAAAACTCATTGTGACAGATTATTATCTGTACAAATTATATTCGGTTCCTCTCTAAGCTCTTAATATTCATCAGTGTTGGATACAAACAGGTGCAGACAAAGAAAATTAGGTTTTATCGGAAAATTAGAAAGTCATTAAGACATGCTGTGTCAAATTAATTTGCACGACCTGCCCCGACTTGTTCAATCTGCTGTTCCTGACCACTGCTTGTGCCATCCAGCCAAACAAAGCAGTTTGTAATTCCAAGTTTGACCTGCATCGTTGCCAAATAATGATCTGAGTGATCTCAAATTATCTGCTCTTCAGAGGCCTACACCTAGCTGCCAAAGGCACTTCCCATCTGAGCGAGTTTACCATACTTAGAGCTCATGCATCTACTCCATCACAGCGTCTTTTGCTTGCTGTCCCAGCACTCTTAGTAATTACATGAGTTTGTGGATGATTGATGACTAGCGGTGTGTGAAAGCTTGTCTCCTTCCCACTCCTCCTTTAAACCCTGTGCAGAATATTTCAGTGATGCTTCAGGGTCATGTATGCCTTCACATTTTTCCTCTCTCAAACATATTTATGCTAACACCTTGGGCTGTAGTGTGCTCAGACTTTAGCCTACTTTCTTTTACTTGATCCTGAGCCCTTCGGGGCCTCAAGACGGGGTTTTGTTTTACCTGTGCGAATCGGAGAACATCCTCAGGGAAGGGATTAAGGCATTTCAAAGCACAGGCTACACCAAAGATGAAGAAGAAAGTTTAATGCCACGTATGTATTTAATACCAGCCCCGTTGTCTTTTCTAGCTAGCTTTGATATTGCTTCATTCAGTTCATAAAAATAGAAATTATATCATTAAAAATTAAAATGAAGATGCCAAAAGGGCTCTTTGGAGCATTTTTATAAGATAAGATAAACGGTTATTAGTCCCACGAGCGTGAAATTTGCTTTGTTACGGTGGAAAGTGGACAGTACAAAGTTAAGAGCGGCAAAAAAACCTATAGAATAGATTAAAATAATATACCAACAGTACAGTATAAAATGTACACTATACAATCTAGAAATATAAATATGGACATCTGTATTGTAAAATATATATTTACAGAAGAAACCGATTTCCAAATAGAGTATTTTCCAACCCTGAAATGTGCCGAGCAGTGGGGTGGGGTTCAAGGACCAGGGCTGGGAAACCTTCCAGTAGCCGGTCATGTAATGAAGCAGACTTGTGAATGAGATGTGCAGCTTTTTTAAAGTTGAAATAACTAGGGCTGAGACCACAATAAATAAATAAATAAACAAAAGTTATAAATAAATAAAGATTTTTCAGTATTTAACACCACAAATAATTACAGTAACAACATTAGTAAATAACATGGGCAGTTGCCATGTGTGTCAGAGGAGGGATGAGAAAGCCCAAGATGTTTTCATACTTTTCACAAGTCTTAGTTTTATAGACCACAATAAAATAATTTACTGTTCTTGATTTTAAGGACTAGTCACTGCTGTGTGTGTCAGTGCCTCAAAGCCAGGATTAAAGTTTGAGATCATAGATCCGAGGACACACACACACAAAAATTTCACTTACCAATTTCATGGACATTAGCAACAGTAATAAATAAACTGATCAGTGATCACATACGTAAAAACAATATAGAAAGAACACAATTAAACATTTCTAAACCAAATAAAGTTGTTGTTTTTTTTTTCTTCCTGGAATAGTATGTTTAAAGAAGCATTTAGGAGCCTTTTTTCATGGGTGTAGCTGTGAATCAAACATTTGACACCACTGCAGTTTTTCATTAGTATCATTTTTAAATCGTGTGATAAGGGCTATGAAAGTTTGGGGTTTTATTTGATTTATTTATTGTTTTTACTGTAATTTAGTGTCCTTTTTTCAGTCTCATGCATTCTTTCATGTGTCAGTTAACATCACATTTTCTGTGCAACAGAAACTCTAATCCATTAGTCCATTATTAACCAACACTCAGTGGAAACTTTGCAATGCATCTCCAGCCGCCCGTGCTCCGGATCCACCTGCATGCTTTCAGCCGCATGTCCTGCTGGACGCAAGTATCCGTGGTGATGCTCATACTATGTCTTCTAGGTAACGCCTGCCCTCAGAACGGCAACAGGCGGGGAGTCAGTGCGCGTCTCCGGAAGCTCTTCCTGTGCTCTGCTGCCAAAAAGCCGTCTGCCGCCATCCAAAGCAAGTTCTCCCTGGATACACACTCCGAAGCTCACATCGCCTCTCACCACACTGTTCTGATGCCAACTCCTGTTCTGAGTCTCTCTGTATCTCTTTCCCTTATTTCCATCCATCCCTCCCCCTGCAGATTCTCTCTTGCTCAGACTCTATTTTTCCCCGATAGAAGACCCAGGATATGCCTGGACCCAGTGTGCTGCTACACTGATGGACTCTCCAGTTTATATTATACAGTTTGGGTTTGGATCTTATCTCTCCAGACTGTTGATTTCCTCTGTTCCACTCTCATGGTGTCTGTGTTTTTAAACAGGCCGGATATCAAAGTGATTTGGCGACAAAGGGCTATTATTCACTTTGAAGCCTTTCCCATATCACATTTTATCAAGTAACAAATCCTTGACATGAATGCTGGTGTTGACTCCAGCACAAGGTACTGCATGGGCCAGAATAGTAAATAGTTCACTAAATGTGGCTCTACTTAATAGGAAGCTTTAATTACAGCCAGTCCTAATATTCTGCAGCCTTTCCTGTTTCAGTTCATTGGTGTATGCACACTCCAGCTCTGTACCTGCTTTTCATGTTCAAAATGCTGACAACAGTCCCACTCAATCTTTGTTCATAGTGACGATGCAACTGAGTTGCCAACTGGAAAAACTACCAAGCTTGTTGTAGCTTATCAAAACTGCTTGGAAACAGTAACGATGAATTCGCTACGATGCTAACACTGGGTTAGTAACAAAAGTGGCCCTTATAGTCACGTGTGAACATACTACACAACACTACACAACACTACACAACACTACACTACACTACACTACACTACACTACACTACACTACACTACACACCACACCACACCTCTGCATTTAACCCATTCACCAAGTGAAGCGTTGGGCAGCCATTTGTACAGTTTTGGAAAATAACTTACTTTATCTAAAATATCAAAAGTGGGGCGGACAGTACCTTTCTCAAGGGTACCTCAGTGGTGCCACTGGCAGTCCTGTGATTTGAACCCACAACCTTCCACTCAAAAGGCCAACCCCCAAATCACCAGGCCACCACCGGCCTTACTGAAAAGACAACCACCATTCTTTCATTACAAAGTATAATAATAACAAAGTCATTTGAAAACCAGTGAAACACTCTAAACTCTAAATTTTGTCCCGTCTACTGGCAGCTGTAAGAATGCATTGTGGGTAGAGCATGGACAAATAAGTATTTGATTCAATAATTATATTATGGCGTCATCCTATAATAACATTAACCTAGCTAATTGTTGTGTTCCATTAGCCTGTGGTGAAACATGAAGCGTGTGAAGCCTCTGTTTTGATGGTTCTGATCGGTCTGCTCTTTCCCAGCGTGAGATGGGAGACATCATGAGCTTACACACGAGCCATTAGTTTTCCTTGCACCAAGAGTTACAGTTATCACCATAATACACAGTGGCCAACAGCCCCATGATCACACAAGAATGGACTCTATTGCACTTAAAGAGCAGTGGTCAGCAGCCACGTTCCTGTTTCTGTCCTCCTTAAATGTTTATATTGTGATTAAGCTGAACATGAAATGTACAACTTAAATAAAGTAAGATTACTCAGTTTTTTATATTTTAGATAAAGTGAGTTCTTTTCCGAAACTGGACACATGGACAGAATGGATTTTACTTGGACTCTGATGTCTTGTTATAGCCCTACACCTAATAGTGCTGCATATAGTCTTTCGGTCAACAGACGCAGGAATAGATTTTGTTTCAGAATTCTTTTCACTTATATTGGCCACATCAGCGTAGCTCTATTTCTGTGTGTCACTTTGCTTGAAGAGAAAATAGTGTTATTGGAGGCTGGTGGAGGCTTCGACAGTGATGGCTAGTCATAATATTGGATGAGGACTAAAAACCATTTCGATCACACGCTGTAGCATTACATTTGAGAGCGCTTTCTCAGCTACAGCAATGAAGCTTTGAAATGAAATGTCAAGTCAAGTCAAGTAGGTTTTTATTGTCATTTCTACCATATACACACAGTACATGCTAAAAACTAAACAACGTTCCTCCAGGACCATGGTGCAACACAAGAGCAGAACAGAAAAGCACAGAACAAAACACAAGTGCAAACAGGACAGATCACAAGAGCAGCAATACAACTAAACAAGACAAGACAACGTTCAGTGCAATTGACAATGGCTGCATTGAGGATAAATACAGTATTTTGACCGGTAATAATTACTGGTCAAGCTGATCAGACAAATGCTGAGGTCTGCCTTTACCTAATGACTACAACAAGCAATAAGAACAGAACATGGTTTGGCTCAAATGATTATCGATGGCTATGTCAAGCAAAATCTAAAACAAAGCCTGAATTTTCGGACAAACTTTTGATGTTTCTGCTGTTTGTCGGTCAAACTATTATTATAGGTCAAATTAATCAGCTTCTACCATTTTGCTAGTATTAAGAAAAACAAATGCAAACGAGAGTGACAGTGGTTTTGAATTCCGTCCGTTTGTACAAATTCTTGACTGTGCTTTGATGGAGCCAGAGATGATTTTGTGAACTTTTCTAGCCTAATGAGCAGCAGCTGCTCTTTTCCTTCTCATACCTTTGCCACTTACAGATATGTTATATACTTTCCCTCAATAAATAAATAAATGGCCAAGTACAATATTTTTGAGCCAAGAGAGCAAGAGGGAAAGTGCGAGAAAAACATGAGCAACAATACAACAGGACAAGATATCACATGGTGTAGTCGACAAAAGCAGCTACAGTACAAGTTTGAAAGTATATGGTATTTTGACAGAGACTGTATTCAAGTCATTAATCCAAGTATGGAGGTAGCAGCAACAAATAATCATTTTGCAGCAGCAGGATAGATAATGTGCAGCATATAATAGAAGGTATTTACAGTGACAGTTGTGGTATGAGTTGTTTATTGTGAGGCAGAACAGTTCAGTGTATAGATGCATTGTGTTGGGAGAAGGCAAAATTCAGTTGAGGGGTACATTTGCGTGTGTGTGATTGTGGGTGTGTGTATATGGGTGGGTGGGTTGGTGGGTGCTTTCTGATATAGCCAGTCGCCGTCACTGTGTTCTTTTCCAGGTTGGTAGAGCCGTGATGTGTGCACCCTCCCTAAACATGTGCCAGTTTGTGTGTTCTAAACAGTCTTGAAGAGTAGAGATGGCACCTGGGAGCCAGATTTTTCTTACTTCAGATTAAACTTGGCCCGTCATACGATCGGTCTGTATGCTGGGATCAGTATTACAGAGATGTGGTCTGAGTGGTTGAGGTGGGGGTGGGGCTCACTTTGGCATGTACTAGCCATGTGTGTGTAAACACAGCCCAGCACATTCGACCGCCTTGTTGCAAAATCCACATACCGATGGAATTTAAGGAGAAATGACTTCGGGTGTGTGATTAAAATCTTAGGCAACAATAAACTGTCTATCTCTGTAAGAGTTTTGGAGCTCACTGAAGGCTTTGTAACGTTCAGCCAGTGCATTCTTATCATCAGCGCCGAATGGGATGTACACCGCGACTACGAGCACAGTGGAAAAAATGCATAAAAATCGAATGATGTATTAGCTCCTATTTAAAGTGAAGTGAAAATTCTGTCATACATGAACACACCTCAACACACAGTGTGAACAGCACAAACTTCTTTCTCTGCATTTAACCCATTCACCAAGTGAAGCAGCGGGCAGGCAGGAACACAGCGCCCGGTGAGCAGTGTGTGGGGACGGGACATTGCTCAGGGCGAACAGCCTAACCACTAGGCCACCAGCTGCCCTGCATATATACACAGATATATATTTAAAAAATTCTGAAGTGTTTCAGTGTAGTTTTGTTAAAATAGTAATTTATGATTATAGTAATATTTATATAGTATTTCATACACTATTTCTGTAGTATTTCAGTTGTCGAATAGCCATTTATGATGAGCCAAAGATTATAACATGAGCAACATAGCATTGTTTAAAAACATAAATACAGATTTCAGGTAATATTAGGTACTTTTAAGCAGCACTAAATTTATCTCATGGAATTGCCAGCTTAAAGTTTAAATATGTTTCCCACCAGTAGAACGTAGTAAATGTGTTTCCCACTAGTAGAACATAGTAAGTATGTTTCCCACTAGAATGTGGCTCAGTCAGTTAGAGTTCAGAACAGGAGATATACATTTTATAATAATTTTTGTAAATAAGGATAGTCTGTTTGCAGCAGACCTGGATATTGGTAAACGTGAGAAAACAAAGACAACTTTATGCCCTTGTGAGTGATCATCAGAGTGCCCCAGCAGACACCTAAACCCTGGATTATCAGCTCTAACAGGAGCTGAAGGGTGCTGGCCCTTTACTCTGAACTCATTTTAGCTTTTATCAGGTGTCTAATGGGATGTGGAGATGGCAGGGCTCAGCACACACAGAGGAGAGAAGATGTATTTGGAGCACTGAGCAGGAAGGACGTTGCCCTGTTTACACCTATCACTGTGCTTTATGCCCAGTGGCCACAAGCGGCTCTGCTTCAAACGCATGTCTTGGTTGTTCAGCAGTTTTGTCAGCATCTTTGATGGTTCTCAAAATAATGAAAACTCTATTTTATTACATTACATAACTCTTATCATGTTACTCTGATGTTAGTGGGCTGTCCAGCATAAAATGTTTCAGTATGTACTTCAGTATGAGATTGTTTTAATTTTGTTTTGTTTACAGTGAGAATTTTGCTGGTTTTGAGTGGTACTGAGAGTTTTATTACCCACTATACTTTTATGTCAAAAATATGCACAATGGTTAGTGGCTGCATGTACAGATTATATTTATTGTAGCTGGTTCTTTTTCTTAATCAAAACAATTTTCAACTGATTGTTGAACAGTTATAAACAGTGAAAGCATTTCTGATCTTGTAATAAGAAAATGTGTAATAATGGTGCTTGCACTACTGACTGATATGAGCTACCACTGTCTGCTAATGTCCAGGTTAGTGTGAATATATGTCAAATATATGTCAGATGAATAGGTTTCTGGTGTCTACCAGAGTGTGAAACGTGTATGTTGAAGTGTTAAGACAGTGAATGAAGCATTGCTTCAGTGAGTACATGTTCGGGTTCTAGCTGCTGTGATTTCTTAAACCTTCTGATGCGATTCTTAGCTGTTGCCCAAAGTTGGGTATTGGAGTGACTGATTTGTTTGTGTGTGTTTGTCTTCCACAGACAGTGTCGAGGATGAGCTGGAGCTGTCGGCTGTGCGTCACCGCCCTGAGGGCTTGGAGCAACTGGAGGCTCAGACACGCTTCTCTCGCAAAGAGCTGCAGATCCTCTACCGCGGCTTCAAGAACGTGAGCTAGCGCTTCAGTCATTAGCGTAGAAAGAACACATACTGAACAAGACCATTTTAGTCAACTGTGATTCAAAGCTGAGTGGATGTGGTCGTTCTGGCAGGTTTTGTAACTTTAGAATAGAGAATCCCAGATATGGAATTACTCATATAAAAAAATTATTAAAATTAAAATCTATTATTTTTCATTCTCTTCACTTTTTGAAAGTATTCTCTGTAACACGGCACTATGAACATAAGAGAGGTTGTGTTCACAGTGCTCTTAAAAAATTGAGATGATTGATTTTACACAGACATTAAAATAATACATTATCATAATTGTCACTTATTATATTTTTCATTATTTAACAGACGCTATACTAATTTATAGTGGGCCATCTTAAATAATTTCAGTCCATAATTTCTATTTATTTGCTGAGCTGAAAATATTTTTTATATGTTTAAATCAGCAAATAAATAGAAATTCTGCTTTTCAGTGTGCAGGAGTGTGTTATGTAGAGGATGTGTAATTTCACTAGGTGTACCCAAACCTTTCATACTGCTCTGTGAATGTAAGATTCGCTTAGTATTATAAAACATTCTTGTCAAAGAACTCATAGTAGTACAGCAGTAGTATTTCAGCCTGGATGGGGAGCCGAACCTTACGTTGGTGTGTGTGTGGAGGTGGAGTTATCCACTAGGCTAGCCACTGAGTGTGATGAACGGAGTGATACTGTCTAGTCAAAAGTGATTTTGCAGTAAATAATGTTCACTAAAACTAAAAATAGCTTATATCTTCAGTAATTATTGTCCATTACTCTAATATGAGACCAATAACAATGAGCTTTTCCCATTTTCTGGTGAATAAAATGTGTG
>JBBPCX010000011.1:13951616-13976276 GCA_037974365.1 Hydrocynus forskahlii | reverse complement strand
ACAAATGATTAACAAAGTATGAACTCAGACTTTACCAATGCTTAATAAATGCTTAATAGGGAGTAGTTATTATAAAGTGCTACCGAATTTTAAACATTTTCTAAATTAATTAGGTGTGATAAACAAATGACAGTGAGACACTGTATTTGGATAATATACATCATTATTATCTAAAAAGAATAGGTTACATTTAATAGACAGTAAGGATTTTGAATATCAAAGACTTTAATTATTTGTTGGGGAGGAATGGCAGTATGGCAAAAATATATCACGATATATGAAAACATATTCACAATTCCTAATATGTGTCACATCATTATTTAGTTTGATACGTCCAAAAAAGTAAAGAAGTTGTAGTACAAATATGACTTCAAAAATCATCGCTCATAAATGCTCAAGACTAAATTGGTACTGAAAAGTTATAAATTGCTGTAGCTAGGCTAACCCTTACCCTTCGGGAGACAGTAGTCACGTCTTTAACCTGTAGGGGTCCACACTTCAGTTCCTCACTCATAACAGCGCAACTCTTATATTTGTTTCATAGCAGTTAAAAAGTTCAATTAAATAATTTATTACAGTTACTGAATAAGTTATAATAATGATCCTTGGGTTCAATTGGTTCCTAATTTATGTGCTATTACAATTTTGGCCTGTGAATGCCATGGTTTGTGTATATGCAGTTGTGGAGTGACATCATTAATAAAACATTTCCTTGCCTGTTCCTGAAGAGTGCAGTATAATCTCCAAGTATTAAATGAAATTTTGTATTCAATTTCTAGGGGCTGGAGAGGTGCCATGCTAATTTAGGGGCAAACCCCTTGGGGGTGCTGCTTGGTGGTTCTTTGGAGGGAATGTTGCAGTTTGATGAGTTACCTTCTAGTTCTGTTCAGAATGAAGCAGTATTGTCCTGGGATAAATACCGGCCTTGGGAAACTGTCTGATTCAGAACAGAGGGCAGGAAAAGTTGGGCCTCCTTGGCCTGCTTAACTTCATATCCCAAGTGAGAGCACAGAACTGTGTTCTCAGGTATCTGCCGAACCAATACACAGACTCTTTTGTGCACACACACACACACACACACACACACACATAAACACACACAGAGAAACACTCGTTTCCACCCACTTCTTTTTCTCTGTAAATCTCACTAGTGCAGAAAGCACTGGGCCAGACATGCCAGCAATTGTCCAGTTGGAACAAACACTTCTTGACCTGGTTATTTAAGACCGAGTTCAGCTAGGCTTTCTGATGATTTTGGCCTCATCCTTAAACTGAAATATACTCGCAGGGACAGTGGCAGATAAATAGTCATTTTAAGTGCAAGTCATGCCTCCTTCAAATACACGTGAACAAAGTGTTTTGATTCATGATTCTTGGTAAGAGTCCATCAAGAGTTAATTACTAAACATTCACATTACCTCCACAAGAGAGGGTCTCACATTCCGTGGTCGTAGAATTCAGGTCCTCATTTCTAAAATGAAGAATGTCAGTACTGCAAATGAATGTTTTGTCAGTGTGGTGACAAGAATAGGCAAATGAAATACATTGTTTTTCAGCCTAAACTCTGTAGCATTTGGGGCAGCTAGTGGCCTGGTGGTTGGGGATCTGTCCCTGCAATCAGAAGGCTATGGGTTTGAATCCCAGGACTGCTAGTGGCACCACTGAGGTACCCTTAAGCAAGGTACCGTCCCGACATACTGCTCCCCGGGTGCTGCGTGCCTGGCTGCCCACTGCTTCTGTTGGGTGAATGGGTTAAATACAGAGAACAAGTTTGTGCTGTCCACACTGTGTGCTGTGGTGTTTTCACGTGTGACAAATGGACACTTTGCACTTTATATAGTCAACTACCACAGGCAATAGTTTCAGCTCCTTTCCTCGTACTTGTACCAACCTAGTGATGAAGGACCTGTTGCTTAAGCCATGTGTTTTCTGAGTATTTTTAAGTAAAGGGACGTTTTGCCCATGCCGATTGACTGTACACTACAGAAGGAGCAGGCAGGGAATTTGGTGGGTAGTCCTTTGAAGCTTATGATCACCATTTAACTCTGAGTTCAGTTCAGTTTGCATTACTGTGAGGTTGAGTGTCTCTAGAAAAGTAGTAATGTGTATTAGACCATCTTACAGGCAATTTTCCTTAATTTTCTAAGAACAGCAATTTGCTACTAGTGTAGGCTAAATAGATCTAAAGACTAAAGAGCCTTTGCAGATTTTCCACTGTTATTCTCCTTCCTTTGGTCTTCTGCCAGCTATTGTGTAAACGATCAGAGTGAATGCTGTAATTGGGCTGTTTACCTTGCCCTAAAAAACAGTAGCTGCGCAATAATAACTGCACTTCCAAGCTATTCTACCCTGAACCCCTGCATAAACCTGCAGGTGAAAACGCAGTGAATAGGACCCAGACGGACTTTTCAAGACATCTGAACCAAACTAAAATATTCTAATATCTCTGCAGCCATCGTGCTGAGACCTCAGTGTTTCCAGCTGCTCTGTAGTGGATAATGAATTGGAGCTACTTACTGTTCCTAGTGCTTCAGGATGATAATGGACACACTAATGCATGTGCAAAGTCTGTCCCTGGTGTGTAATTAGGCTTCTTTTGAGATCATTTCTGCGTTCATAAAACAGACTGCTTTTTAAAAAGCTCCAGCATAATGTTCTTTGATTAGATTTGCTCTTTGGTGGTGTTTTGGAAGCCGAGAGAGCATCAGCATAAAGTAGCAATAAAAGCCAACAATGCTTTCAATTTCCCAAAAGTGTTGTATCTGAACAATGATCATCTCACAGTGATATTCCTGCCGCTGCTAGTCTGATAAGACAATCTTTATTTACTAATGTAATTAAACCAGAGGGGTCAATATCCTTTTTTTTTCCACTTCAGAGTGGTGAGATGATATGTAGCTTTCATACAACAAACCTTGTGCAGTTTTGTTATGTTTCTTTCATCTCATTTCAAGAAAATAGTTATGATAGTCTGCAAAATAGGTGATGCAAAAAACTTCACCAAAACACTACATTTTGTTGATTGCCACATGTGAAAAACGAAGTAACTCTCTACTAAAAGCAAAATAAAGCTACAAATAGTCAATTAGACTGTGGGCCGTTTCCTCTATAATAATTTAAAAACGATCAAATAAACAAATAGATAATGACTCTTTTGCTTCATCAGTGATGTTTAAGTAATTCTACGTGCTTGTGAAATAAAGGGAACTTCACACATTGCCCCAAGTGGTAAAAAACAAAAAAAAACAGTGAAGAAAACCTCTGTTCTGGCCTTAAGCTGTTGAAATCCACCGTTTGAGAATATTCTCAAAGTATAAAATCGATAGTTCTCAACTATACTTTTTTCTGAAAGCACCAACTGATACTTTCAGTTTTTGGCATTAACATATCAATACAAACAGCAGCACAAATATGACCTTTACGGGCCACTGAAAGTCAGGTGGAGATGGATTTCGTCTAAAACCCCAGCGTTCTTATGTCTTCGCTGGTATTTTCTCTTCCTTTGTATTAATGATGCTCCGCTGAGCCTGCCTTATCTGTTAAGCACTTGGGTAAATTCCATTTGAGTGCTCTTGCTATAAATCAGGGGCGAGACTCGCCATTCATTACAGCCGCTGAATCAGCTATAATGATTCAATGAAGAATAATCATCTCTCACAACACGGCGAAACATGAATAAAGCCTCTAGACAACAATGGCTCCCTCAGTCCTTGTGGGAGCAGCTCTGTGGAATGAGATCCCATTATTGCACACATGTAGTTTATAGCACATTGTACTCATGTATAAAACTGACATATTTCCTAGGAGAGGCACATTTTAGCTGTTCAGAAAGAGGTTTGGACAAGAAGTCGTTCTATGATATAGTTCATACATAGTTTCTGTTACACTGAGCACAGGCTCAGTATTGTGGATATTGTTCAAAATGGGCCTTTCCATACTATGTGTCTATTTAATGGTGCATATTAAAGTAATGATTTCCTTTCTTACAGGAATGTCCAAGCGGTGTGGTCAACGAAGACACATTCAAGGACATTTACTCTCAGTTCTTCCCGCAGGGAGGTCAGTACATCTGTGGATATTACCCACCATTTCCTCTTACATATACAGTCACATTCACTTGAGTTACAGCACTGTGCCTTCCTGTTTAAAGAAAGCCATAATGGTAGTGTAGCATGCAGTCCGAGTGGCTATAATTTATAAGAAAAGAGCAATAAAGCAGTTGTGCAAGATGTATCATCTGTACTGGTACTGGAGTCACAGTGTTGACTTTCTGTTTTTGCAGTACTCATACAGTCATATGCAAATGTTTGCTTATTTTCTAAAGGATGAGAAATTAATACATCGACTACAGTGTACAACCTGAAACATCACATCTTTCAGCACAATTGCAGTGCACAGTTTCTATGTGAATATTGAGTAATATTTTGAAAAAACAAAACTTAAAATGTGTCATAATTTTGGAAAAGTCACATTGATACCATTCATCAAAATGTGCAGAGGTGTCCTCATAATAGGTGTATATTTAAGTTTAGAAAACATGTTACATGTCTAGATGTGTGCAAACATTTGCATATGACAATAGGCAAATAAAGCTTAAAGACTGTATTGAAAGCACAATACAAAATAGCTAAACACTAAAATGTGATTTCTCATTTACAGTACTGTACTGAACTGCTTTTGGTGTGACTTTAAGAGATGAAAGCAGAACTCAGCAGTCACACTTACATTCATCAATGCAATACCAATTGGGATATCATGATACATGTATATATATATATCAAAACCACCTGCCTAATATTGTAAAACAGCCCTGACTCATGGAGGCATGGACTGCAAAATCCCTCTGAGGCTGTTCTGTTGTATCTGCCTGCTAGAAGATCCTTAAGTTCTTAAAACCTTTAAGTTGCCAGATGGGCCCTCCATTGATCTGACTAGTTTGTACAGCACATCCCACAGATGCTTGATTGTATTGAGATCTGGGGAATCTGGAGTCAAGTCAACATCTTACTTTGACACACATCACCCACATAAATGCCAGGATCCAAGGCTTCCCTGCAGAACATTGCCCAGAACATCACACTGCCTCCTTCCCATAGTGCATTCTAATGCCATCTCTTCCCCAGGCAAGCGAAACTCATGCATTCAGAAAATGGGAAAAAGGGTCACCTCATAAAATGGGTTAAATACAGAGGAAGAATTTCTCATTGTTCACACTGTGTGCTGTGCTGTGCTGTGGTGTGTTCATGTGTGACTATAAGGGGCAACTTCACTTTACAGCTTCTTTTAAAATGTCAATCAGCCAGCAAATGATATACATTGCAGTTAGCTAAGCTGTTGTCATGAGTCAGTACTGCTAAAACTAAACATTACTATTATTGTGTGAACTATGAGCAAAGTGTAATCTGGCCTTAATGTTTACGAGTACAAAGCGAGGCAATAGTCTTTAAACTGCATTGCTTTAACTGATTAAGCTGGTCTTGCTTACTGTTTCAGATGCGTCCACATATGCACATTTTCTGTTCACTGCGTTCGACACAGACCACAACGGCTCAGTGAGTTTTGAAGTAAGTAACTATTTATTATCAAGTGTTTGATATTTCAAGCTAAAGAATGCCATGAAGCTAGAGTACCCGACCTCACAATGATCCTGTTTTTCAGAAACCGGCTCTGTGAACACCTGCCAACTTCATATTTCTGCCTCATTTATTGCAGCTTTTTTCCAAGACTATAAAACTTGTTACAGCACCACATAAAAACATGCTCTCTGGACCGGGAGGAAGTGTCTCTGTTCTCCACACAGTAGACATGGAATCTGAAGCTTTATTTATGAACAACACTTTGCATGGCCTACAGCCTGTTGGCAATTAAGGAAAATGAGAATATTGCCATTATCATTTTTAATAAATGAAAGTAACAATCGTGCTTTAATTAACCAGCTAGAAGCTTGTGACTGTGTCTATATTTTGAATGTCTTCAGGCCTGTTGGAGTAGAACATGCAGTCTAAAAAAAATCCTTTGTAGTTTTTTTTTTGTACTATGTGAAGCATAGAATGAATTTCAGTTGTATGCAAACGTTTAAACACCCCTGGTCAAATTATATGCTTTGTTGATTTGAAAAATAAGTATGCACCCTCTCCAGAGAGCCAACATAAAAAATGTGGCATTTTCTACAATTGCAACATAATGGAAGCAAATACATATAATGTGTTTTGTTTTACATTCATGTATTTAATAACTTTTGCAACAGCCAGTTCTTGATAAATTCATATTAGCATAGTAGTTACATTATGGCTGTGTATCAAAATGTGCAGAGGTATGTTCTTAGTAGAGGATGTGTATTTATTTTCACTCAAACATGTAAGTAGACCGGGGGCCCCAATTTTTTTACTTATTTCTGTAATTGGAAGTGGTTGGAATCATTCTGTTCGTCCTTGTGTCTGATCTGAATGCAGGACTTCGTAATGGGCTTGTCTATTCTCCTCCGAGGGACAGTCCAGGAGAAACTCAACTGGGCCTTTAACCTGTATGATATTAACAAAGATGGATATATAACAAAAGAGGTATCCTAATTCCTAATGCAGAAAGAAACGTATTTAAGGAAAGTTATTCTGAACGTTTTGACACTGGAAACCAATCCTTGATGATCTCTGTCACACAGGAAATGTTAGACATCATGAAAGCCATATATGACATGATGGGAAAATGCACATATCCTATTCTCAAAGAGGAAACTCCAAGACAACACGTGGAGATATTTTTCCAGGTGAGATGATTTTTTCTTTTGTTTTTTCTTTTTTTTTTTTTTGCGAACACCTGGAACAACTATAATGTTGCTGTCATATTACAGCTCCCTTTTTTGTTTTCATTTGAGAACATCTCCTGTTCTTTATATTGTGTGAGCATTTTATGATGAATGGGTCAATGGAAATACTACAAAAGTACATGGAATAAGATTTTACTTTAACAGACACCCTTTAGAAAAGGGTTTTTGAGAAATATCTTTAAAGAACCACTTTAGTTCTCCTCCTCATATCTTTACATGTGGATTTTTTAAAATTCTTTCGTTCTTTAAAGAACCATCCAGCAAAAACAAAAAAAAAAAACATTCAGCAAAAACATCCAGCATAATAAAAATGTATTATGACTTTAGTGATTTTTTTTTTACAACTAAATAGACACTTATATCATTATTCTCAGTTTGGCATCTTATCTTTTTGTCTTCTTGGTCTTTCTTATGAAGAGGATTCTTCACTTTGCTTGTTCAGGGCTGTAGTGTTCACATGCTGCCGCAGCTCTGTGGCGTTTGTTCGAGAGCTTGCTTGTGTGGAAGTGGATCTGAGGAGGAAGCTCCATGCAGACAAATAGCATGGCTTTGTGATGAGAGTAAAATTGCTCATTTTTTGTCTTGTTAACAGAAAATGGACAAAAATAAGGATGGAGTTGTCACCATAGATGAATTTATAGACTGCTGCCAAAATGTAAGTTTATTACAAGATTTTTTGTAATAATACTGTTTTGTAATAATACTTAATACTGTGAATGACAGTTATTCTGTTTATAGTTGCATTTTCTCAGGGGTTTTTTTGGTTACATTTCACGCCTGCGGTCGGTGATTGGTAGAGGATGATCGCTCACTCTGAAGTCTAGCATGGTTCACCCAAATTGTTTGTCTCAGTACACAGTACTGAAAAAGGGACCTAAAGGTGAAACAGATTTGAGAAAGAAATGTTTCATTTTTTTTTAAAGATGTATGTAACTCTACAGATCTACAGTTTGAACAGACAATAACAGATTCCAGGTTTGGTTCAGTGTGTAGCCGGGTTTGGAAGGCAGCAGCTAGAGCCCTCACTGGGTGTAAAATCTTCAGTGGCTGACACCAGGCTTGTGGGTTGCCTAATTAAAATGTAATGCCCTGTTGTTTTGTGAAGCCATCCTCTCGTGTGGCACCAAGTTTAAATACGAAGTTGAAATGTCTCACCTATGCTTATCTGTCCTCTGCAGGACGAGAACATCATGAGATCGATGCAGCTTTTTGAAAATGTCATTTAATATCTGAATGGACAAAAAAAAAAGTCACTGGTGGCTGGCCAGCTCCGACCGGGACCTTTCGGCTCCACACGCCCTGATCTCCTCATGAAGACCAATGCATTTGAATGGAATTCAAACAGTCAATCCATAAAACACCATTCTCTCAGACTCAAAGCACATTCAGTTTCCTCTCATATCAGCCCCCGTTAAAGGGTTTCATTTTTAAGAATGGAGGTTATTACTTTCAAGGATTCGGTGCAAAGAGTACATCACCCGCTCCATTTTTTGTCAGATGATAGGTCATGCTGGAAAGGCTTACTTTTAAAGGGCCCATTTCCTATTTTTTCCCTTACTTTGTTTGTGCATTTCAGTTTTACATGATTATATTTCAGCCTCTCTTTTCCGTTACGATGAAACAGGCTGTTTTTATTCATTTGTTTTTATTAATGGCCTCTGTTCTGATTGGCTGCACTGTATTGTGTCTCCTTCCAAAACAAAAAAAAAAAAACAGACCTAAAACACTCCTTATAACAACAGCGAGAGCGCCCATAGGTTGAATGGGCAAATATGCACAACATGGCCAAAAGTATTGGGATGCCTGAAATCGGGACTTTAATGACATTGCAATCAAATACATAGACTTTCATTTGGAAATTGTCCCCCTTTTGCGGCTATAAAAGCTTCCACTCTTCTTGGAAGGCTTTCCACAAGCTTTTGGAGGCTCTGTGGGAATTTGTGCCCGTTCATTCTGTAGAGCATTTATGAGGTCAGACACTGATGTTGGACGAAAAGGCCTGGCTCACCGTCACTGTTCCAGTTCATCACAAAATTGTAGGATGGGGTTGAGGTCAGGTCATCCACACTGATCTCATCCAGCCATGTCTTTATGGAGCTTGCTTTGTGCACTGGGATACAGTCATGTTGGAATAGAAACGGTTCTTCCCCACACTGTGTCCACAAAGTTGGAAGCATAATTGTGTTGTCCAAACTGTCTTAGTATGCTGAAACATTAAGACTGCCCTTCGCTGGAAGCAAGGGGCAAAAACCGTTGTGTCCAAATACTTTTGTCCATATAGTGTATGTTAATGCTTTCTGTCAGTGAAATTAAAATGGGCTGTCTTTAGAGTTTCCATAAGGACTGTGTTGACTGGGCAGTGAAGGGTACATTATGAAACTTGTGATGTTTACAAACTGCATTACCTAAAATTCTATAGGCCCCTTAATGTCCCAAACATTATCATATTTAGGTTTTAACACATTTAAATCATTTGCCTTTTTTTCTGACACTAGATTGCACAAGTTGCATAAAGATGATAAACAGAAGTAGCCTTTATTTCTGTCGCCAGGATGAAGCTGAGAGGTCAGTGTAGGATTAGCCTCAGCCAGTTTGACTCTTAGCATAGCATGTTTTTGTAAACACAGTGCATGAGGAAATGGGTTTGGGGTGTCATTACTAAAGATATTCTTCCTTTAACTATAAATGTGACCATTTCGAAGCTTTCTAGTGAATGAGTACCTTTAGGTTTCTTGGTTACATTTTTAATCAACCCTTATGAACTTCCACTTACGCAAGCTGTGACGATATACTTCAGTTCCTACAGAAACATTCCAGGATGACACTGCAGAAGTTCCAGCCACCTAAAGTCAGAATACATATCCAGAAATATGAAAAAGAGATACTGTATAATTTTTCAAATGTATTTAATATAGATATAAAGAGTTTTTTTCGACTTTTGTTCACAATTATTTGCCAACCAGAACAAAATAATAAATAATATGTATATGAAATAATAGATTCCAGGTTTGTTTTCATATGTTGAGTCGGGTTTGGAAGCTAGCAGCAACAAGCACATGAAGTGTTATAGATTTATTATAGGAATAATACTGTCAAGATAATGCTGCTTATATGTATATATATATATATATATAGCTAAAGTCCTATATTTAAAAAAATCACATGCTGTTATGTTTACATGTATGTCTTCAGGCACTGTGTCGCTGTTCTCAGAGCAACGGTATTACAGCTGGCTTTTATTTTCCTAGGAATCAAACACTATTTGGTTTTCAGCACTGTTTGAGGCTGTTTCATATATTTTGTGGTGGAAAATGATTTTATCAGTATTTGTCTGTAAGAGTCTATATCATTCAGAGAGAGTCAGAGGTTCTGTAAGTTCTGTAAAAATGATTTTGCTTTATTATTTCTTTCAGGTTGTTGGGAATGCCTATAAGAAGCGCATTATCTTTTTTAAGACGGATTTCTAGCCCATGAACATTACGTAGCTCTTTCATTACATACTTTCTATAAGGCTACAAGTTTAAAGCATCCTTTCATGTCGTCTCTTTTATGTTGTTCCAAGGCAGACTCCCCCCCCCACTTCTGCTTTTTTCGCTTTCATTCCTCCTGTTTTCTGGCATTAGTACTGATTAGCTTCCACTGTCTAAATCAAAGACACGGGGCTGCGATTGGCTGCGCCGCAGACTGAGCAGCAAGCTTGCTGGGTAGCAGATGTATGCTTTCCGTCACCCAGTCGCATCCAAGAGCATTTGGAGTCCAAAGGCAACATTTGTGACGGCTTCAAACTACAATCACCACCAGCAGCATATTTTATTTTGTGGCTCTGGGTTCTTCTGTGGAAAAACTGTTTTGCATAAAACTGCTGTGTAACCTTTGCTCCAATGGTTACTTTGCCATTTGTGTTTTATTCATGCATTGACCACATTTGCTAAAATGTAGACAAATCTACACCTTTGTGATGCTTTGTTAAATTTTTAAGTAATATCTTTTCCTGATTTGTTGGTAGACAGGGGAAATGTTTAATGTGGGAAATAGCAGCTCTCTTCTAGTTTAATTATTGTTTTCTGAGGGTTAAAGGGGCAAACAAATTTAACACCCATCACTCTTAAAGTAAATTGACAGGCCACATGACTGAGATGGGATATTGACTTGGTGCCACCTAGAGGTGACTTGATGTACCTGCAAGTTGCATCAAAGGTCCACAGTTAAAGATAAATGGTGAGCTTACTAAGGTTTGGAAACTGTTAAATATTTGTTTTGAATCTGTCTCTGCTTTCTTATAACATTCTTCCAGCTGCCTTTGGAAACATGATGTCATAGCACATATGCTGTAGAGACTGAGATATTGAACGTGGGAATTTCTGTAGGGATAATGTGTGAAGGACTGGCAGTTGCATGTTTTTGAATGAAGCTGAACGCTTCACTTTGCTCGTGATTGGCCCTTAGTGGGAGGTAGTATTGAATGAAGCTGATCTAGTGCTCTCTGTGCATATCATGTGTCCCTATGGTACTAGACGACATAGAGGCATTTTGTGGCATAGATTCAATAAACAGCTCCGAATGTACATGCTTTGTTGTGTTTTGTCTGTCAGAGACACCATAACAAATCTGTCTCCTGTCCTTCAGTGTTCTGTGGTATATAAAGTGCTCATTAATCATCACAATCTTGATTACTTGATATGAAAATCAGTTAAAAAGACTGTTTTCTTGCAATAAGCAGTGGTTATTTGGTAAAATTCTCCTGCTGCTCTTTGAGCCAGGTGGACAAACTCATTTAGATGCATGTTTTTATCACGTTGTTTTTTTTTTTTCAGTAAAATATTGTGGAACCTTTGAAAAGCTACGCCTTGTTTCACTTAAGTCTATATTTAGTTCGGAGTTTAAAAAAAAACTTGATTAATCAAACTAGATTACTCAGTGATGTGATCACAGTTCATTTGATGGTTAGAGTGATATCAGCACAGCAGGAACACCACCAGTCAAATGACGAATGCGCTTTTAATTCAACATTTTATAAAGGCTTTAAACTGAAATGTATGTGGCACGGCATCCTCATCTCAACAACCAAATCCTGAATCAAAATCAACATCCATCTAGTTTCGAGCTACTATAAGCAGGTACACGGTACATGTACATGTCTACCTATGCTCTACAAAGGTTAAGTACATGGGTTACCTGAGGTATGGTTGCAAACAAACCGTAGTCTTTCGAATACGTCTCAATTTGTAATAAAATATACAGTACACTTCTAGAGAAGTACCAAAACAAAAATTAAGGCAGATTTTCATTTGATAAACTTTTCTGGCCACCTTGTAAAGCAGACATATTCCATGAGAATGGAAAGACAAACATCTTCTAAAAGATACGCTGTAGGTTATTTTTTGGTTCTACTATTTTAATGCTGCTGATTGAACATGTGTACAAAATGCAGCATAAATGGCATTATAATGAAGACAAAGTCAAAATAAATGTTACAGAAAGAAAGAGTACAAAAAGATAGGAAATTAATGCTTTTCTTTAGTTTTAGTGAATAAATGAATAAATATTTCTCAATTACGTTACTTTTGAAAGTCAAGATTTTTATAATGGCCTTTTTCTTGATACGTGGACTGTATATTGAAAATATTTTTAGATGTGTAATTGTCATTGTCCTGCTGATAAACAGGGCATATAATATAGAATTCAGGAAGTAATTGGTTCGTTTAGGAACCCTATGTTTTATATTATCCAAAAAAGCTTGGCCTTAACACATAACGGTCCCAAGGAAGATTGGGATTGTTGATTCCCATAGTGGAATTCAGATTAAATTGCCAGACGTGTACTTGAAGTCCTGGAGGTGTAGTATGGTCATCCAAAGGCAGCTCTGAGAATAGAACAAAGTTTAAGATCTGTGCTGTCTCAGACACACTTTCTCTGCTTAAGCATGCCTGTGTGTTAGGTGAGAAGCTGCCTGATCTCACGATGGACGTAACACAGGAAGTCCATGTATGATGCTCCTCCATGTAGACCTTTATCCTCTACTAGATTTTGGCGGAATAGAATCTCTGATCTGTCCTTTGGCTTCACAATCACCATCTGCAAGCAGAAGACAGTATTGAAGACCTACCACAGAAGATCAGCCAGAATAATTACCTAGATGCAGACCCAGCATTTTCCAGATTTTATAATAATGACTCCTAAGTAATAAAGTAAAGTGGTCCCACATGAATACACCACAGCACAGAAAAGTGCAAAATTCTTTCTCTGCATTTAACCCATTCACCAAGTGAGGCAGTGGGCTGCCACCAATGAGGGGCACCTGGGGAGCAGTGTGTGGGGACGGTACCTTGCTCAGGGGTACCTCAGTGATAGCACTAGCAGTCCTGCAATTCGAACCTTCTGACTGCATGGGCAACACCCTAACCACTAGGCCACCAGCTGCCCCAATATCAGAGCAGTTACAAATACAGTTAATTAAAAACTATTCAAACATTCATTCTCACTTCGTTGTCTAAATTATATTGTACCTTCATGGAGTTCGGCCGCCGCTGAGAAATGGCAGAGATAATGGAGCGAAGCTTCTTAGAGTGGGGAGTATCCAGCTCTGGCAATGAAGTCTGCAAAAACAAAAATAAATGAAATCACAGAATTTCATGTTTTGTATAAGAAACTGATGGTTTGGACAGGTCTATAAAGAGCTACTCAATACTCAACAGGTAAAGTTACAATGATTATTTTGTTAACATGGCACTTGTCAAGGGGTGGGAATATTAGGCAGCAAGTGAACAGTCAGTTCTTGAAGTTGATGTGTTGGAAGCAGGAAAAGTGGGCAAGCGTAAGGATCTGAGTGACTTTGACAGGGCCAAACTGTGACGACTGGGTCAGAACATCTCCTTTTGAGGTGTTCCCAATTTTCAAAAGTGGTCCAAGAAGAAACAACGGGTAAACCGGTGACAAGGTCATCACTCTCAAAGCATGATGTGCATGGGGAGGAAACAAACTGCAGAAAAAGTTCATGCTGGCTACGATAGAAAGGACTCTTGCTTGCACTGTATCGGGCAATGGAAGAGGGTGGCCTGGTCCGATTAATCACATTTGCTTTTACATCATGCGGACCACCGGGTGTGTGGGTCACTTACCTGGGGAAGAGATGGCACATGGGCACATGGGTTTCTGCTGGGAAACCTGGCATTCACATGGTTGTTAATTTGACATGTACCACCTACCTAAACATGGTTGCAGACTAAGCACACCCCTTCATGGAATTACTATTCCCCAGCATTAGGAATCTTTGAAAAACATGATAAAAAGCTAAAGATGATGACTTGGGCCCCAAATTCCAGAGATTTCAATCTTATTGAGCATCTGTGGGATGTTCATGGTGGCCCCAACATGAACTCAATGTAGCAGAACTGTTTTGGCAGCACAAGACCTACACAATTATTGGTTCTGATCATATTACCATGGGTGTTATTGTTTAATTACTAAACTCTGCAACTATTCTCTAACCTCATGTTCATTCCTTATTCTCATAAGTATGAAACTTATATATTAGTTTCACAGTAGTTATAGACATAAATACTGTGAATTGACATAAATACTGGATAATTAGTTAATAAATATTATGTCAATAAATGGGTATGGGTCTTCAGTTTAAGAGGATAATCAAAATGTCCCTGAGGATCATTTAAATGTCCCTGAATATCTGGGTGTGATGTGTGTTTGCGGGTTCTAACCATGTCAGGACTGAGGTGGGCCAGCGAAGGCACGTTGAAGAGGTTCTGGATGAGGTCAGGAGGGCAGGCTGGACCCAGCCACAGGAACAGCGACTGGCCGTTCTCCAGCAGGAATGCTCCTGTCTCACTCAAACGCTCCTCAGAGCAGCGCACTGCAGCCGGCACTGCTTCACTCGCCATGTCCATGGAGTGCTGGAATAGACAATGAGAGTAATGTGACCAAACACACCCTGATAATGCTGATTAAAAGAACAGTGAATACTTCAGGTGTAGCAGACGGCTGACTCCACAGACAAAAGAACTGGCTACTTAAACACGACAAAAGAAGGTTTTAACGCAAAGCACTTATAACAGATGCAAATGGGCAGCTGCCAGTTTCTGATATAAAAGACAAATGTTGAGTCAAGATTTTTTTTTCGGAGAACAATTAAAGGAGTTCATTAGATAAAAGGTATTATGCTGTAAATTTGTTCTATCCCAGATGGAAGAATCTGTGTTATTTTAACTGTCCAGTGGATTTTTGAAGAAGAAAATGAAACTGGAATAGCTTGTTTACAGAGCAGCTCCAAAGTTCAGTTTGCACAAACCTCAAACACAGTTTTGGCAAAACATTCTCTCATGTCTGTGTCACATGTACTGCAAAACTGCAATGGTTATAGGTTCAAAGTCAATTTCTATACTCTTTTCTCGAATTTTCCAACTCAAATATTTCATACTCTTTAAAATGTTCAAATATTAATTTATAGAATTCAGCACCCACCCAATGAGGCAACACATTTTCAGTTGTTTAGTAAATACAAAGAACTTGTTGTCCACACTGACAGTTTGAAGCTAAGACAGTGAAACAGTAAAAAAAAATACTCGGTTAAATAGTAACTTTTTACATTTCTAACTAAGAAATTGGTCTCTAACTAGTTCCATCTGCACTTGGAATGAGAGTGTGTTCTCACCACTGGGATGAGGCGTGGGTAAAATAGGAGCTGGGTCTCCTCCACTCCCATAGACATGATGCTCAGTCTGTGGAAGGCTCTGTCATCTGTAGAGAGTTCAGCACTGCCCACCAGAGCTGGAGTCTTCATCAGACTGTTCATGTACACCGGGAACACCTTCATAGCATCTGGCAGGATCAGCTACAGACGAGAACATGATACGAAAAGAAAGGATCAGTTAACAAGGCAACGTTTTCATTTAAATACACGTGGCCTCTTCTCTTTCTCTGAGAACATGCTTGTGTAGTATTTGTCGAACCTGACTGGCTGCAGAGGGGCTGGCGCAGTTCTTCCTGTAGCAGGCCAGCATATGAGCCGTCTGCTTCACCAGAATCTCCCTCACCGTCTTCACAGGCTGGTTTAGTATTGCATGGTACGCTGAAAAACCAAAGAGAAACAGTTACAACTAGAACAACATCAGGGTATTCAGTTTTAACAGATTTCTTCTTCTGCATCATATTATACATTATTTTGTTGTATTACGTGCAGCAATAATATACAATAACACATCTAAATGTACATATTATAAACAGACACCAAAGGAAGTTATAGCTGTAGTATTACTTTTATTTTAGTAATATCAAATATTCTCTATTTGAGAACAATCTGCCTCAAGATTTAATTAAGAATTTTGACATATTCGTTCAGAATTTACACTTAATTCTTGATGTACTACAGCCTTTTTTGGACATTTTAGAAAGACCTTCGGTTGTGTTCATCCTTCTGGATCAACTTCTGGATTTATTTTTATAGCCTTCTACTACTATTATCTGAAACAGGAGAAGTTGTACTGCACTAATATCATTAGAACCATTTTACACCTTAATCTGCAACAAAATTGGACTTGGATAATGGTGCCTCAAAAGCAGTATAAAAATCAAAAGTATTATCCTTTGCTACAGTAACATTCTTCTGGAAAGGCTTTATACTAGATAGGAACATAGCTGTGATTTGATTGCATTTAGCTACAAAAGCATTGGTAAGGCCAGGTACTGATGTCAGTTCTGATTAGTTCTGGATCACAAACACAACTCCAACTTATTTAAAATGTATTCAGTGCTTCCTCACTCCAGATAATGCAGCTCCACAGCTTCATAGCCTAATGCTGGGGAGCTTTACACTCCTCTGGCTTGTCTAGAAGGCTACTGGGCATGATGACCTTGTGCAACTGCTTTAGAGCATTCCACTCTACTGGCAATGGTTTTCTATGGAGACTAAACAAGTTGCATGTGTGCACCAGTTTCAGCAATGGGTGCACCTTAAAGTAGCTGAATTCAATAATTAGATGCATTAAGATACAATAATTACAGTATACATTTGACGCCAAAAGCAGAGGTAAAGAGGCACACCAGTGAGTTACCTGACTTGGCGAAGAAGTTGATGAGTGCATCAGTTTCACAACTCTTGTAGAGCTCAGAGAGCTGAGAGCTACAGTTCAGACTCAGGTTGTGGACGCGCAGCCGCCTCTGTCCCGCGATGGAGGTGTACAGCAGAGCACACTTAAAACAAGACAAACACAAAGTAGGTGAGCAGAATTTTTGACAGGTAAGTGTTTCTAAAGAGTATGCGTTTCATTTTAATTTATTTTTACACATAGCCTGTTGTGCAGGAAATCTGCAGTAATTAAACAGAAAGGGCTGAAGTGTGAAAGGATAACAGAATTGAAACCCCAGTGAGATTGGCATGGCAATTTATCTCCACATTTACCTTACACTTATTTAACCAAAACTTACTATATTTGAAAGTACTAGGGAGGGCTCATGTGTGAGCAGAAGCAGAAACTTTGTTACACTGAGTAATATGATGGCAACCTTTTCATTTTTGCGAGTAAAAAAACATCACAGTAGTGTAAGTATTATTCTATTATGATACCGTGTAACAGACCTCCCCTTATTCAACACAGTAAGGCTATTAACAGATCCTGTTTAAGCAAATGAGATTTTCAAGGCAAATGTGAATGTGTGCATCCTGTTAAAATACTGTTCAATAGCTGCAGGTGTGAATTTAGCAAAGCCCAAAACAAGAACTGTATATGTGCCACATTCTATATGTGAAATCGCAAGAAAAACAAATTCTGCAAAAACCCACATAATGAAACTATGGAAATGTTGAAAAAGAACAAAATCATGGAGCCTCAGGGCCCAATACTTTGTGTTTATAAAATTCTGTTGCTTTTCTAAGTGAAAAAATACACCTCAAGATTTAAAACACAGCATTGAGTTGCGTGGTTGAATGTACAGACCACTGTCTGGTGGTGTATTCGATACCTGTATTAGTGCCCCCGTCTCCTCACTGAGTGTGTCATCATGTTTAAACTCCACTGTAACAGCCTTGTCACAGTCCACCGCAGCCATCTCCACATCGGTGGTGTTGTTCATGTAGATGGCACCAAAGAACTCTGTAGCCCTGAAACCTGAAACACACTGAGAATCAGGTTAATGGCTCGGGAATATTCTAACAATCACACATACTGAAAAAACGTAATAATTTTCACATGAATAAAATACATGACATTCTGCTGAATTTTCTGTTTCAGTTTATTTATTTGATGTGGTATCACTTAGTCATTTGAATGTACACATTTGTACACATTTGAATTAAGTCAATTTAATGCATTACTTTTACAGTGTATAGTTACTTCACTGTCCTGCTGTCACACTGCTTCTTTTCTGTTGGTCCCTTCAGTTGACATGTTTATCATTGGGCAGGGACAGTATTACCTGTGCTGGTGCGGACACGCATGATGGCATCAAATCCAATGGACTTCTCCACGTCTCGCCTCAAATCAGAGAGGAAATGTTCCCTGTCTACCTGAACCTGTGAGTGGAAAATAAGGGTGTGAACATGACCACAAGGGGGCAGTATTTCACAACACTACAATTTGAATGCATGACTTAAGTGTTCACAGTATACTATGTATTACAGTGCGAAAGATACAATTGCCACTGATACTCATGCCAGTTTTAAGGAGCTACAAATTCTTATAACTATCTTCTACACTGAAAAATGATTGTTTTTTGCTATTTAATTCAGTATTTTTCTTAGCTCATATTACATTCTTCTTCAATTTGATAAACTTAAATATCTTTGCCATTTTAACCATAATGTTTAGTTTTCAAATTAAACCTGTATGGACCAAATAAAGGTAGGCTTTTGTTAATTTGGTAAGCATTCTCTGGGTGGTGTAGTTATTGAAATTAATATGAAATTATTCAAATGGATTCCCTGAATATCAGTCTGTTATTGGCCCAATTTGTATGTCGATACGCACCTGGAAGTTGCTGTATTTGTACACTGATCCACCAGTACGAGTGGGGATGTCGCCCATAGTGGCTATGTCGACAAACTGGTTAGGGAACAAAAAGAGGTCCACACAGCAGCCCTGGGCAACACAGTCTTTAGCCAGCTGCTCATACACACCCCGCTGTGGCTGAAAAAGAGTCTGCAAATACACAAAGGTATTAGTCTTGTTTTCCAAAAATGCTCAGCTCAGTTCAGCTCCTTTGCATTCTCCTTTTGACTTCTGGCTCTTACAGTTTTGACCTTATGCTTGTGTAGATATGATGGAAGTAGAAATGAAAGGGATGGGTAAATAAATAAGGCACCTTTTCTTTCTCCGTGTTCACCAGCTTCCTGTCGTCTCGGTTCTTCAGCTTGCCTGGAGCCTCGGCAGTAGGGAGTGAGGAGTGGAAGATGAAGAGCTTGCCACTGCACTCAGCCGCCTGAGGAGACAGAGGGTTTGAAAATGACTGATTATACTTACAGTTCGGTACAAATGGTGATTAATAGGTGTTCATTTTTCTCAAATGGTTGGGGGCTGGGGGATCATTACATTTAAACAATTAATAAAACAAAACACTGTTGAAAACTGCTTAGTCAGAGGACAACTGATTAAATGTTTATTTGGTAAAGGGATGTGGTACTTGAAGACACATGGGGCTAACCTTCACCCCTGAAGACTGAACTGTGTCTGGAATGCTAAAATGAGTTAGCAGTTAGAACTAACACGTTTTTTATCACTACACAAAAGAAGCACCATGCAGCCTTTATTGTTGGATACACCGATATTTTCTGTGTATGATCACACATTCAGAATGGAATTCAGATCAATAAGAGATATGTACTGATTTTTTCCATTAGAGTAAATGGTGACTAAAGTGTAGAATATATTTCTGTTCAAAACACATATGGGCCAAATCCTACGTATCTTTGTGTATTTTAATACAACAATGTAAATTTTACTTTATCCCCTTAAACAGACTGTTTTGTTGCCTTTAGGAATGATAAGTAAATGGCCTCTGTTTTGATTGACTGCCTGTTACTGTGGCAAAATTTCAAAAAGTAGTCCAGGTAGAAAGAGTGTTGATTCGCTGCTGTAGACTAAATTGGAGCACACATATAAATGTACTTGTTTTTGTGACTTCCCAATTCAGTCTACAGCAGCGAATCAATACTCTTAATAGGTTCAAAACTGTTTTTGGAGTTCAGTTTTGTAAATGGCCTGTATGGACTAGGGTGAAAACAGTATGTTCTGAAAACAGTGTTTACATACTATTATTTAAAATATTTCACTAAAAAATAGTTTTCCATGATATGGGCTCTTCAAAAGGCAAATCAATGCTTTCTGCCTCAGAGTTAAAGGGTTTTGGTGTTCTGTATCTCATTAAAGAAAACATACCCAAAAAGACTATATAAAAGAAGCAGCTGAAATCAGAATTACCTTTAGTGCCTCTACACCGGCTTGAATAACTGGAGCGAAAACCGTCTCACTCTCATTGGTGTCTGCAAACATGTCTGGGATCTGGTCTAAAAGACTATGAAAGACAAAAGATTCACAAAAATGAAAACTTCCAATACAATGTAACGTAAGCTGCAATTCTCAAGTTAAGAATTTTCTTTTGAAAATGTGATTTGGTGCTGATGTTTAGAGAATTCTCATTCATACACAGACAGGTGTACTTTGCCCAGCAAGTTTTAAGAAGTTCCTCTTTTGTGTTAAATAATTACTCATACAGCTGTACAGTGACTTTGACAATCACAACAACGTTTACGTTAATGTCTAAAGCTTCCCGTTTTGAAACAAAGTCGTGTATAAATACTATAATAATCCTACTTGTGGATGACACTTCGTGACTCCTGAAAGTTGACAAGGAATCCATCAAGTAGAGGCACAAACATCTCTGCCACATCCGATACAACCATCATCTGAGGCTGAGCCAGTGCACTCTTCACGTTGTAAAAGTGCAGAATCTTATTGTAGGTGACGAAGCCCACCTTGATGGCTGTACTCTCTGCTCCCTCCTCTCTAAAAAAAAAAAAAAATAAGAAGAATAATTCCAGTTCAATGAGGGAAAACATTCAATATGCTACAGAACAATGTTATTAGATGTTGAATAATAAACCTTCATATTAATAACTGCATATATACTGTATAAACTGCATAAATATTGTGTTTTAACACAAGCGTCTTTTTTGGCTTGGAGCCCTTATGGTAGTTTGATGACTCTGAGACTTCCCTCTGAGAGAAAACTAACTTTAAACCGTTTCATGGAGCTCATATTCATTGACAGAAAGGCAGATGTATTAGTTTATGTCAGAATAATGCTCCATTTACACAGTATCAATAGTCAAATTTACACAATGACGAACGTGTTCTCTTCTACTGTGTATTTGTAGTGCTGAGAACCACTTCCTTAACATAAATCATTGTGAAAGCTAACATAAGCCAACATGACCAGGACCACATTCCTTATGCTGAAACTACTCTTAAAACAAGTAAAATCAGACATAATGGAATGAGTTCATTCTAGCTATGCACCTCTTTGACTCTTTCCTAATTAGACGGGCCGTTAGGACAGCATGCCCTCAGTGCTGTGGAAGCCAGACGCCCAAATGAGCTTCTTATGTGTTCAATAGTATGATTAAAAAAGCCCCCAAAAGCTTCCTGCAGACGGATTTGAGTAGAAACAAAAATGTTTCTGAAAGGCCCAAAAACTGCTCAGCAAAAGCACTACTATGGTTTCAATTAAGAATCTTATCTCTTTACGCTTATCACAGGTCTGAGTAAGAGAGCAAAAGTCAAAGGTTCACGCACAGCTCCAACTGGAAGGAAACGACGTAAAAGCGGTGCAAAAGCTACTAAAGAGTTACAACACTAAATATGCCTTCTTGCTATTGGAATTCATCGGATTTATTAAGGTTGCCTGAAGTTACAACTAATTTGCTATTTCAAGTAAAATGCTGGAATAAAGCCAAGTTGTACAGCAGATTTACTTTGCTGTTGGATAGCTGTAACTGTACTTCACCTAGAAACTACTTGAGAAGGTAAAAAAGTCGAGCAAACTAACTTTCACTGACATCTATATCGGGGATTTGTAGTCCTTGCCAAAAAACAAAAACATTAACTTGCAACTGTAAAATGTATTGCCAAATCTGTCATTATTTATACAAAGAACAGACTCAAAACCAATGTATCACTCTAAAACACAAAGCATTAGCCACTATCAGTTTTGTGCACATTTTCAGGTTTGAGTTCTGATGAAAAATGAAACGCTGACATAAAAAATGCACTACCAGCTACCAGCTGCCTGCCCAGTTGAAAGTTCTGTCTTCTTTACTAAGAGTGGTAAAGTAAGCCATATAAAATCATTGGGTGTCCAATATGGTTTTCATTAAGTGTAAGCACTCCAGTGAGCAAAGCCAGGAACAGAGGGGAGAAATCAGATTTAATACCGCAGGCTTATTTGGAGTGTACGACCAGAGTGCTTATGAGGTGAGGTCAGTTTTCCAAACAAATATGGACATACCCACAGGAGATGCAGGAGAAGTAGAATGGAATATTGTAGAAGAAAGATATATGAGCCCATGGGTGGTAAATCAAAAGCCCACCTTTCTCGCTGGCCAAAAAGTAGGTAAAGATAGGAGCAATGTGCTCTACAGAGTTCTCTGGGATTTGGAACGGCTACAGGACTGAAGTCGACATCATAACACACTCTGGCCTTCCTCTATCAGCCCCCACACTAAACCTTGCAAGCAGAAATTTTCGAATGATGAGATACTGGAATACTTCACATGAAGCTTTTGTTGTTCCTTTTTTTCTCCACTTTTTTCTTCATGACCGTATTTGGCATGGAATTGGGGGCCTTTTTTGGGAGGACTGGCTTGCATTCCCAGCTGACAGCAGCTGAGACATGTGCATGTTCCACCTGAGATGTGCTGACAAAACAGTGAAGGCCTTCACTGCCCAAGGTCATGTGTGCTCTAAAGACCCTGTTAGCCACCCACTGCAGCTGAGGAGTGTGGTGATGAAAACACTGTGCAATGTATCCTGAAATGAATGGTTCTCTTAAAAGTTACCTTCCAATACGGCATGCTGATCTACAGTGCATAATAGCAATAAAAGTACAGATTCTTGATTCAGGCTTAAAAAGAAAGGTATCTGAATGGTTCATGGCTGAAGTTTAAGGTTATAGTAAGTATCTTCGATTGAACTAAAACAATTTTCACGCTCACTAAAATGGTTTTTAGGGTTTAGAGATGACTGTGTGGTGTGCAAAAGTAGCTGTAGATAGCACATGCTGTAACTGGTCAGTACAATTTCTCAACGCACATTCCAAAATACAATCAAACAAATTATAATCCATTTAAACAGCAAAACACCTGTTTTGCTTTGCAAAAACATGCCTCCTCTATTCTCTAGCCCATCTAAATTGTGTATATATTAGAGACAAGCCAACTGAAGTAAACTGTGACAAAATACTGTCAAAGTAGCCCCCTTACTCACTTCGGAAGTCGGTCCAGAAGTGTCTTCAGTTCCTCACATATCAGTTTGACAAGTCCACTCTTTATGTTGTTATAAGAGATATCGATCATGAAGATATAAGCTGGAGGATTCGGGGGCTTATTGTTCTGAGAAAATGAAGAATGAGAAGAAATGAATACATAAAATATTAATTATGCTTCAATTAAACCCAATGTCAACTTAAACTAAACCTGGCAAACATTCATTCACAGTAATAAAGGCTAACTGCACTCAATTTGTGCCAACGGTCTTGCAAAGGACAATGGGATATTTCATTTCCCATTGAGATATTCTACATTCTGCACCTAGGTGTTCTAGGTGTTCACTAGGTGTTCACTATTTTGTTTCCATGTAGTGAACACTGTGCAGTAAGGATCAACTCTGTGGCTTTTGTTTAATACAGGCCATGGGCAGGATTCTAAACATTAATAAACAACAGAGAGAGAAAGCTGGAGTCAGTCAACAGAAATGGTGTCAGCCTAAAATTTAGGCTCTCAAGTCCATTACTGGGGTCTTAGCGACATCTGTTTTTGATTTCTGGGTTGTCGGTTTGACTTTATCTCATAATGGTGCTACAGTGTAATCAGTTTTCAAATTTAACAGCAGATCAACACAGGGAAAAAAAAACATTTAGCAAACATACTGTATGCAGCTCCAGTTTTATGACAGACTTTTAAGTGTAGTTGCCAGAAGTCTAAATTACTTACAAATATTTTCTCAAAACTGGAATTTTCCCACTGCATGTGGTCATTGTATAATGGCTTGTAATATGATACCTACAGCATTCTTTCTGAAAATAATCCTTTGTCTTCAGACTGCAGGACTCTTACAGTGTTTGAGCTCCAGATTTAATCATTCATCTTTGAATGAAAAATGCAATGAGACTGCCAAAAAGCCAAGTTCTTTCAGTTGCTCCTGGTGCTTGCTGACCCTTTGCAACCGAGTCAAAGCCCATGTTTTCTCAGATGTGTTCCTGACTGAATCTCATTTGTTTATAAACACTGGACAAAGCTATTCCAGTTGCTTATGTCTAAAGTATTTGTTTTCTATTCTAAGTCCATGATTACTGAAATCATATTAATAGTACAGCATAACAGTGCAGTGTGTGAGGCATACTACCTACAATTAATATTTAAACTTAAAAGAAAAGTTTGGCCTCAAATTCATGTGTTGCGTATTGTTTTGAAGAGGCTGTAAACAGAGCATTACCTTGCAATAGTCCAGCGTAGCAGTGAACTCATAAGAGCCTAGGGACAGTTCTGGCCTTTCGTATAGGTCGACTCTTCGACCCATGTGGTCCAGATGCTGGAAATAATGGACAGGAACTGGGGG
>JBBPCX010000011.1:13902274-13928748 GCA_037974365.1 Hydrocynus forskahlii | reverse complement strand
CGTGTGTGTGTGGTTGTGTGTGTGTGTGTGTGTGCGTGTGTGTGTGTGTGTGTGTGTGCGTGTGTGTGTGGGTGTGTGCGTGAGTGTGCGTGTGTGAGTGTGTGTGTGAGTGTGTGAGTGTGTGAGTGTGTGCGTGTGTGCGTGTGTGCGTGCGTGTGTGCGTGTGTGTGTGAGTGTGTGTGTGTGTGTGTGTGTGTGACTGAGACACCTGGTGTGGACTGACCTAGAATGAAGTGGAGAATGTGAAAGTGTTATTTACAGTTTGGCGCGGGTCGGCTGTGGCCTACACCCTGGGCGTTATTATAGCGCGGTCACTGCTGTCTAAAATAAAAAAGCAATCCAGAGTGATGTCTTGGACCTCAGTCTCACTTTGCTGTGTATAAATAGCTGATTGTTATGTTTGACAGGAGTACTGTCCGTGAAGACCTTTTAAAATGATCTTATTTATTGCACACAAATGGGCATGCTTTTGTGGTGCTCTGCAGTTCTCCAAGAGGAGCTAAAGTATCTTATTAAAATGGACATGCACACCGGCACTTTTGGACATGTGTCCATTTTGTTGAAGACACATCATTACATTTACATTTACGGCATTTAGCTGACACTATTACCCAGAGCGATGTACATCAGTGCTCAAGTAGTCATCTGTTCCTTAAACCTCTAAAGTCAAACTTAAATCAACATTCGCTATTCAACCAAGTTGCTGCGTACTAGGTACACCTAAACAACACCTATCAAAGAAAAGTCAGAAGTATGGAAGGCATGGAGGGTTTTTTTATGGGGGGGAGAGATGGGGAAGAAGAGACAAATAAGCAGAAATGAGAGGCAAAGTTAGTCACCTCCTTGAAGAGGTGGGTCTTCAGACGGCACTTGAAGACAGCGAGGGATAAGTGGCATCATCTACAGAGGGGTAACCTCTTACGTAACTCTAGATATATTATTCATAAAACTTCTTGTTCACTGTCTACTGACATTATTTGGGAAATGCTAAAGATGGGCAATATGGCAAAAAATAATACATACAATATGTTTATATTCTTCATATTTTTGGAACAGAAACTGGAAGAGCCCTGCTCTTTAAAGATGAAGTTGAAAAGAGTGTTTCAGTCTGGATTGCTTTTTGACAGAGACAGTGCGGGGCAGCCAGTCAGAACAGCAGTAATTTAACAAAACCAGGCTGGTTAAGCTTAAGACACGAAGTGAAATTGGAAAAGGGTAATGTAGAAATTAAATATGACTGTTGTTGGTGCATAAACCCACATACATATCTACCAATGAAAATATTTGAAATGATTTCTTATTCATTCAGCATTTCACAAACTGTGCAGTACTACATCCATTGAGACCCTTTGAGTTTAACTGGTGAATAAGAGCTCTTTCAGTGGTTATCCAAATTGATAATATTGATTAATATTATCAATTTGGATAACCGCTGAAAGATGCCTCTAAGATGGCCTCCGCTGCTCACACATTGCTGTTTTAGCTCTGGTTATAGTTAACACAGCAATGTGTGAGCAGCGGAGACCATCTTAGAGGAATGAATTGTGTTTTACAAGCTGACCACCTTTCAGAAATGATTTGTGATGTGTGTGGAGTCACAGTAAAGGTCAGTGTTAAATCTCGCACTAGCCTGCTCCTCTATTCTGGATTTGTGGGTGACAGCCTTCTGAGGACTGTAGCATTGTTTGGCCATGCAGAGCTGTTCAGCGTAAAGTAGGGTAACGAGGTCTGAATGCTCCTCAACAAGAGCATATAATACAGAAAAACAATGTGTGAGTGTGTAAAGTGTCCATTTGTCATATGTGAACACATCACAGCACAGCACACAGTGTGAACAGAGTGAAATTGTGCTCCGAAGTGCACGTGCTAACTTGTGTTTCTAGTAATGCTGGGCAAATATTAATTGAGTTAAATTTTTCATTTTTTATTGTGATTTTTAATTATTATATTTAATTGCATGATTGCAATTAATTGCAATTAATCTCATTGTTATACACAAAATTCAATAATGAATTCAAAAGTAGTGTATTGCGCAGTACTGCTATATGAACAAAAGTGCAATAACATTTGGTTTGCAAACACTTTAAACAAATAAGGACCTTTTTAACGGTGTTCCCTTTAACACCGTTACAGTTAAAATATTTCTTAAACAGTAATGTAATCAAATCAAATATAAAACCAGAGCTAATTTTCACTAGAGGCTATTCACATTTTATCTAGTTTGTTATAGAAAAACAAGTTCCCCTCAGAATCCAGAGCATGGGGAGCAGAACCATTATAGCGGTGGGCGACGTGCCCCCCGTCTTTTCCCTTCCTGGACAACAGTTGAGACGTAGAGCGCTGCACGCACCCCCAGCCTGTCAGTTTGAGTGGCCATTGTAGTAGGAAATATACAAATAATTCCTTGGGTATTAGGTGTCACTGCTATGAGCAGGGGAGGCAAGTGACTGAATTTCCTCAGTAATATCGAACACAAGTTTGATATAATTTACATAATATGTCATTTTTAGATATTCAAAAAAATTATTTTGGCTCGTACGGAATAATCAGTTTTTTACATTTTACACAACGTGGACACAGTCTGTGTTTTCAAAACAAACTAATAAGTAAACAAACAAGTAAATAAAATGAAAAAAAAAATGTTATGAGGTTTTGCTTTAAAAGCAAGAAGATTTGTACGGAATATGTTGGTTCACTAAGTCAACTTTTGTTCATACCTTTCACTTTCAAGCTTGATCCTTTTATTTTTGACTGAAAGGATAAAAGCCTCACAAACCTTGTTTTAGCCTGTTTATAACAGTGAACCTCCTCTTGCCTTAAAATAAGCTCTCTGGTGTATGTACTCTTTCTTCCAGGTTGAGGAAGGTAGCCATGCATCCTTGGCTGGTTTGCGTGAGGATGATGAGATACTGTCGATCAATGGACAGTCCTGTTCCAGCCTCAGCCTTGCAGAGGTTATTGAGCTCTTTAAGGACTGTGCTGATGGTCTGCAGCTGCTGGTGAAGAGGTACTTATGAAACTCTTCTGTTCTAAATCTTGCACAAAAGCTTAAAGTCAGACAGCAATATTTAGAACCTCAACACAAGTTTATGCAGCAGAACTAAAGCGACTCATGTGATACCTCAGATTGTTGTGATGTATTTATTCTGATGAGATGCCCCCTTTACATTTTAATTGCTTATTTCTTGGGGACGAAGGATTGCTGTCTTGCTGATGACTGACTTGACAAGTGGCAAAACAACTGCTTTGTTTTTAGAGGCCCAAAAATGATCCAACTGTAGGTAGTTGTTGGCTTCTGTTGGTGAGATGCCAGGGGAGTGTAGAACACTCTGTTACACATAATTAATCACTGAATAGCTCATGTGTCTCCCTTTTTTGTTGTAATGCTGTTTGTGACCTTCCAACATACGGCGCACATAAAGTCTGGCTCATTAAACACCGTGACCTTTCAGCTTGTTGCCTCATTTGACACTTTTAATGATTCACAACATTGTGATCTTGCTTTTACTGATATACTTTTGGTGTCTGTGGAACTGAGTGTATGAAGTACACAGTATTTCATAAATGATGTACACCGTTTTTACTGATAATTAGTACTAATATTAGTTCTCACTTGCTTCAATCAATAGTTCTGCTGTTTCCCATGGTGTCGTGTTATGACTGACCTTAACATGATATTCCTCTTGCTGTACTTTTGGTTGCTATTTAAGATTTATGAATATATGAACTGCAAAATGTTGCACAAAGAACACATGTACACACCAATGAAACGAATCCCCCTTCCCAAACCTCAGGGATTTTCAGTCTTACCCACAGAGGGCTGGTGTGGGTCCCAGTTTCACCTCAAACAAGCAGCAGCACACAAATGCTCAAGCCTCAGTCTTCAAATAGTTCATTATGTGAGCTTGTCCTTTGTTGTAACCTGCAGTAACACTTTGCAGAAAGGGTTGGACATCCCTGCTTTAACCAAAAGTTCTCCCTGTTTCGCAAGTTGTGTCATTTAATACTCTTTATCAGGACTGATTCATGGCACTGTTTTGATGAGCTAATATTTCATGATATTTTATCCAAATTTGAATGCAAATATACGACTGAGGAATGCTGAAGTGGGTTTTTGATTGGTGTCATTTGCAAAAAATAATGTCATAATTAACAGAATATTGCAAGACTGTTTTATCCAGTAGGACTCTCCTGCCAAAAAGTGCTAGTTTGTGCGTTTTAGCCAGCAATTATTATGATTTGTAAAGAACTTGATATAACACTGTAGAAAAATCATAGGTTTCTATTTTGTTTGTCAGAAACTGTCATTCTGAAAAGGTGCACAGATGAATAATACCTCAAAATTCAGTCACCTCTTAATGTTATTCTGATCCAAACAATAAAAACCAACACTAATACCCTTTAGCAACCTGAATTTTATTTTGAATGGTGGGCATGGTAGTTTAGAAACTACAGTAGTGCATCCATGGTGAAACATGGTAGCACACAGAGAGCTTCGACTACGCCTGACGTAGACATGCACACACCGTAGTTAATCTGGGGGCATTTAATGAGTTAAAGGGGACAAAAGATAAAATGACAGGATTAACCAGTACTTCTAACCTTAATTTAATCGGTTTAACCTTGCTTTAACCAATAGTTCTCCTTCACAGATGCTGTTTTCAAGGGAGCTTTCAGACAGTTAGCATCACTCTGCGCATTCCACCTTTTTACAGGCCTCAGGGTCTGAAGGAACTTTACATCTCTGAGTCGCAGGATGTAGCGTTTTTCAGGGAGACAGATGGCGATGCTGAAAACCCTGGACGGAGCCCTATGGTCCGAACCCAGTTTTGCATTCCAGCTCTGAAGAACAGAACAGGAGCAAACCCTAAAATCCCTGGAGATGGAGGAACCAGGTTGGAGATCACTCCAGGATCTGTGGTAGAGTTGCAGCTGTCACTTTCTAAGACCACCCTGGAAGAGGCAGGCTGTACCTCACTGGGCTGTGCTCGTGGAGTTGAGGGAGAATTTTACCGCAAAACAAACAATGAAGATGACGACAATACCACCTTCACACCAGGCTGCACCTTCTACATACCCCGCCATGAGAGAGAGCCTATGGCTCAGCGAGGAGTACTCATCAGTGGACCATCTGTTTCACTGGGACAGGTGGAGGTGACCACACAGTCAGAAGGGAGGGACTCCGAGGGGAAAAGGGTGGGATCTGGTGAGACTGAAGCAAAAGCGAGTGATCGAGTGGATTATGGTGAGGGAGAAGGCGGGCGCACTGAGGAAGGTCCCACCTCCTCCTCTGTCTCCTTTGGAATTCCATCAGAAGAGGGGGACTCTGAGTCGGAGAGGGAGCTCAACAAGCCCAACAAGCACCGGGCAAGACACGCCAGTGAGTGACATCTTATTGTTTTATCACTCTTAAACAGCATGATTTCCTGTCAGCATGTTTGCCCTACTTTTGTGATGTGAATTGTACTAATGTAGTGCTTCTGAATTCATTATATAATTATTGAATTACTGTTCACAAGAAGTAAGTTTAACTTAAAGTTCAGCTTGGAACCGTGTGTGAAGTTACTCATATATGTTTCAGTGCTTGCAACCTCTCTATAAGCAGGGGAAACACACCCTATCAGACTGTCTGAAATTATATTTTTAAACAAGAGTATTTACATTTGTTCACATACCTCTGGTAAGCTTGAAGTATGCATTTTATTCCATTACCATTTTTTTCAGCGTTCATTCATTTTTATACTGAAATTCCATGATTAGCTCTTACTAAACGTTGTATAGCCTTCATGCATGGCAGCGTTGAGCAGGGGGGTTGGAGGGTGACATGGTGAGGATAAGAATAAAACACGGGCATGTTACCGCTGCCTGTAGGATAGCCATTTGACAGACACCAACAAATGTGACACTGGCTCGTTACCTGATCCTTTAAAACTGGCCATCTTAGCAGCACTGAAAAGGGAAGTGTTCGTTTCTCATCCGTGGCCATGCTCATCATGGCAGTACACACATGAAGAATGTAAGAAAGTCTGTTCTGAACTATTCTTTTGTTTTGTGTTACTTTACATCATTGTGTTTGGGGGTTTAAAAAGGTTTCAGTTTAGAAGATAAGAGCTTCTAGAAAGGGATCTACACACCTATATCAAATTCAGTGCATTACTTCTTTTCAGTGCACTGGCAGTCGCATGTGGCGCTGAAAACTGTCATTGCGTCAGCCTTCCTTGACACTTTTTCACAGCTGTGAATGGCTTGTGTTAATGTTATGTATTATGAGTCAGTAAATGAGAAGGAAATTACCCATGGGTCTGTGATTGGGAGTAATGACTCAGTGCGATGCTAACACTACAGAATTGACTGATAGTGTAATTGAGGGATGGTGATGTAGGGTCCTGGTTTTTACTTTGAATGTCAAGACACTGTTTAATCTTTACATTGTAGAAAATGTTTGATCAAGAAGATCTTATTTGTTGTTGGAACAAAAACCTGTATCTCCAAGATGGGTGAAATATCCTAATGAGATGAGATTTATTTCCAAGTAATTTTAAACCCTATTTGGTCCAGTCCATATTGGTCCAGTCATCAGTGTCAGTTTTTTTTTTTTTTAAGTGCCAGACTCAATGCAGATGACACGTGTGAAAAATAATGAATAACAAACATCCAGTGTACCATTGTACATAATTGTACTTGCTTTTCAACATTTTATGTGTGTTTATTGGTCAGACAATATGTTTATAACATAACGCTTATTATTTTACGAGTTTGTTGTGCTCTCCAATTAATTGATTTCTTGTCTTGTATTAGTCATGCTGCATGTATAGCTCAATGAACTAGAGTAACAATCTGAAATATTCCTGCCCTCACACTCTACCATCTTTACCCTCCACGTGCTCTAAACCCCTCCCTTCTCTGTCTTTTCAAGGGCTCCGGCGGAGCGAGAGCCTGTCTGAGAAGCAGGTGAAGGAGGCCAAATCTAAATGCAAGCGCATTGCTCTACTCCTCACTGCTGCTGCCCCAAACCCCAATAATAAAGGGGTGTTGATGTTCAAGAAGCACAGACAGAGGGCCAAGCAGTACACACTTGTTAGCTACGGAACCGGAGACAACGAACCAGAGTTTGAGGACGAGGAGGACGAAGACGACAATAAGGAAACACATGCTGTTGAGTTCACAGTTCTAGCCACCAGTGAAACTGAACTTGATGAGGATTTTTTCACCAATCCCCCAGGCCACAAGAGCATCGTAACCTTTGACTGGGACACTGGGCTGCTTGAGATAGAGCGCAAGCTGCACAACCCAGAAGATATGAATGCACTTCCTGAAACCAAGGGCAAAGGAGCCCTGATGTTTGCTCAGCGCAGGCAGCGTATGGATGAGATTGCGGCTGAGCATGAAGACATGAGAAGTAAGGGGATCCCTGTCGAAAGTGTAGGGGAGGCTGAGAAGCATTACCAGCAGGTGGATGAGAGCTCTTACATTCAGGCTACTACTGACAGTCAGAATTATATGGATTTAAATGTGCACCACCAACAGCAACAGCAGCAGTACCAGCAATACCAAGAACAATATTATCAACAGCAACAGCAGAAACAATATCAAGAATACCAACAACAGTTACAATATAGCCAACAGCCACTGCATTACCAGCAGCAGCAAGAGTACCAGCAACAGCATTACCAGCAGCAGCAAGAGTACCAGCAACAGCATTACCAGCAGCAGCAAGAGTACCAGCAACAGCATTACCAGCAGCAGCAAGAGTACCAACAACAACAAGAGTACCAACAACAATATCATCAGTCTCAACAGTACCAGCAACAGCAAGTGCAACAGCAACAACAAGTGCAACAGCAACAGCAAGTGCAACAGTATTCACATCATATGAATGGTATGACCAGTCAGCAAACCGATGTAATGCAGTCATCCAACATAAATAAAAGTGCCAAGCCATTCTCTGTGCAGAATAGGGCAGCAGACCCATTTTCTCCATCAGCAAGTCAAGAGCAGCCTTGCTATTCCATTGGTCAGGGTGAACAGATTGCTTCCCGAGATGAGCGAATATCTGTACCAGCAATCAAGACAGGGATCCTGCAAGACAGAAGGAGGAACAAAACGAAGCCAATGTTCACTTTTAAAGAGTCTCCCAAAGTTTCCCCAAATCCAGAACTGCTAAATCTCCTCACCAGAAGTGACAAGAAAGCAGGGTTTGAATCTGGCCCAGAGGAGGATTACCTAAGCTTGGGGGCAGAAGCCTGCAACTTTTTGCAGTCCCCTAAAGTAAAGCACAAAATCCCACCACCGGTTGCCCCCAAGCCACACATAAATCCAGCCTCTCCACCATGGTCACCACAACCAGAAATTGCAAGCCAGCAGTTCCTTCAACATGCTGAAAATAACGTCCCACCAACTGCAGAGGCTCCTGGGCCTGAAGCCGACCTTGCCCCTGAAATGGAGTCCTCAGCCATACCAGAGCAAGCACCCTCCCCCATGCCTGCTCCTGAATTACAGGAAGCACACGCTAAACCCCCTTCACAGGAGCAGAGGGAAGCAGTGAATGTATGGGCTCCATCTGAACAGCAAATACAGCCAGATCAGCAACAAGAGAATCAACAGCAGCAAATAAACAACACTCACCCTGTCCAACAACCACTTCAAGAGCAAGCAAAGTCAGAGCCTCCTGTCACCTCTTGGGGTCCCTCTCCAACTCAAGCTCATCAGCAGCCACCAGTGAATACTTGGGGTCCGGCTGAAGTTCAGCCAGAAACCCTTACACGGAATCATGCACAGTCACACATGCAGCTGCCCTGGGTAACACAACCTCAAGTGCAATCAGAAGTGCAACCACCCACAACCATTCAAACTCAGTCGCAGCCACAACTTCCTTGGGTTACACAGAGTCCACCAAAACCCCAGCCTCAGCTCCAACCTCAGGCCCAAATTCAACCTCAGCCTCAGCCCCAACCTCTGTCCCAACCTGAGCCCCAACTTCAATCCCAACCTCAGCCCCAACCTCAGCCCCAGCCCCAACCTCAAATAAATTCATGGGCAACAGCACCAACACAGTCCGGACCCCAACCTCCGTGGGTCCATTCTCAAGCGCCAGTGCAGCCACCTGTCAGTACTTGGTCTCAAGATGTAAATCAGAACCAAGTTCAGCCACCCTGGGTGCAACAACAACAACAGCAGGAAACTCAGTCATTACCACCTTGGACAGCCCCTCAACAGCAGCCCCAGCCCTCTTGGGCCCAACCTCAGGTCCAGCCACAGCCCCAACCACCTTGGGTCTCTCAAACCCAACAGCAACCTGCATGGACACAAGCTCAGGCTCCAGTTCAAGCACAGCCTTCATGGGCTCAGCAGGCTCCACCACCACCGCAGCCTCCAGCACAGATACAGCAGTCCCAGAGTGCTTGGGCTTCAGTGCCTACCCAGGTGCAACCGCAACCACCATGGGCTCAACAGCCTCAAAAACATCCGCAACAAATAATGAACTCATGGGCACCCGAACAGAATCAAGCACAGCCACCCTGGACTCAGTCACAGCCTCCAGCTCAGGCACAACCGCCATGGGCTCATCAGCCTCAGCAGGAGACCCCACCACTCTCTCAGAGTCAAAGAATTATGAGTTCATGGGCACCACAGCCACAGGAAGGTCCAGGCTCCACAACAACTACTGAAACTCAAAAGCTGAACCAGACAGCCAAACCGTGGAGTCCACCTCAGACTGCTCAGCCCCCTCTACAGCGAATGGGCTCATACACATTTGGAACAAAGGTTCCATCACCAATTCCGACAAGTAGTGCAATGTCCCCCTCTGGAATGGGATCAGCTTTTGAGATGCCAGCTTTGAGAGGGAAAGGAGCTGAACTTTTTGCTAAGAGGCAATCCAGAATGGAGAAGTATGTGGTGGATTCAGACACAGTGCAGGCAAACAAGGCAAGACCTTCTTCTCCTTCTCCTTCTCTGCCAACCACATGGAAATATTCGCCTAACTGTCGTGCACCTCCGCCACTGGCATACAATCCACTCCAGTCACCCTCATATCCACCAGGTGCTATCAAACAACCTCCGTCCACTAGCCCTTCTCTAAAGAACAAAAATAAGATCAATGAGAAAGAAAAAGATAAACCTGCCCCCAAACCCCTTCATGTTCTGGATGTCATGAGGCATCAACCCTACCAGTTAAATTCATCGCTTTTTACATACGGGCCAGCAGTAGAAAAACTTGCAGCGGAAAGGGAGGCAGCTGAAAAGCTTGCTGCTCAGAAAGCAGCTGAAGCCCAAGCTCATGCTCAAGCTGAGGCTCAGGCTCAAGCTCAGGCTCAGGCTCAAGCTCAGGCTCAGGCTCAGGCTCAGGCTCAGGCTCAAGCTTATATGCAAGTTGCTGGTCCTCCAAGCCAAAGCCAGCATTTGGGATACAATCAAGGTCCTGCCCCATATGGTTTCATGCCACAGCAGCCCCAGCCAGCCCAACAGCACTATGGGATGTCTGGTGCCTTACTTGCTGATGGCTCTTATCACCAAACTTCTTCTAACAGCTACCAGCCTGCTCCTAATCCTTATCAACAATCTCCATATCAACAAATATATAGTGCCCAGCATGCTTACCAACAGCCTCCTTCAAATTCTTACCAGCAAGCCCCAAGTCCCCCCTACCAGCAGCCCCCTCCATATCAAACTGGCCCTAACCCAACCTATCCAGCTGCCCCGGCGCCAAGCTATCAACCAGCTCCAAGCTCCTTTGTGGCACCTTCTACAGTAGTGGCAGCAAGAGCAGGTTCCGCTTCAGGAAATTGTGTCCTTAATGCCCCAAAACCAAAGTTCTCCGCCAAAAAAAGTGCCGCACAGGTTTGGAAGCCTAGTGCTGTTGAAAATGCTGAAAAGTAGCATTTAACTGTTTTCTTTTTTTTCTCTCATAACAAAGCTAGGATGCAAAGCTGTATATAAAAGCGTGACAAAAATCATGCAAGAAATATATACATTGTATATATATTTTTTGTCACAGAAAATTTGAAAACATACTATCTACAGTTACGTTTAAAGCAGAGTTTACTTTATGTTTGATTTTCAAAACATAAGTGTATCAGCGTCTATTTTATATTACAAAGTTATGTTGTACGAAAATATATTGTACATGTATCACCAGAACTAGACTGATGTCTATTTCTGGTAAGACTAAATTTAAGTGTGTACTTAAAGCGGATAAATGAATCTATTTTATGACTTGGCCAAAAATGCAGTGTTGGTCCAACTAATGGGGACGAGGAAAAGCGATATTTGAATGATCAGTGAGAATAAGTAAGGCGAAAGAGAGAGTGTTTGATCTGATATCTGAAGATATCCACTGAGCATTACTGAATGCCTTCCACACAAATTGCAGTTTTGAGGTAGAAATTCTGGTCTGTAGACCATGAGTTAATATTGTACAGTCTCTCAGTGGTTTCAGTTAGCAGAGTAGTTCACATAAATGAATTGTGTAAGTATGGATGTTTTTGAACACTTGATCAAGGTGAAGTTTGAACACAGATGCAGTGCAGTTGTGGCCATTTTTTACAGCCAGATATCCCTTTATTTATAAAACTATGAATGAGAAATTTGAAATCTTTATGAAAGTAATATTATGTTTAACTTTTTTTATTTCAAAGCAACGAATATGTGCTATAGCTGATGTGGTCTTTCTAAGACCATTTAACAGTTGGGACAATGCTTGATTTCATGAAGCCTTCTGTAGATAATGTGTGATACACTCAGACAACAGGTAAGGTAGGAGGTACAGCTTGTCTTCTGCAACAATCACAGTATTACGCTGATATTCTTTATTGTGTATTTTGATATAGGAAACACACCTGGCTTCACTCCTGGCTGCTTCACTCTTTTTATTTTTTTCTGTTTCTACCAGTTTTATTTTATTTTATTGTGGGGAAATAAGCATTGAAATACTGACGAAAGGGAACGGAACAAGACGTAAAGTGACTGCATATTTAGAAAACCTTCATTTGGAGGGTTTTGTAATTTGCTAGCTTTTTGCAGATGATCATCATGTTCTTTTATTTTTCATTCTTTTTGCGTGATTTTTCCTCCTAGTGCACTTTCTGTGAGATTTGCCACAGTGCGATTAAAAAGACTCTCTGCCCTTTTGTTTTGGCTTTCTTTGGTCCCCTTTTGCATGTGTCTGTCACTTTCACCACTCCTTGCATCACTTTGTCACTTTATCATATTTTTTACATAGTGCTTTAATTTATCAGACGTACAACCCTGTCATTGCACGCGATAAAATCAGATGTTCTCATACCTATGCCTGAAACGTGCAGCTTGCCCATCTTTGAATCATGCTACATAAATTACTGTATGCCAAATATTGTGTAAAATGTCTGTGGCATATAAATCTGCCTTCGTTAAAAGAAGGGGGCCAGAAAGGGTTAAAACATTATATGGACAAAAGTATTGGGACGTCTGACCATACCGCTTTATTCAGGGACTTTAATTACAATGAATTTGAATCCCATAAACTTTAATATGAAGTTTGTCCCGCTTTGCTGCTATAATAGCTCCCACTCTTCTTGGAAGGCTTTCCACAAGATTTTGGAATTTCTGTGGGAATTTTTGCCCTTTCGTTCTGTAGAGCATTTATGAGGTCAGGCACTGATTTTGTACGAGAAGGCTCACAATCTCTGTTCCAGTTCATCCCAAAGTGTTGGATGGGGTTGAGGTCAGGGCTCTGTGCGGGCCAGTCAAGTTCTTCCACACAGAACTCATCCAAACATGTCTTTATGGAGCTCGCTTTGTGCACTGAAGCACAGTCATGCTGGAATAGAAAACGTTTTTCCCCAAACTGTGTCCACAAAGTTGGAGGCATGTCTTGGTCTGCTGAAGCATTAAGATTACCCTTCACTGGAAGTAAGGGGCCTAGCCCAAACCCTGTGTCTTTTGTCCATAGACTTTTGTCCATTCAGTGGTTCTCAAACAGGTCCCCAGACAGGTCCTCAGATGCCTCATCTTTGGTAAGCGCAAGGATGGAGCAAAAGTATGGGAGTTCCTGAGGACTGGTTAGGGCTGCACTACCATAGAAATAAGACTCTGGCTCCCCAAAGAACATTTCAGAGGATGGTTCTTTAAAGAACTGAGATATGTAAATCTGAAAAAGGTTTTTCAAGAACTTCCATGTAGTCTTTTATCCCAGTTAATAGATTTCCCTAGATCCACATTTATGAGCTTTTAGGAACCATTTGAGAACCTTTATTTTCAACAACGTGATAGCCCAAATCATGTTCTACAAAACTGAGGTTAACTGAGTTCCAAGCACACCAACAGTGGACTGCTCAGAGCAAGTGATTAAAATTGTGTTTCCAATAGTGGAGCTACATTTCATCATGCACTTGTGGAGTGCAAAGGCTTGTAATTTGTGAAATATGGAAGTGATATGACTCAAGGCCCATTGCAGGCCAGGCTCTGGCTATTTTTGGAAGAATCTGATATATCATCCCATGACCTGAAAGAGATGAGGGCACTCTTAGACCACCTGTCTCTTTATTTCATTTAGATTTATTCAGACTTTTACTGAAGGACTAAGACTCATCAAGGGTTTACTAAGAGTTGACATAATAATATGATCTTTATTCATATAATTCCTTTCATACATTTAATGTGTAAAAACGACAGCGAGAGAAAGAACAATATGTAGCCAAATCAACAAATAAGAGCAGTGACAGAATGAAAAAGAAATGATAACCATTAAAAATGCTAAATGTAAAAACTCAAGGCAAAATAGCATGAGAATACAACACAGTAATTTTCAAATAAAATGAGAAAAATAGATAAATTTTTGAAATGGAGTCTTTTCCAGCAGCCTAGAAAGATCACCTGAGGATGATAACTGAGGAACTGATTAAACCCAAAATAACGGTTATACTGCCAGCTTTTCCAACATCCTGAGCAAGAATCATCACTGAGTTCCCTTTAATCAGTTACCTTTACTGCAACCCTAGGACAGCCAAAGTACTTTCCCAGAAACCTGAGTGATGAAGCTCCTCACTAAGTTGTGTTTTACAGCAAAACAAAGCCAATAAGATATGAATCATTTTTTGTGATAGCAGTACTACTACTTAATCACTAAGAGAATTGATTAAACTTAGAATGAACACCTTCTACAACCATATATATATGTGGTTGTATATGGTTTGATACAATAAAAATTAAAGAAGACAAAGTAAAAGGAAACAGCTTTTTTAAAAAATGAGAAAATTTAAGTTTCTAAAATGCGATACAGATGATGAAAGTGCAATGCTGATGCAGCCTTGAGTCTGAGAAAATAAACCAGGTTTACCGGACGTACATTTTTTGTATGTTTTAAGCTTATTTTTGAAAGTGCTGAGTGATTACGGAGCTCTCTGAGCTTCCCAGAGCTTTAGGCAAAGTGGCTCATAACTCGACCTTCTTTGACCATGTTTTGGGGACTAGCAGTATTTTTGTATGTGATGACCTAGTTGGAAAATATTTAACAACCATTTCACTAAGATGAGGAGCAAAACCACGAAGACATTAAAAACCAACAATAGAGTTTTAAAATCAGTTCCGAAGTCTATGTATTCAAATGGAACGTCGCTGAAGTCCTTGTTGGTGTAACGGTCATGCGTCCCATAACTTTGGTCCATATAGTGAACTTTCCATCACAGCATGCTGCGACATCAAAACCACTGCCGTGACCCGGATTCGAACCGGGGTTGCTGCGGCCACAACGCAGAGTACTAACCACTATACGATCACGGCACGCCATGACTCTGTAACGGAGCTCTTTGGTGAACGGATAGAAGAGTGTTACAATAGTCCAGTCTTGCTGTAAAAAATCAGGAGGCATAGTGGTGCAGTGTTTTGTGCCGTCACCTCACAGCGACAAGCCTCTGGGTTCAATGAAGATGGGGCAGCCAGGCATACGCAGGCATGCTCTCCTGTGTGCTTTTCTGCAAGACGTCTCTAGTTTCCCGAGTCCAAAGACCTTTATTTCAGTTTAATTGGAAATAGCTAAATTGCTCTACAGGTGTAGAACATTGCTCTACATTGCTCTACATTAGAACACAGGTTTTGTAGGTTCTCTAAATTTGCCAAAATGGACACAATGCCCAAAGGGGCAGGTGCTTGAGCACCTAAAACCTCTGCATACACTACGAAACCAAACCTGGTTGGATTAAGCGACCCAGATAATGAATGATGCGACAAATACATGCGCGTGCTTTTCAGTACATGCAGGGAAAGATATAGGAAAGGTTAAAGAAGGCAGTATAACGGGATTCTTCAAATTGAGCTCATTGTCAAAAATGATTCCTAAATTCTTGACATTTTGTTAAATAATTAAATAAGAACAAGTTTGTTAAATAGTGAACTATCTTAAAAACTGGGATTCGTTAATTTATTAACAAAAGTAAGTAATGTTATAGTAAAAATATGTCGGAGCGTAGTGCTCTCATATAATATATTCTTTGTATATCTAAAGGAAATGTTTTGTTGTTGTTGTATGTTTGTTTGTTTGTTGGTGTGATTGGGGCTACGGGGGTAATCGCAGGATTAGACTGGTTTCGGAGGTTTATTCTAGTGTGGTGGACCTTAAAAAGTGAACTGCATTTCCCTTTCTTAAACAGCAGGTGGCAGCACAGTCACAGGCATTCCTGCTTCAAACTGCAGCACGGTTCAATCCTGCTGTGTGGTTTGAGCGTGATATTCTTTTCAACTCACTTGTAAGGAAAGTCTCGTGAAAAAGAGGAGGGGTCTTGGGCTGCAGACACTCTGCACTGAAGGTCATGCCGCTCCCATTAAACAGGACTAAATGTGGATTACTCAGGAGTGCCCTAATTGTTCAGAGAAATCAGAGGGGAGGCTAAGTGGTGCGCTGACACATCCTGTATCAATGGCCACTTGATGTAACCCCTGCTCTTTAGCTTGACCTGCAGGTGGCTGGTGCTGGCTGACTTGGTATTTGGAGTTTAATCTACTTTGACGGAGACATTACTGTATTCATGGGGACAAAATATTTATAATTTCTCATGACTTGTCCGTCCCTGCAAAAAACTTCCGGTGACTTGAACTTTCTTCAACATGACAGTGTTGATGAGAGAGTGTAAAAATATTTCTTAAGCCTCCGAAGACCTAAAAATGTTGAATATGCTGCCAATAATATTTGTTCTCCGATCAAATGCTGCAGCATAATAGTACTTTTATTATCATGAATCATTAGCAAAAGCAACTGTAATATATAACTAATATTACATTAAACTGAAGATGCCACATATTTTTATGTTTTTAATTATATTTTTAATTGTAATTTCAGGACAATCCTTGAATAACTTTGGGATATATGCTCATTATTTCAACCTAAAAACTTAGTTTGTTGTTACTATTTGAAATTTTAAATGATAGTTGTTTTTTTTTAATTCAGTTGTTTTTGTTGCTTGCATATTTGGGCTTCAATATTTTATTGCTATATTTTTCTTAAAGGTTTCAATGTTTTCCAGGCACTGGGAAGAAGCTCATCTTTATCTCCGCCTGTTAGATTGTCACCACAGGGTCTCGGTTCAAGGTCTGCATCTGTTTCCCCATCACCCAGACCTTCACCCCACACAACCTACACCTATCGTCCATCAGAGAGGCGGGCCTTCTGGGTAGAAAAGGGCCGCAAGCCTCCTACTCCCTGGGAGGCCGCATCCCGCCACCCCCTGGGCCTGGTGGACGAAGCCTTTGCCTTCCAGAACCTGCAGCAGTCCATCGCCACCAATCTGCGCTCGGCAGCCCATCGCAAGCTGCTGCCTGAACCTCCAGCGGATTGGAAGGCCAAAGTTGCATATGAGCCTCCGTCCAAGAGCCAGGGCTGGGGACCCGCTCGCTCAACTTTGCCTTTTCTTTCTCCAACCAAAAGCACAGCATCTGCCCCAGCTGTTCCTGTACCGTACGGATCCCCGCTAAGACAGCCTCAGCCACCGAGGTCCATGACCGAGGCTAATCTCGGTGCATCTCTGGCTGGGCCAGAGAACAAGAGGTTTCTGGGACAGTCTAGCTACAAAAGCACATATAGTTACACCTGGAAACGGTAAACGCATGTTAGAGGATTTTTAATATATGGGCTACAGAATACAGCAGGTTCTGAATGTTTATTTTTGAGATGTGCAGACTTAAAGAAGCTGTTTTAATAGTGTGATTGGGAGATGAGTGAGTATGGGAACACAGAACAGCAGTATAGAAAACTGTGGAAGTACTGAGGGATCAACCAACAGTCAGACTGCAGGAGCACTAGCATCTGGTCTAATATACAGTCAAGTGCAAAGACACATGCTTTGACCAACAAGTACACATCCTCCAAAGCCAACACCCTTTTGTACACAGTTTGTTTGCTAAATTTATCATAGACATTTTTCTGACCTATGCAAAAGTCCCATTTCTTTTTCTTTTTTTTGTTTTTTGCTTTATTTTCTGTCAATATGTTACATTTAGCATCTTCCCAATAGTTTTTATTGTACATATGTTTTTTTAGACAATGTGAAGCAAAGTGCAAGAAAAACACATGGAAGTCATATGAAAATGATACTCAACTATATGCCACAGATGCAGCAGAGATAGTTTAGGTTGAATACCTTTAAAGGCGTTGTTTTAAAAAAGGGTTCTTGGAAGTTCAGTGACTATGCAAATATGGAAAAGCAAGTTTGAGAATTGTTGGAATGTCGACTGGGGGGATCTAAGAGACGTTGTATTGATGTGTAGATAACATAAAAGCTCAATGTACTTCTGTTACATTGTGCGAATTTCATTGTCCTATTCATTTTATTTCCCATGCACGTTTTAATCCGAATGAACAATCCTGCACATGCTTTTGCATGCTAGATTTAAGGAAGTGGAGCTCTGAATTAAGCAGAACCAGCTGAATTAGCATAATGTTCTAGTTACATAAGTCCCACTTTAAGAGATTAAATCTTTCTGTAGTGACCCTGTCTGCCCTTTATTTACTACATGAGATTTGGCCTCATTTCCTGGGACAACACAAACAGTTCACTTTAGCACAATACAGATAGTAGGTCCAGTATTAATTTGCCTCCATTTATGAGTTATTCTCAGAACACGGCCTGTGTTTGTGGGACTTTACTGTTTCACCACGCGGTGTGGATGTGCAGTTTATAACCAGTGAGACACTGCATGCCCTCTTGTTACGATCAGCTTTCTGACTTACATTCAACGGACTATTAAAGAACTGCATCAGTCAATAGAGCTACTGTTTTCTATTTGCTCTCTCATCATTTCAGCATCCATTTAGCTTTGTAGCCCTTTCTATCCCATTCGAGAAAACACTGATAAAGTGTTTCTGAACTGGGTGGCAGAGGCAGAAGTGCTTCATGTTCTCAGTCTTGTTAAATTCCTCTTTTTCTCTCTTTGACACAGAATTCTTTTTTTTGATGGTGGCACCATCTCTGTGACACAAACTGACACAAGAATTTGTTTTTTCACTTTCATTAAAATGAAATATATTCCAAATACTTCGTCATCTTGTTTTGTGTGTGTGTGTGTGTGTGTGTGTGTGTGTGTTTGTGTGTGTGTGTGTGTGTGTGTGTGTGTGTGTGTGTGTGTGTGTGTGGAAATACTGGAAAATATGTAGACGTGGGGACATTTAGCTGGTCCACACAAAGCAACATGCTGTTTTTAACACAGAGTGGAGTAGGTGTGGGTTACTATTATATTACAGTATTATATGTTAATAGAACGTCCTAAGAAACAGAGTAATTCCAAGCGTGTGTGTGTGTGTGTGTTTTCAGTTTCTTTTTAACTTATTACTATTAGTTACATTTGGCAATAACTGGCGTATTTTAACTGAATATGTTATGATGTCTGATGTTTTCAGTGCACAGACCTTACCGTGTCACTCTTCATTTCTTTCTCAGTATTTCTCCCTCTTTCTCTCTCACTCTTAATCTCTCTTACTTTTCTCCTGACTCTCTCACACTTTCTCTATATTACTCACTCAATCACTATCTTTTTCACTCGCACTTTCACAATTTAGTGTAATAACAACAACCCGTGAATGAGTAAATCCTGCAAAAAAGAAAAAGAAATCAAAAGATTGCTCCAGATACAGAAAGTAAGCCCACAGACTGTGTTGATTGTTTCATTAGTTCCTTGTAACAGCTCTACGCTTTTTTTAATCTGCAGTTCATTAAGCCATGACTGTTGATCACATTTTCTTGGAAGACAAACAAAATACTCAGCATTTAATTGTCAGAGACAAACACAGTAAAACTGACCCGATAACGGACAGCAGTTAAAGCATTCTTTTCTAAATCAAGAAGACTTTCACCGCAGGTGTAGCAGGTGCATGTTGCACCATAAAACCTTCATGGCGCTGGTGTAACTGGCAAACTATCGGATGCAGAAACTTTTCCCCTTGACCTTTTCACCCCTCCTCTTTCGTATGTGGCATGAGCACTAACCTCTTCATTCCACCAACAGTTACATCAGTCTTTCTGCACATAAAGCAATCATTTTTGAAGACATCCATACAATTCTGGGCATAAGATTTCTTACACTTGTCTTGTGTGTCTTTGTGAGGCCTGTGCAATGTGTGTGTGGTGTTTATCCTCCTCATGGACGTCTTAGTCAGGCTGTGAAAAATTATACAACAATTTCAAAAAACAGGTTAAATTTGCTTTTATGACAAAAAACATGGCAAAAATGTAGTGTCTTTTCTTCTTTCAGAGAAACAAAACCGTATATAGAACGGTAGAATTTCATCCAAAAAACAAAATTTAGTACTCCACTTGGAAGTATTTTTTCCAAAGAACCACATATAACAACCTTTCCATTTAATCATGCAAGCCCCTTTTTTAACAGTGAAAGCAACCATTCTGTCATATGTGACCACAGCACAGCGCACAGCATCACCAAGTGAAGCAGCGGGCAGCCAGGAACACAGCGCCCAAGGAGCAATATGTGGAGACGGTACCTTGTTCAAGGGAACCCTTGAGGTACTTAGCAGTCTTGGGAATCGAGCCCACAACTTCTTGATCACAGGGGGAACGTCCCAACCACCAGGCCACCAGCTACCCCGGACTGTTCACATAAACCATAGGCTAGGGGTGCTTTCCAGTCCTGGAGAACTGGTGTCCAGCAAAAGTTGGTGATTTTCCCTTATCCCATTGTGAGTTTCCCCTGTGATCATTAGGCTGTGGGTTTAAATGTCAATGTCACCACTGAGGTGCCCCCGAGCGGTGGTCCCCAAAACGGCTCCCTGGCTGCCATGCTGGTGGCTGCACACTGCTTCACTTGGTGAAGGATTTAAATGCAGAGAACAAGTTCACACCATGCGCTGTGCTTTAGTGTCTGTTCACACTTGACTATAAGGGACAGCTTTACTTTAAGGAGGAAAACTACCAAAATGTGCTGGAGACTGACCGTCTAGGACCAGCTTTGGGCCTGTCATGGACTGCAAAAAGAGCACATTTGTTGGATCAGGTGTGTTAGGAGCAGGGAAAAGACCCTAACATGCAGTACGGAAGGTGCTACAAAAGCACTGGTGAGAATGACTACAATACACGAATAAGTAAAAGCAAGCCAGTTATGTCCAGTTAAAATCAGTCACATCTGTTATCTGTAGATAAACCCTAACCTTGACAACAATGAGTTGTGATGTATTAAGGAATAAGTAATCATGGTAATAGTCATGCCGATATTCTAACAGGCTGATGAATATCATTACGATTTACCATTGACTGTGTATACAGTCAGATAAGGGACATTATTTAAAACATAGTAGTTGAACATTTATTGTGATTTATTGAAATAAACAAAATCCAGAGAACAGACTGACTTGGTCAGCAATTCGATAACTCAGTAAGCAATAAAATAACGCCTGTGTGTTGTGTGGTGTGTAGTTTTCTTCTTCTTTTTGCTGCATTTGTTCAGTTTCTACATTTTGTAAGCTTTCTAACAACACATTCATTTAGAATCCTGCTCCTTTAACATTAACTTTATTTGATTAACATTAGTATTAACATGATTTTGCTCATTTTATTCACTTTTCTATTATTTATACACTCTTAAAGATGTTAAATTATTTCATCAAAATGAATCACAAGGCTTCAAATCCATGTATTAAAGTTTTCCTCAGGGGATTGACTACATTTGTCAAAACAATAACCACATTCACTAACCAGGCAGTTCTGCCTGAGTAACACTTAAACATCTGGTTTCCATGCAAAACTCTCTACGTCAATCAAAACTATACATTTATACCACAAGATGTATGTCCCAGCACTTTTGTCCATATAGTGTACAAACAGACGAGGCACATTCTCAGGCAAAACTCTCAGTAAAATCCTCTGTACACACACAGAGGGATGAACAAGAATGAGAAAACACTACAGGTACAGTAGTTTCTTTGGGCTTCACACAGTCTAGTGAACTACTGTACTACAGGTGTGTATGCAAACACAAATGTTGAGAAACCAAAAATACTGTAATGTCATACAAAAAAATAAAAGTATGACATTCGCTTTACTCTGCCTGATCTCTCAGCTCTCCGATACTGGGCCGCAAGTCCGTGTCCACATCTTCCCCTTCATCTGGCACCTTCTCTTTGGCCTTATCCCTGTCCATCTTGTTCCATTTTGTGTTTAAAATTAACCCACATAACAACCCCCAACCTTTTATAGTGTTTTAGCATCTTTTGAGTGGTTTAGAGTTAGACTTGCAGGAAGTGGTAAACCAGTTGCAATTTTAGCGCAATTGCGGGAAGTGTACTGAACTCTTGTCTAGTGTACTGGACTCTTGTCTAGTTGCACACTGCCGTTTTGGGGAGAGAGGGGTCCCTAACAAACCTACTGTAGGTGTAGATCAGGCAGGTCACCTCTGCTGACACTCTACTTACCCTTCTCTGGCTCCAGTTTTCATCTACTATGGACACGCGAACAAGTCCCAGTGGGAGTCCACTCATATTTCCAGTCCGTGTCATAAACACAATCATGGTACTGACTGAAAAATATTCAGTCATACCATGCTGTAAACTGTAACTGCAAATTTGAGGCCGAATGCAAAGCATCCTCCCGTACCAAGAAATGATCAAGAAAAGACAAAAGTAACCCTTTCAATCTGATCACCATGTATGTTAATCCCAAAATGACATCAAAGTGACCCACGCTGACAGTCTATTAATACCACTCCACTGACACACTGAGGTCATACCCAGAAGAGACATTAACTGGCTCCATTACACTCAAATACATGCAAGTGTATATGTGTCCTCACTGCTATATTTAACTGTACACAGACTTAGAGTCACTCCCACCTTTCTGCACCCTGCCCCACCAACCATGCCCTTGGCCAGAGCCCCACGGCCCATAGAAGAACCAGGACCTAGACAGGTCACATTACTCAGTTCATTCCTTAACACTGTCCACTACAGGATACAAGAACAACCTGAGACACTCATAGACAGCCCCAAAGATCAGGTAAGTACCACCTACCTCAGTTGTGTGTGGTGTATAGGAGGTTTGAATAAGTTTGACCCCTGCCCTACAGCTATAATCTGTTGTAGATGTGCTGATAGATATAAGAACTACAGTACAGTATACTAAACTCAAGCTCTTGAGAAACAACGCTTGACTGTTCTTGTTTTGGTCATATTATTATTTTACAAATGGTCGGACTGTCAGCTCACCTATGTAACACCTGGCTGATAATATAATAACTTAAATAATCTCACTTTTACATGTAAAGAACTGGATCCAGTCATTTTCTTCATCAACTCAGAAATCTTTCAGCAGTTTCTCAGTACAAAAGGAGAATGCATGCTCTTGTCATTCACTTCCAGACTTTCTCACAATGAAATACTTTCAATAAGCCCCACTTTCCTCCTATGGGAGGGAGGGGGTTAGTCATCCTTCATTAATACAGTGCTGAAATATGCGTTACCTCTCCTGAGACGAAAAAAGTCTCAAGAAACACACTTTTATTCAGACATGTGGATCATCAGGAAACTTGGGTTTTTGTGATTATTTATGCTGACAATAAGGACTGTTTTCTGTTTTTACATTCTCTATACTCTACCTCTAATAAAGGTTCATGTTAGATTGGATGTGTGGTTCTGTGAAACAGTTTTACATGTGGAGATTCTTGAAGCACTGGTTCGCTACACTTGTACATGTCATTTAAAGCACTCTATTTAAACCAGATTGAAAAGTTCTCCAGGGAACCAAAAACACTTTTTGGCACCTTTATTTTTAACGGTGTAAATCTGAGCCCTTCCTTGCAGCGTTTTTTTCTCCTATACATATGCAGTCAGTGTAATAAAAAGCACATTTAAATGTCATCTCTGTGCAAAAAGGGCAGTGCATTTCTCCTTGGAGCATTAATAGTTCAGGTAAATAAAAATTAAGAATAAAAAATCATGCAAAATGTCAAGGGTTTCCCATCTTTTATTTGTTTGACATCTTTGCTGTTTGAAAGTGAAACACTGAAGATCTTTGTCCTTGGACAGGAACATGAAAAGAAGGGGATTTTGGAACATTAATATGAATGGACACAAACTGTCACCATTCTTTGCTGTCCTATCACTGAAGCTAAATCACCTGCCTCATGTAACGTCACACAGTGCCTATGGCCCCCCTGTCCAGTTCAGTCAGGTTTAGATCAGGCATTATGAAGTTCAAGGTTTTATGTCAGACAGCATTCATGTGGCTAAAATGGTATTTTAGGGACTTGCTAAGGTTATTTAAGAGCTGAGTTAAGTTTAATCTTTGCATTTGATTTGTATAACCAGAACAATGTTTGTTTGCTCTCCAGGGCACCATGTCGCAACCCCTCTTTCTGACAGCAAGGGAAAGGAAGATGCAGGCGGCGGCCATTTGCAGAGAGATCCATGGCTCTGATGGTAGGATGAAAGAACAAACAATTGGCTATTCCAGGCTCCGCCCACAAATGCATGGCCTTTCCATGCTCAACCCAACAAATCACAGTTGTGAGACTGGCCAATCTTTACAGAACTCAGGCAAAAATCCCATTCAACATCTGATGTACAATTACACCAAAATGACCTAAAACTGACCTCAAAATGAGATTTAAGGCTTGAGTGTGAACCCCCTTAATTCAGGAGGATTAATTATTTAAGGGGCAAATTTGAAAAAGTACGGAACCTTCAGTAGTTTTACCCCTTAATCAGCCTTATTCTCTGCCCTTTTTCCTTAAATTATCCTTAATTTCTAACATGGGAAACTTAAGGTGATTTTAAGGGGTAAAATGAAGGCTTTTGGTTTCATAGTGATGAGATTAGCTAGTGTTGTCACGATTCTGGTTTGTGGCCGTGGGGGGTCGCTGTGGGACTGTGAACTCTCCTCCACCCATAGCTGGGGATAGTTTACTGAGGGCTGATTAGCCCCCGGTTGGGTATTTAAGGTGTTCTGTCCTCAGATGTGGTGTGGAGCATTACCCTACCTTTCCCGGTCTGTGTCCTCCTCAATTTCTCCTCGTTCTGTTCCTTTTGTTCTGTTCTGTGTTTAATAAAGCTCTCATATCATGGAAGTCTGCGCCTGTGCCTCCTTCTCTCCGTCTCTGTCTGGGCCAGGCCGGTTTGTGACAAGTGTAGGAACTTGAAACTCAGTGTCATGTAAAGGCCCGAAGCAAAACTGTATTTTCATATAAGGCTGATTAGGATTTTTATCCATGTTCCATAAAGCTTGTCTAATCTTGCAGCAGGTGTTAGAATAAACATGTATGTGGGCAGAGAATGGATGGGTCAATTGGAGAATGTGTTCCACATTTTGCAGTGGGTCAAGTTTCCTCATATTCAGTGTTCTGAAACTATTTGTTGCCTCAGATTAATTAAATTCTGAAACTCAGCTTTTCCAGTCATTTGTGATTATACATTGTGTTGAACACATGCAAGTTTTTGAGTATAGAAACTGTAACCACAAAATATGTCATATAGTAGATTTCCACACAGCTGTACTGATCTCAAGTTCAGGTGTACACCCTCACCTCAGTCTGATGAGACTAATTTTAAGCTTCATTAACAACCATATGAGCAGAAAACCAAACATACACACAAAATATGTTACTTTTATATCAGGTATACCTTTATACCTTTATTGCTATCACCTTTATAATATCATGGAAAAATGTTCTTTATGTTAAAATGACATATAAAGGGAAACTGAGTCCAGAGAAACCTCTGAAACACCAGGAAACTCCACCCCATACTTTATAATAAATTGAATATGAGTCTTTTTTAGTTTGAATATACTTCAGTTTTCAACCAGATGGTACAAACAGCATGCTTTGATTAAGTGATAGCTAGTAAGTGCTTCTAATTGAATTGTTTAAGTACCTTTCAATGTATTGGTCATTCAACCTCTGGCCACAGATTATAATAACTACAAATACTGCACTCATCAAGTAGTATTGTGAACTCTCTCTCATGTGCATTTGCACTGATACAAAAGTAAAGCCTTAATGTTAATAACATCCATGCACTAGTAGCTACCATATGCAGCTCGTCCCTAAGGAGAAGAAGAAAATATATATTTCAAACTGTCATTTGGTTTGAATGTGATAAACAGTCCATATTCACTTGGTAGCCTGGAAGTACTGAGGAAAATATACTGGGTGCATTTCAATGACCTTTGTCATATTTTTACACATACTAACTCTTCTATACTTATATATATTATATGGTATATTATTCTGAGTGGCTCACAGTTAGCCAGCCCTTCAGTTGGTCCGGTTTATTTCTGTAATTAGCTCCTGTCACACCCTGGCTGGGTTGTAAATAATCCAGAGATGTTTTACTACTGAAAGTAACTCACCCTTTTGTAATTCCATTCGAACTGCTATTTCTGGGTAGGGACAACTGCATGGTAGCTAAGGGGGAAAAGACCCTCAACAGCTGTGGGAACACGGTTGTGGGATTAACTGTTTGACAGACCTACAACATCTTCATAAACTAGTCTGCACTGGAGCATTCACTACAAACTGGACAAATAAGCCCAGGGCTTCAATAAATGGCAGATCTCCAGGTCACATGTAGTCTGGATGGAGTAAATGGGCAAATGGTTAAGAATCCAAGAAGCATTCAAGACATATCACAGTTTTATAGCCACTGTAATCAAACTCCAAGTTGTAAATACAATACAATTAGTCCTAAATTGTAAACAGTGAAAATAGTAAAGGGGACATATTATGCGAAACTCATTTTTTATTTCTATTTGGGTCTTTACTGCTCCAATAAACACTCCAAGCGCGAAAAAAAAACATCCATCCATTTTCTGTGAATCAAATGAAAGATTTTGGTGTCAGGAATCATATTGTCACTCTCGGGCGGAAACCTCATATGTCCAAAACAGCTATTTTTCAGGAAACTCTAAAAACTACGTATATTCTAAATAACCAAATACTGTGTCATCAAAATTGGTATAACTATTTTCAACACTTTTCATTGGTTAATAATTTCTAAATTTTACAGACCC